>CM046864.1:28486643-28567530 GCA_025617745.1 Heliocidaris erythrogramma
CAATAGACTGCAAACTTTAAACGCAAGAAGTAACACGAGGGATTGTGCATTCTTCTCTTTGTAAATTGAGTTATGAACATCCAATGAGTTATATATCATTTTAAAGCTGAGAATCTGCTCTTTCAGAATCAGACCTTAACTAAAGTATGATGTGGTCTTTAGATATTGATTTACACGTGCTTACCATATAATATAGTGTGCAAGCATGTGTTTTATTTTGGCATAGGAGTGGAGTTCAGTCAATTTTGACATGTACAAGGTTTATTTAAAATTAAGTATTATAACACATGTATTTGCTCGTTGATTGTATTATCGATATTACAAATGAATTGTTATTGTGTTTTTGTGTTGATTTATGAAGACAAATAAAATATTATTCAAAACAAAAGCTTCGCATCATATGACCCCTGTACACAAACTTCCGCGCGTTTGACCATGCATACCAATTATACTCGGGTCACTCTGTGTGGCGCAGTAATTATTGTTTTGGCAGCGGGTGAGCGATGAATAGTCACGAGTGGGTGATAGAAGCAAGTCGATCACGGCCTGTCTGAACCTACTGGAAATATTTTTGAAACTTACATAGCATCGATGCTATGTACTACGTGTGAACATAACTATTGTTGCTGTTTGTTGGGGGGGGGGGGTTTGCTTTTGCCTTTTGGGTTTACTTCCTAGATGAAATTTAGGGGTCTTTTATGCGTCAAGCGAATGGAATTAAGTATGTTTATGTAGGAAAAATATACGTTTCATCATAATCATGCTTTGGAACCCAAAACTTCATATATATTAACATACGTTTGCATATCATTTTTTTAAAAGAACCCCAAAGACTGCAGCAGTGCTAAAAAAATCGTCTGCAACTTCAAGGTTGAATGTGGATTTGGGTGCCAGGTCCATCATTTATCTTACTGCATGATAATGGCTTATGGAACTGGAAGGACCCTCATCTTGCACTCAAAGGAATGGTCATATTCCAAGGATGGATGGGAAAAGATCTTTCTGCCCCTAAGCGAGACCTGTCTGGACGACAGTGGAAAGACCACCGCCAAATGGGGAGGTAGGTAATCAAATCAAGGTCACCATAAAATCAAAGAATTTCGCACAAGTTAAAGAATTGTGAAAACTTACACGGTAGAAAGTTGATTTAAATAAATTAAGAAAAATGAAACAGGTTAGTGGAAGTTTGACCAAAATCCGATGAATAAAAAAAAGTTAAAGATCACATTACAAGAAAATTCCATCAAAGTAAATATTGGCTTAATACTTTTTATTGCATATGCATAAATTAAACAAGGATATCCAAATTCAACGCTTGGAAACATTTGAAGTAATGATTATTATCAATTATAAAACGGTAAAATACAGCCCCCGATATAGCAGCTGAAGAGCTCCTCGAACGCTGCTGAGATGTGTGACGACACACCAGGGGCCAGTCCTGTCTAAGCAGACGATGTCCCATAACATCTTACACATTTTTCAGTGCCTGTTTTGTCATCTCCTCTTCACTTATTTCTCTTACTTGACTAGCGTCAGTCTTAATGTTAGTCTGTTGCCTCACTCTTAACTTCGTGTATGGTATTATTTTGATGAAAAATGCAGCGTTAAAAAAATAAAGGAATCAGTCTCTTGTAAAAAAAATAAGACGCCATTGTATACCAAACTCTTTATAATTTGATAAATAATTGCATTGCAATTACGTTCATTCATTATAGGACGTTGCCTGCTTAAGCAGGATCGATCCCTAGTGTGACGACATCAAAACATCGCTATATTTTTGGCCAATCCTCGGATATTCCAGATGCTTAGAAGAGCTTTTATTTATGTTTTTATAATCATCAGATACGCAGATTGCCATCTGTAAGCTTCCCAGTTTCTAGTGATACATTAATTGCCATATTTGTGATTTTCTTGTAATGTGATCTTTAATGAATTTTTAAAGTAATCAATCAATTCAAATTGGTAACTTCCTGACGTATCTTGCTAGATCCTTTCCCATTTGCTCAGTACAAAAAAAACGTTATTAATAAAATGTCTATTTTCTCAGTTTTTGATGATGGAATAAATTGGTCAATTATTCTGCTTCTTTTAAAACCAACTAGTAATTACGGTGGACTTTCCCTTTAAAAATCACAAATGGCTCCGAGAACCGCAAACCCCAATCCGTCCTATCATACCTGCATATAATTATCAGTCTTAATTTTCAGCTTCAGTTCAGTTCAACCAATTACTTCACACATTTCTGTTATTCCACCCCCCCCCCCCCCCCCCCCACTCTAGATCCTAGCAGCAATGAGGAAGTCCAGGTTTTAGAACTTCCAGTTGTACGCAAAATCCCCAAAAACGACAGGCCAGATTTCATGCCACTGGCTATCCCCGAAGACATCTCACAAAGGCTGATGAGGCTGCACGGCTATCCTTTCCTTTGGTGGATAGGTCAGATCGTGAAATATATCATGAGACCTCAGCCTGACATTTCGGAGTACATCAAAAACAAGACAGCTGCGGTAGGATACACGCATCCCATTGTTGGGTAAGTTGAATTAGAGGGATAACAATGATACCTTGCACCGAGAACCTGTACATTATTCCGATGGTTCCGATGGTACTGCCTAAAATGAAATGAGGTTTCTAATCCCGAAAATGCATCAAATCACTGTATAATATTTTTGTCGGAATTACAAACCCTCGGAATTATAAACCTTATTTTCATTTGCGAATTAAGAACCTTTGGAATGATAAATCATACTCCAAAATCGGAATTAAGAACCTACCTCCTGATAAAACGAACCATGGGAATAACCATCCTTCGGAATAGAGTACCGCAGTGTGACGTCATACGGGCCAAGTTGTCAAGGTTGCTGGTTCTAAACAATTTTGTGCTAAACAATGGCGTGGTGATCACACCAGCGCCAAACACTGAAATTGCCCTGCTCCAGCCCGTTGCTCGAATGACTTCGCGGTGAACCTCATGCGCGGGCTCTGTTTTTTGGAACCAGTATCCTGGACGACAAGCGAATATGACGTCAGCACTTGGATACTCTATAATGACCCTTAGCAGGATGGCATTAAATGCTCTGATTTATGAACCTCCAAATATGGTAAATTTATGATTTACTGCAATAAATCATATATACCTACCTATTATGCTAGTCACTTAACTACGCTAACCCGTTCGAGAACGTTAACACAAATGAGTCACAATATTGCGCGCACCCCCCCCCCCCCCCACCCGTAATCCTATTGTTCTCCCCTTCGCCACTCACCCGCAGCAATACGCAACGGCCATCTTCCTCTTTCTTGCTCGCCCCCGTCGAGTGCGGTTGTCGTGTTACGGCGCTCCTGATTTCAGGTCATTTTGTATCTTTTAGAGCGCTGTTACGCTCTTTTAAACACTTTTCTGTACTTATTTTCGTTCTAGATTATAGTACTCTTGTGTTTTATGTCACTTTTTGCCTTTTACAAGGGACAGTTTAGGTTCCTTTTCAGGCAGTTAATTTACAGTTTACGACCAGCCCCACGTAGTTATTTCTATGTTTTGCTGGTGTTTCCGTTTGATCCGATCCGGTTTAGGTTCGGTGTTTGTTTTAAACGGTGTTTGTCTGTGGTAATTTGTGCGTATCCCCAAATTTTTAGGATTTATTTTTACCTGCTCTCTTAAAGTATTTCATATTTTTTTTAATGGTCTGTTTTATTGCAGCATTATGAGATCGGAAGAAGAAGCTGTTAGGTCGCGGAGACCTGCTTCTTCCGAAGAGTCGTCTAGCAAGACGACTCGGCCTTCCAGAACTCTCCCGAGTACGTTCGTACATGGGGGAGGGAGGAGGGCTGCAGGTAAGTTGCCCAGTGGTGTTTCCCTGCAGGGTTTGCCAGCCTCGGAGTATGCGGCTTCGGGGCGGGTGGCGTTAGTTGGGCTTGGGACGTCAACTCCGAAGCCCGTGGATTCGGGGTTGGTGGCGTCAAGCTCTAGTGGTTTGGATATCACAAATCCAATCCCCCGGTCGCTCAGACCAGAGGGGGTACGTCTGTTTCCCGCACGGTAGCGACGATTCGCATAAATCCGCTAGGGGAGACGCGTGCCACTACTGCAGGGCAGCTCACGGGCACCGCCCATGTTGGTCTGGGTTCACATACGCTAGCCCCCGGCCGATGCCAAATGGGGGAGTGAGTACTACCCGGGCTGTTGCTTTTGCCAGGTGATGGGAGGCAGGAGCCAAGAATTATGAGCGCTCGACGGAGCAACAGGTGCGATCACCTGAGTGCGCGACTACTAGTGCTCTCCTATTGTCGCCCACGGCGGAACAATAGTGAGTTCACATACTATTAGTAGTCGGTGGGCGAATACTCGGACCTCGTCCCAGTCTGCCCCCGCACCTGGCTATTGAATAGACCGCGGCCGATGCCGTATGGGGGAACGAGTGCTACCCGGGCTGTTGCTTTGCCAGCTGATGGGAAGACTCAAGCCAACAATTATGGGCGCTCTACGGAGCAACAGGTGCGGTCACCTGAGCGCGCGACTACTAGTGCTCTCATATTGTCGCCCACGGGCGGAACAATAGTGAGTTCACATACTATTAGTAGTCGGTGGGCGAATACTGGGACCTCGTCCCAGTCTGCCCTCGCACTGGGCGCCTCAAGCGCCCGGCCCATGGCTGTAGCATCTTCTTGCTCAGCCAGTATGGGTAGTTTGTGCGCGACTTTGGGTACATACCCTCAGCGCACTTCTCCCCTGGAGGGAGGCGGGCATCCCTCCCAACCGGGCATCCCTCTGTTGAGGGTTTGGTTCGTGTTTCCGAAGTTGTTTCGGGGAACCGCCCGAAGTCTGTCAGACGCCCTAAGAAGCGCGTCACGGCTTCGGCTCCAGCTAAAAAGAAGCCTAAGAAGGGGTCTAAAAGAAGCAAGGGTTTGCCTGCCTCTTGCCCGTCTGACCTGTCTGACCATTCTCAATCTGAGATGCTCAGCATGATGCGGGTTTTTTGCCCAACGACATGGTTGGTCCCTCTTACCAGATACCACATCCCCTGCTTCTATCCCTCTTCCGGGATCTGACATTGAGACTAATCAGCCTTTTGTGCTTGATTCCTCACTGTCTGAGACGGGGTCTCTCGCGCCTCCTATACCCGCAGCCCTCGGGCCTCCGCCGGGTGAGGAGACCTAAAGCGGCCCATTGGATTGTCCGCCTGTTTAGGCTTTTGTTCGTGGACCATTGTCCCAATCAATTCAAGCGGAACCAGATTTGGATGTGGCTTCTCGAGCTTCGGTTTCTGAATCGACATTGTTGGAGCAGGCAGGGCCTCAATCGCTCTCCCTTTGTGGGGCAGAGGCGATTGCATTGTCCAAATATCACCCTGAATTTCAGTCAGCCCGCGCACAGGGTTCGACTTCGCGTTGGTTCAGGCACAAGGTTTTCTCTCCGACCTCAGGTCCAGGGCGGAGGAGTTGAATGTCACTGATGGTGATAAGCTGGTTATTGATGACCTGCTGCACACTCTTTGTTTGCAGTGGTCACAACTTTCACAGTCACAGTGCGGCGGCTTCGGTTACGTACCGTCGCATGGTTTTGGCCCTCTCTACCCTCGGGGTTAAGGAGACTGACATTGCGTCGCTTCTCCGGGATGTCCCGTCTCGGGGTCCTTCGCTCTTTGGCGGACAATTCGCTACAGTTTATCAGAGGGTGATTGATGCGCGGAAGCAGATCACTGAGATGACTAAGCAGTTCCGCGCTCCCTTTAAGGCGACGCGGGCCCCTGCCCGTCGGAGGCCTGTTGCTCCCACTTCGGGACAACACAGTCGGGTTTCTGAGGGCTTGCCTGCCGAGTTTCAGTCATTTCCTCCTCGTGGGAGAGGGGGGCGTGGCAGAGGCTCTTCGAGAGGTACTCGTGGCTCCCTGCGTGGCAAGGCGACGGCTTCGCACAAGGCTAAGCCTAGTCTTTGACGGTCTTCCCCGAGCGCTTGTTCAGTCTTTTCTCCCGGCTTGGGAGGCCATCTCCGGGGACGCCTTCGTGCTCTCCGTAGGGCGAGACGGATTCTTCATAGATCTATCCGCCTCGCTTCCCGGAGGGGCTATAAGATTTCGTTCTCCTCCCATGTCTGCCCTTGCTCGTTGTCACGCTTCAACGGAGATCAAATCTCTGTTGAACAAAAGGGCTATAGAAAGGGTGAGAGACTGGCTGTCTCTTTCTCTTTCTCCGATCTTCGTTATTCCCAAGCGCTACGGAAAACTTCCGTTTGATACTGAATTTGAAAAGAATAAACAAGTTCATTCCTCCGTTGCATTTTCGGATGGAAACTCTCACCTCAATTCTCCCGTTGATCAAGAGGAAGGATTACGCAATCTCGATAGATCTCAAAGACGCGTATTTCCATACCGCGATCTTCTGGGGTTTTTCCTTCCTTTCAGAGACTTTTCGCTTTCGCACTCTTCCCTTCGGGCTGCGTACAGCCCTTCGGGTGTTCATGCAGGTAGTAGCCGATTTGGCAGCCTCGCTGAGGCGCCGTGGTCTTCGGCTGTTTTGATATCTGGACGACTGGCTCCTCTTAGCGGAGTCGCACGTACGTCGGTTAGACGAGGCACGTTTGCTCGTCAAAGTTACTTAGGTTTCCTAATAAATTGGGAAAAGTCAGAGTTGGTTCCTACTTGCAGCCCGGTTTTTCGGGGGGATGTGTTAGACATTCGGAATCAATTAGCTCGGCCAAGTCGAGACAGGATACTGACTATTGTCTCAGCGGCTCGCTAGCTCATTCTGGCCAGAAAGGTCAGGGCCAGACAGTGGCTTCAGTTCTTAGGTTATCTAGCCAGTCTAGTCGATGTTCTAAGAGGATTGCCGGCTCCTTATGAGGCCTTTTACAAACCGTGCAAGGATTCTCTCTTGGTCTGGATTCCAGTACCAGTAGAAATCAAATCCCTTCTCTCCCGTTGGACGAACGTGAAGTTTTTCGCGCGAGGCAAATCCTTCCGTACCCCCCTTCCGTCGATCTCGTTTTTGACAGATGCCTCTCGGCTGGGGCGGGGCGGACATTGCAACGGCAGCACGGTTTCGGGGGATTGGTCTCATCTTCGGACTCTACCCCATATCAATGTCCTGTAATTCATGGCAGGCTTGTTAACCCCGCTTCACTTAAGAAGTCGACTTCTCAGTCGTTCAGTTCTGATCCTCACGGACAATGGCACAGTGGCGGTTTTTTTCAATCGGCAGGGAGGCACTCGTTCTGCCTCCCAGAATGCCTTAGCAGCACAGCTATAGAGGTGGTGTCGTCACTTGGCGATCTTGCCCGTTGCCTCTTTCATCCCCCGTCAGGAAAAACTCATTTTCTATCCCGGGGCAGGCGTCTTCCATCAGAATGGAAGCTTCATCCAGATTCCCGCATTTACAGTTGCTGGGGCCCACTGGAGGTAGACCTGTTTGCGTCAGCTCTGAACCACCAGCTACCGAAGTACTGCTCCCGTGTTCGCGACCGGGAGGCTTGGGCTCTGGATGCTTTCTCTCTCAGTTGGGAGAATCTTCGAGGGTTTGCCTTTCCTCCCTTCCAGCTGATCCCGCGAGTCAGGGAAGATCAGGGAAGATCGGGCTCGGGTGCTTGTAATAGCTCCATTTTGGCCCAGGAGGATTTGGTTCCCGGAGTTAGTGAGCCTTCTGGTAGATCAACCGTTCCTTCTTCCGCTAAGTGCGGATCTGGTGTCGCAACCCCTCTCGGGGATTCTTCACCACAGTCCGGCGTCCCTTCATTTGACTGCTTGGCCCCTGTCGGGGAATCTGCAAGACAGTCAGGTCTCTCTGAAAGGGCCGCTGACTTTTTAATGTGCAGTCGTATGGTCTCTACTAGGGAAATTTGCAATTCCCGTCTTTCAGCCTTTTTCCAATGGTGTGAAGCGCGGGATCAAACCCCGTCTAAGGCTCCTATTGGTTCAATCGAGGATTTTCTAATCTCGCTGTTTGACAAAGGGAGGTCCATCTCTACTATCCGAGGCTACCGGTCTGCGATCGGCGCCATTCATTCCGGGTTTTCGGATGGTTCGGGGATCTCTAATTCCCCGCTGTTGAGTGGATTGATTCGGTCTTTCTTTCTAAAATGTCCCCCTCGTTCTCAGTTGGTCCCGTCTTGGAGTTTGCCTCTGGTTCTAGAAGCCCTAGCCAAACCTCCTTTCGAACCGTTAGGTGAAGCTTCGCTTCACCATCTTACGGTGAAGACGCTATTCCTGGTAGCCATTGCCACTGGTCAGAGGCGCAGTGCCCTTCATGCCCTCTGTCTCACTCCTGGTCATGTTCGTTGGGAGAGAATTGGCGTTACATTGTTTCATAAAGCTGCTTTCATTGACAAGAATCAGACGGCTTCTTCTGGCCCTGTTGAGATTTTTCTTTGTCCGCTATCTGACTTTTCGTCAGTGCGTGAGGACAAGGTTTTGTGTCCTGTTGGAGCCCTCAAATCGTATATTGATAAGACACGTTGCAAAGATGATCAGTTGTTCCTGATCACTCGGGAGCCCTTTTCTCCTGCTTCTCTTGATTCCATTTCTAGATGGATTGTCGAAGCTATTCGGGGCGCCGGCCCAGAGGCAGATTGTCAGATAGTAAGCCCCATGCTCATGACACTCGTAGTGTCAGCACCTCTTGGGCTCTGTTTCAAGGTGTGACGCTTAAAGATCACATTGCAAGAAAATTCCATCAAAATAAATATTGGCTTAATACTTATTATTGCATAGATGGCATGAATTAAACAAGGTTATCAAAATTCAACGCTTGGAAACATTTGAATTAATGATTATTATCAATTATAAAACGGTAAAATACAGCCCCCGATATAGCAGCTGAAGCGTTTTACGCGCGCCCAAGTCGTAAATAACGTTAAAACACTGTTTTTTCGATTGATTCGCAATCCCGACACTGTTCTTCATCATTTCCATCAACTTGAATCAATAATAAGGTCGTACGGGCGCGTCAAAGTTCAAAATCCGTGCGCGCGTCTATGGCGAAAATAACGTAAAAACGTGCAAAAACATGCCTCTACAAAATTAACTCTAGCTCCTTAAACAGTCAGTTGACCCCCAAATTTTTTGTCATCATCATGTAGCGTATGAATCATAGATTTCATTTCATGTATCATTTGACCCTTATAAACATTATGACGTCATCAAAATGGCGCCAGAAGTCAAAATTTCAATTTTTCATGTTTTGACGTCATCACATTTACGCAAATCTGGCTCTAGATTCGTAATTATTGGTCGTTTTTCGTCCAGATTTCAATATGTTGTAGCTGAGGCAATTTCCTACGAAATCACTGCCCACCATTTTTCATTTTGATGACGTCATCAAAGTGAAATTTTCAATTAAATATGCCATGTCAGAATTTTCCCTATTTGCGTGTTATGTCTATGGAAGACGATTTTTTTTCGAATCATGAATCTACATGACATTGTTCTCTGAGCTGTATCTCAGTTGTTTTTGGTCTATTTTCTTCCAGATTTTAGTATGTTATAGCTGAGACTATAAGCTTTTATAAGTGTGGTCTCATCATGATGATATTCATGATCATCATCATGATTATCTTCAACATCATTATCATCATCACTGTCATGATATTCATGATGATGATGATGATGATATAATATCATCACCTTCATGATCATCATTGCTATTATTATTATGTCATCACCATCATTATCTCGCCTTCATCATGATAATCATCACCTTCATCATGATAATCATCACCATTATCATGATTGTCATCTTGCACAAATATTATCACATCTTCCAATGACCGTTGCACACATTTTTCTACATTCCTGTCCTCAAGAAGCATCTCCATGGGTGGCATTCTTGACTTCCTATCTTCAGTTTAGTATTTTCCCATTATTATGATCATCCTGCTTACAATCATGATCATACAAATTGAAAGACAGACCACCTAATTCGTCCTCATGACGAATTAAATTCTAGTTTACTATATAAATCTATATACCTACCTATGACCCTCCCTCCTTCCCCTCGCCTTGCAAGCACCATGTTTTTCTACTTGGGGTTGCTCGCAAAAGAGGAAGATGGCCGTTGCGTGTTGCTGCGGGTGAGTGGCGAAGGGGAGAACAATAGGATTACGGGGGGTGCGCACAATATTGTGACTTATTTGTGTTAAAGTTCTCGAACGGGTTAGCGTAGTCAAGTGACTAGCATAATAGGTAGGTATATAGATTTATATAGTAACTAAGAAAATCACTGCTGATTTTACAATTTCAGAATTATGAACCTTCGGAAAACGAGTGCCACCACCCCCATCCCTCCCTCCCTCCCTCTCCCTCCCTCCCTCCCTCCCTCTCCTCCCTCTCCCCCTCCCTCCCTCCCTCCCCTCCCTCCCTCCCTCTCCCCCTCCCTCCCTCCCTCTCCCTCCCTCCCTCTCCCCTCCCTCCCTCCCTCCTCCCTCCCTCCCTCTCCCCCTCCCTCCCTCCCTCTCCCTCCACCTCCCCCTCCCTCCCTCCCCTCCCTCCCTCTCCCTCTCCCTCTCCCTCCCTCCCTCCCTCTCCCTCCCTCCCTCTCCCTCTCTCCCTCCCTCCCTCCCTCCCTCTCCCTCCCTCCCTCTCCCTCCCTCCCTCTCCCTCCCTCCTCTCCCTCCCTCCCTCCCTCCCTCTCCCTCCCTCCCTCCCTCCCTCTCCCTCCCTCTCCCTCCCTCCCTCCCTCTCTCTCCCTCCCTCCCTCTCTCTCCCTCCCTCCCTCTCCCTCCCTCCCTCCCTCCCTCTCCCTCCCTCCCTCCCTCCCTCTCCCTCCCTCTCTCTCCCTCTCTCTCCCTCCCTCCCTCCCTCCCTCTCCCTCCCTCCCTCCCTCCCTCTCCCTCCCTGAACCAAGATGGTTGGCAAAAAGAGCAAAATTAGCGATTAAAATAAGAATCGAATTGGAGGCAAAAATAATTTGCTAATCTTTTTATTCGTGTTTGCTTACTCTTAATTTTTTTATTTTTTTTTTTTGGTCAAAAACAAAGAATAGGAGAATGGCGTTCAAACGAAACATACTGAAGCTTTTCGTCTCTAAACCGCAAGAATGAACAGAAAGCCGTATATAACAATACAAACTTTGGCATTCTGTTCATTCTAAACATTCTTTTCAATCTCTTCATTATTGCGGTATAATCTGATGAGTGCAAGACGGAAAGCCTTAGTATGCTTATTTTCAACGCCATTCTCAGATTCTTAAGCACTGTTCAAAGTCATAAGAATGAAAGAACAAAACCGTTTTACCCTGTTTTTCAACCTTTTCGTTTTGAACCATGGTTTATACTTATTATTGTGAATTGAGGCCAAAACAGTTGTCTTGTAATAGGCCTACTAATAATAGTTATGATGTAAGCGTTGCGAACGAGGGTTCATTTACCTGACCTAGGAAGTCGCCGATAACTGGTTCGGTCTACGGCATGACGTCGATGTAAACGACTAGTGCTTGAAAATGAACAGAACAAACAAAAGATTGTTGTCTTACTCACTTATTTTTATTTTCAAAGTCGGTGTTCAGGTCCTGAACATACACTGGGGTATTTCGGTTGTTCGCATATTCCAGTCACTTCTTCCCTTGTGTAATGCCTAAAATCAGATCGAGTGCATCAAAATACTTTAAAGACTATACTTTAAGACGTTTTGAACTCCGGTGTGTGTGTTTTTTTTTTTTTTTTTTTTTTTTTTTTGGGGGGGGGGGGGGTTGGGGGCTGTACTGTATACTTGGTCTTGATGAGTTAAAATAATTTTTCATCATGTTAATAGCATTCATGTACGACGGACCGACAAAATCTTGCGGGAGGCAAAATATCACGGGATTGAGGAATACATGGTCTACGCCGAAGAATTCTACCAGAGGTTGGAAAGGAGACAAGAAGTTCAAGTGAGAAGGATCTATTTAGCAACGGACGAGGAGAGTCTACTCGAGGAAGCTCGGAAAAAGTGAGTATGAATAGAATACCGAAGTGCTGACGTCATATTCGCTCGTCGTCCGGGTCGCGTGTTTACGTTTTACAACCAAGCCTAGGCAGATTTCGCATTTTTCATACTAATACGGTTTATTCCGTCAAGACTAATCTGCATGAATATTCATGAAAACGAATTATAGCGATATAATAAAACGAGCAAGGGCATCGATCAGCTGTTGTGTGTGGCGCAATCGGATAATCCAGTCCTCTTGGTGAAAGAACCACGAGTTCGAACCTCGGCAGAGGTTTATATTACGAAATTTTCTTTTGCTTATTAGGGTTAGGGTTAGGGTTAGGGTTTGCTTATTTAAAAGTAATGTGACTGAGTAAGAAAATACAAGTCCGATACAAGAAAATACAAGTCCGATACTTGTAGTCTGTTTCAAAGTCTTCAAAAAGGGGTTCTGCCTAGGCTTGGTTGTAAAAAAGAAAGGCGCGTCCGGGACACTGGTTCCAAACAATAGAGCCCGCGCACGAGGTTCACCGCGAAATCATTCAAGCAGCAGGCTGCAGCAGGACAAGTTCAGTGTCTGGAGCTGGCGTGATCACCAAGCCACTGCAGGGGTTGCAAAAACTGTCTCCGCCTGAAGTGGAACCCGGGTCTTTGGCACTGTACGCCAAAGGCTTTAACCACTAGACCACGAAGGCAGGGTGAGTGGTATTCGGCTACACCGGGTACAAACACCGAGAGGCAGCCCTTGCAAACCCATAGCAGCTTATTTATTCCTTTTTATTGGAAAGACAGGGGAGTATTGAACAATGACAAGCTGCATGCAGAGCAAGATCCATGGCGGATTCATTTATTGTAATTAATCATTTACAATGTGTGAGAAATTTGTGCTAATACAATAAATGACATATATTTATATAAAGCTTGGATACTCGTCTTTCATTTGATGCCACTCATATGATACATACTTCACGCATGAGTGAATAAAGACAATACGAAGCAGGGATACCAAAACGTCGTTTCGCCAACGATATCTGAATTTCAAAGAGATAATCACATTTCTGGAAAGTACGTTTTATGCCCTTTCATATGACACCTCAATCGGGGAAAATGAACCAGGGATGACAGAGCTCTAATGTGTAAAGTGATGCTTGCATTTCCAGGATTTATTAAACAAATCCGTTTGTACTGGCTGCCTGTCCTAGCAATTAACAAACGAGACAAAGACTTCACTCATGTCTGATCAACAAAATGGAGTGGTGAGTATAAAATGATAATAGGTGATTGATAGTGAAGTAAGTTTTCATCATTATGCCTACTTGACCGTGCAGTTAACAACAGAGCTAAGAGTATTTCTGGTAACAGAATGGAGACGATCTTGGAGCATCTAATAAACCATGGAAATGCAAGCAACAGAGCATTGTCATCCCAGGCTCATTTTTCCCGATTGAGGTCTCATGAAAGGGCAGAAAATGAAATATCTGGAAATGTGATTATCTCTTTGAAATTCAGATATCATCGGCCAAACGACTTTTTGGTAGCCCTGCTTCATATTGTCTTTATTCACTCATGCGTGAGGTATGTATCATATGAGTGGCATCAAATGAAAGAAGAGGATCGCAGCTTTACAATTATGTGTCATTTATTAATCATAATTGTGATTAAGATATGATTAAACATCGATAAATCTCGGTTTTGTTATATGAATATATATATATATATATATATGTATATTTAAACATATTCCACAAATTAATGTTTCTTTTCCTATTCCAAAAACAGATACCCGAATTACGTATTTTTAAGGGACAATACTATAAGCAAGACAGCTGTCCCATCATCAAGATACTCTGAACATTCTTTGAAGGGCCTTCTGACTGACATCAACCTTCTAACCCGTTCGGATTTTCTTGTGTGCACATTGTCGTCAAACGTTGGTACCTTTATTATTATTTACTGTTTTTCTTCCCTGATTCGTTATTAGTCTGATATATATCTCGGTTAAATAAGGCATTCGAAAACCTTCCACATTTGTAGCTGTGTTTGTTTCTATTTGCTGTGTTGGATATTCTAGACCTCATCCATGGTCAGCGATAAAAATTCTGTACTGTTTGATTACGATTACTTGCTGCTGTTACTACTACTACTACTACTACTACTACTACTACTGCTACTACTACTACTACTAAAACAACTGCTACTACTAAACGACTACTCCTGCTGCTACTACCTTTACGCACTGCAGCATATTTTACTAGTTAGCAATCCTACTGGAGGAAAAATACAAAAATTAAACATTCAAGGTTGATTTAACATATAACAAAACCCCCAAAACGTGTACATCAAATCCCAAGATGATTTAGCTCACGTCATATGAACGTTGCAAAAGGTAAAATTACCTTGAAGTATGTACTTGTTTAATTGTTTTCTTTTGGGGGTGATTGTTTGCTTTGTTTTATTGTTATTTGGGGTCTTTTCTGATAAAAAAAAACTGAAGAATGACGATATCTTCTAAACAGGTGGGTCGCTTAGCTTACGAGATGATGCAAGATGGTGACGAGGATGCTGCGGCCAAAGCGATTACCGTGGATATGGACAAACAGTATTTTTTCTTTGGAGACAAGGGCCACGAGCAAACAGCGCTGTACGAACACAAACCGCGGGGCAATGAGGAGATAGAACTGCGTCCTGGAGACAATATTTGGTTGGATTATGTTCACATAGAGAGGGATGGTTATTCTACTGGAAGAAACCCGAGGCTAAGTTCTCGAGGGCATGGCCGTTATCCGACGTATAAAGTCGAGGATAAGATAAAGATCGCAAAGATGCCTTCTTACGACGGAGCTAAGAACTTTCATTTGTAACCCCGAAACATTGTATCAAAGTCCATTGACCCTGACTTTTTGTTTTGCTTTCTTTCTCTTCTGGATATGATTATTAGGGGTCCGCTCGCTATTCATAAGGACCGCTATTCATAACGCGTGTTAAATTAATATCGGGTTTTCTATGAATAGCGGGCCTTATGAATAGTGGTCCTTATGAGTAGCAAGGTAATTTGTCTATGGTTTGCTCACTATTCATAAGGACCGCTATTCATACAAAACCGCTATTCATTTAATCACGAGTTATGGATAGTGGTCCTTATAAATAGCGGTCCTTATGACTAGAGAGGTTACCCCGATTATTGTAGTTACTAATATTTTTATTGTTAAATCACGACCAAGTTGCTTACGAAGAAATAGGCAGATTCTAGTTGTTTTATCCACGGTCAACTTTTTTTCTGATATATAGTGTATATATATATATATATATATATATAAGAGCAACAATTGGCTCACACTCTTTAACATGGTGGGGTAGTGTACTCGGGTGTTAATTATATAGAGGCAACAAAATGAGTACATCTGTAGACGTAGCGGTTGGTACCACGCTTTTAATTAGCTTTCGGGCAATAAGCCCTTCTTCAGATCTACATGAGTACGACAGAAACGGCAAAAAGAATAACTAAGATATTTGAACGCATATTATATACACAACAAACAATAATATAATATATAATAAAGGGAACATATAATGCGATACAACTGGTATAACTAGAATATATGAACATATTCATGGGTGTAATTAAGACCCTATAGCAACGTCGAAAAAGTCAATAAACAAAGATATATATATAGAGAGAGAGAAATTTAGTAAACTTACTATGAGAGCATCTGCGTGTGGTCTGTACATAAAATAAAATATATGGTTCCTTGCTTGTGGAGGTTGAGTGCATTCAGCCGTTTATACATGTACTACGGGATTTAGCCTTAGTTCCATACCGTGTCTATTATATATGTGTTAAACTGTTATGGGTATATAAATGTATAAACATATCAACAGGTTAATTTATAAAGCAGAAAAAACAGATATTGCACGTGAATTATAAAAGAAAATCTTCCGAGAGTTCGATCACATATATACATGCATATATATAATATATACAAAAAGTGCACATGAATGTGTACAATATATATAAATTATAATGTACAATGCAACAAGGGCGACGACACGCGCTGGTCTCCCTTGCTCCGGAAGGGGATGTTGAAATGTTGAAAAGATCTTCCCATCCAGTTACAAAGGAGACCCACGCGTGTCGACGCCCATGTAACTAGACATAAGAGGATAATACAATTATTAAAACATTTTTAGATATAATGTTGAGGTTAATGAAATCTAATTACAACAAAAAATATGGAGGCTCTAACTTTTTTTTAATAATTTGCATCCATAACATATCAGGGTTCCATATTAATGCCATGGGGGTGAAGTGTTTTAAGTTTCTCAATCCAGAAGGATTCCCTACGGAGGATCATGTCATGAGATTTATTGTCAATAAGTTCAATACCTGTAATTTGTAGATTTTGAAGGGAGTGTGAGGGGAGGTTAAAGTGCTTGGCGTACGGTAATGTCTTGTGTTGCAGTGGTTTATGGTAATTACGGATCTCTGATCTAGTATTATTCAGCCTTGTGTATAGTGAGGTCTCCGTATGGCCGACGTATTGCATTTGACATTGTGAACATGTAAGAAGATAAATTACAAACGTAGATTTACAGTTCATGCGGGATCCTATTCTAAATATCCTACCAGTGGTTGTACTACTAAATGTTGTCGTTTCATTAATGTGTGAGTGCATACTGCATTTTTTAGCATCACAGCGAAAGAAGCCATTTGGGTGTGTGGTACTCGTGTTCGGTGTGTGGGAGGGATCTCTTGCACGGACAAGGAGGTTTCTCAGCGTGCGTCCTCTCTCTGCGATAGGATACTGTCGGAGGTTTGTGGAATATTCGTTGCGCGTTTTCTGACTGTTGTAGTGTGGTGAAGTGTTGGTGAATGTCACGGCGAGCAGATGAGGTGGCTGGAGAGTATGTGAGTGGGAAGTAGATATCATGTCCATCAAGGTCCCGGTCTATTTTGTAAGAGAGGAGTTCCTCCCTTGGGATGTGTGTTGCTTTTGAAATTTGTTGTTTAACTGTTTGTTTGTCATAACCTCGTTCGAGGAAGAAGTGTTCAAGCTTCTGAAGATGGTGGGTAGTGGATTCTTCATCAGAGCAAATAGTCTTACCCGTAGGGCTTGACTATATACAATCCCTCGAAACGTATGCGGTGGGTGGCAAGATGTGGGGAGGAGGTAGGTGTGAGTGTCAGTAGGTTTTGTAAAGAGTTCCGTGTGGAGTTGAGAGTGTGTGCGATTGACAGTTACATCAAGGAAGTGAGTTTGGGTCGGTGATGAGTCAAAGGTGAACTTTATGGTGGGGTGAATGTTGTTCATGAGTTCTTGGAGTGTTGTGAGTGTGCGTGGAGATCCATTCCATAGGGAAAATATATCATCAATGTATCGGCGCCATGTGTTTTTGAATAGTGTGAGGTGTGTTGAGGACATTATTTTCTTTTCAACATGACCCATGAATATGTTTGCGTATGTTGGTGCAATGGGTGTGCCCATTGCAGTTCCCTCCAACTGTAGGTAGTCCTGCCCATTAAACTTAAAATTATTAAGTTTAAGCACTAATTCAAGAAGTCGAATTAATTGATTCGTGGGTGGGTTTTGATTGACTCGTGTGTTGAGCGCTTCTTGACAGGCCATGATACCCTCTTGATGGGGGATATTCGTATAGAGGGAGGTGACGTCGGCCGTCACGAGGAGAGTTCTGGGAGAGAGAGGCGTGTGGTGGGTGTTAATGTGAGAAATGTGATTAAGGAAGTGTGTAGTGTCTTTAAGGAATGACGGAAGTTTTTGAGCGAATGGCCTTAAATGAAAATCAAGAAATTTTGAAATTTCCACTGTGGGACAAGAGCATCCAGAAACGATCGGGCGGCCAGGGGTATTTTTCTTATGAATTTTAGGAAGAAAATATAGGTTAGGACAGGATGGCGTTGGTGGTACAAGAGACTTTTTAGCTCACCTGAGCCTATGGCTCGAGTGAGCTATTGCGATGGAAATTTGTCCGTCGTCCGTCGTCCGTCGTGCGTCGTCCGTCGTCCGTTAACTTTTTACATTTTCATCTTCTTCTCCAAAACCCATGATCGGAATTCAACCAAACTTGGTAGGAATCATCCTTAGAGGTAGGGGACCCAAAGTTGCTAAAATGGTACATGTGGCCCCCAGGGGGGCCCAGGGGGAGGGCCCCCCATTGTAAAAGCTATGTAAATTTCAAACATCTTCTTCTCCAGAACCAGGCATAGCTCAGACTTGGTATTTTGTATGGAGATACCTCTATAGATGAAGAATGAATGTTGTTCATGAAATTTTTCTGAGTGGCCCTATAGGGGCCCTGTGGGGGTAACATACTGGAGGGGGGGCGCTGCCAGGCAAAATGTACATTCTGATCTTCTTCTCCAAAACACATGATCGGAATTCAACCAAACTTGGTAGGAATCATTCTTAGGGGTAGGGGACCCAAAGTTGCTAAAATGGTACATGTGGCCCCCAGGGGGGCCCAGGGGGAGGGCCCCCCATTGTAAAAGCTATGTAAATTTCAAACATCTTCTTCTCCAGAACCAGGCATAGCTCAGACTTGGTATTTTGTATGGAGATACCTCTATAGATGAAGAATGAATGTTGTTCATGAAATTTCTCTGAGTGGCCCTATAGGGGCCCTGTGGGGGTAACATACTGGAGGGGGGGGGGCGCTGCCAGGCAAAATGTACATTCTGATCTTCTTCTCCAAAACACATGATCGGAATTCAACCAAACTTGGTAGGAATCATTCTTAGGGGTAGGGGACCCAAAGTTGCTAAAATGGTACATGTGGCCCCCAGGGGGGCCCAGGGGGAGGGCCCCCAATTGTAAAAGCTATGTAAATTTCAAACATCTTCTTCTCCAGAACCAGGCATAGCTCAGACTTGGTATTGTGTATGGAGATTTTTTCTGGGTGGCCCTATAGGGGGTCTGTGGGGGTAACATACTGGAGGGGGGGGGGGGTGGGGCAAGTTGTCCGCCATCCATAAACTTTTTATATTTTCAGCTTCTCCAAAACCCATGATTGGAATTTAACCGAACTTGGTAGGAAGCTCAGACTTGGTATTGTGTATAAAGATACCTCTATAGATGAAGAATGAAAGTTGTTCATGTGCTAGAGAGAACATGCACCAGATGTGAATTGATCCACCTCAGGTGAGCGTCGTGCCCCCTGGGGCTATTGTTTGTCTCCTTATCAATATCCAGAGCCTGGGTTGCTTCCTTAACACGTTGTAAATGGTGGGTAGTGGGGTCCGAATCTAGCTTCTTATAAGTGGATTCATCAGATAGTTCCCTATTACCTTCAGCAATATAATCATTCGCAGACATAATTACCACCGCCGAGCCTTTATCTGCTGGTTTAATTACTATATCTTTATTCAATTGGAGAGCTTTTAATGCCTTACGTTCCAGCTGAGTGAGGTTATCGCGATGTCTAGATGAGTTATATCGATTAGCATCATTAAGAACTTTCGTTTCTAGATTGTCTAAAAATACACGAACATGTGGGTCTGATAGGGTTGGTGCCCATAAGTTTGGTTTCCGCATATATATATGTAGTTATATATATATATTATGTAGAATTATCAGTTCAATTCAGTATTTATTTCCAATTCATAAAAATGAACAAAGTCATATACAGACAAATAAAAAGGATAATTACAACATGTCAATAAAACATGAACAAAGCAATCAAAAGTAATAGGAAAGGTAGAGTTGTTACATGGTTGAATATAAATGAATGGAAAAGGGGCATGCACTAAAAAGCCAAGAAAAGGCTTGTATGAACGCACATGCCCAACGTGGATTGATGTTTAAAATAACATTGCTACCATGGATGCGGTAATTAAGTACAGTACCAAGTAATAATAATTAAAACTAAAATACAATAAACCGAGAAAGTAAAACAGGACAAAATATAAAAACACACAACATACATATAGTCATCCTAACATAAATTAATAATTGCTAAGTAATTTCTTTTTGTATTGTCTTTTAAAACTGTGTATTAATTCTGCTAAATTCCTAACTATTCCATAAAGTGGGGCCTGTATGTCGTATGGAATATTTAGATCTATCATTTGAGAAGGCCAACCTGTGAAATTGATTACGTGATCTGGTAAAATAATTGTGAATATTAGAGTTAATTGAGAACATGTTCATTAAATATGGCGCTAGATTATTTGTGTGGTAGCGTTGCATTATTGAAGCAATTTGAATCCTAGTAATATCTGGAAGTTTAAGTGTTCGTAATGATTTAAATAACAATGATGTTGGTGCATTATAGTCCGTTTTCATACATATACGTATTGCTTTCTTTTGTAAATTAATTTTTGTAAATGGGAAGAATATGTGTTACCCCATATTGAATTACAGTATGATAAATGGGACAAAATATATAAGAATTGTAAAGAGTGAACTAATGTGATCATTCCAACATAAGTTATTGTTAAAAATTACTCCTAAAAACTGAATCATAAAATTTCAATTGGGTTACATCAACCTTAAAAGATAGGTCAGTCTGATTATATGGTTCTAGGACAATTACCCCCTGGGCAATCACCCCCCGGAAAATTACCCTCCGGAAAACTACCCCCAAGGACAATTACCCCCCCCCCCCCCCCCCCAGGACAAATACCCCCTGGAAAATTACCCCCCCCCCCCCCCGCCCCACGGACAACCACCTCCCGAGGACAATTACCCCCTGGAAAATTACCCCCCGGAAAATAACCCCCCAGGGACAACTACCCCCAAGGACAATTACCCCCCCCCCCCCCAGCAACTACCCCCAGAAAGAAAGTCACTAATATTTTTTAAATGATATTTCTTCATGAAATTACATGCTCTAAACGCTATTGATAATTTTTTTTCACAAAATTAACGTTTTTAGAATAAGTTTTATGTAACAAAAATCATCTTCCTGCACGCCGATTCTTGCTCAAGAGCTACAAAATCAAATGAAATTAATGTACCAGAAAGCAGATTATTTACTTTATTTTTATGTTTATTTATGTTTTTATAATCATTAGATACGCAATTGACATAAAACTTATACGATTGCCATCTGTAAGCTTCCCAGTTTCTAGTGATACATTAATTGCCATATTTGTCATTTTCTTGCAATGTGATTTTTAAAATGTCAAGTAAAATAATAATATCATCATGAGAGGCAAGTAGTGACGTATCATCGACATAAAGAATAAAGTGAGGTTCACGGCAAGAGTTAATAATATCATTAATATAGATTAAAATAATAAGGGCCCAAGAATTGAGCCTTGGGGCACACCTGAATTTAATTTTAAGAAAGACGAATGGGCATTGTTGTAGACAGTAAATTGTTCTCTGTGTAATAAATATGATTTGAACCAATTAAAAGACACCCCTCTTATACCGTAATATTGCAACTTGTTGAGTAACATATCATGAGAAAGCGAATCAAAAGCTTTGGAGAGATCCATGAAGACTCCTATAACTTCTTTGCCGGCACTGAGTTCACTTATTATTCTATCATGAATTTCAATAACTGCCATTTCTGTAGAGTAATTTTGACGGAAGCCATATTGACTGTCATATAATAAATTGTGGTGTCGTTAAAAACTGTAGAGTCTATTAAAAACTAATTTCTCCAATATTTTGGAGAAACATGGTAAAATCGATATTGGGCGGTAGTTGGTAAATTGATTCGGATTGTCCTTTTTAAAAACAGGAACAACTTTGGCTATTTTTAGTTTAGAGGGTACGAATCCAGTTGTGAGAGATGTGTTGAAAATATAATAAAAGTGGATCTATAATAAAGGGCAAGACATATTTCACAACAGATGGATGAATGTTATCAAATCCACTACTTTTACTAGCTTTAAGTGATTTACCAATGTCTAATATTTCTTTCTTTGTAACTGGTTTAAAGAACAAAGTATGTGAGAATGTGAGTATGTGACAATTAAAATTGTCTTTATTTAAATCATTACATGTACTTGATCCAACGTTAATAAAATATTGGTTAAAGTTTTCTGCAATTTCAAAATGATCACTAATATAACAGCCATTATATAAAAAAGTGGTTTCTTTATCAAGATTATTTTTCTGTTTTCCTAAAATATTGTTTATAAGTTTCCATGTTTTGTTTGAATTTGTTTTCATAGATTCAAACTTGATAAAAAAATATTGTTTCTTCTCTCGTCGGAGAGTTGAAGTAACTTCATTACGTATCTTTTTATATCTATCATGATGAGCTTTAGTTGGGGAGTTTAAATACACCTTATAATATTTTTTTGTTTTCTTATAAGCTTCAAAATATCTAGGTTAATCCATGGTTTTCTATTCCGTTGACATTTACCGATATGTTTTGTGCTGATGGGTAAGTGTTTATTATACAGGTTAACGAATGTATCATAAAATATGTCGTACGCCCTCTCTGGGTGGCTCTGGAGACACACCTCTCACCAGTCCACGATTGAAAGATGTCCACATAGAGAATTAAGACCATCAGGAGATATTTTCCTGTATGTATGTGCTTTTTGTTTATCATTTATTTAAAAATCTTAAAAATGGGACAAATGGAAGATTGGAAAATGGTCAGAAATATCTGTTTAAAAGGCACCAGACAGAGGGGAACGACTAAAATCATTCGTAAATATGTTATCGATTATAGTAGATGATCTATTATTGACACGTGTTGGTCTGTCTATAATGGGATAAAACCCGGATGAGATTACTTGCTTGACAAAATGAAGAATGTGTGTGCTTTCAGATTTTTTCGACAAATCAATATTGAAGTCGCCCATGAAGAAAATACGTTTCTTGATTATGTAATTATCATTCATCAATGTATCAAAATATGAAGTAAATGAAGAAATGCTTGATTTTGGTTGACGATATATAATCCCAACTACAACATTTCTTTCTGATTTGCACTCGATTTCAATGCATAAAGAATCAACACCTTCACACTGCTGTGAGAAATCACATAATTTGTACTTCAAGTCCTCTCGAACAAATAGACCGACTCCACCGCCGCGGCCACTAAGTCGATCAGCATGCAGGAATTTATAGCCTTCAATTGAGAAGGGAACATTAGAGGTTGAATTAATCCACGTTTCCGATATGTCAATCACCGAAAAACAAAATCTGATATTCGAAAGAAAGCTGTGTATGTGATCGAAATTTTGAAATAAACTTCTTGCATTGTTATAGAATATTCAATTATTTCATTGAATTCAGAGGTCAAGTAGTATCTTGCATTGGTGGAGAAGGCATGTTCGTCCTGATCATTCCCAACATGATATTCATCGTGCCCAGCACTACTACTTGTATTTGCATCAACAAATTCGCCTTTAGAACAAAATAATGACTGAAATTCCGAGTCATCAATTTCAACGAATGGCAAAGGGTGAGTAAAGTTGAAGTTTGCAGAAAGTATATTAGTTACCTTGACATTTAAACTCGAGTCTACTTTAGAATAATGAGACGTAATGAGACGTACAAGACAATACGAAATATCCAAAAACTCAATAAGAAACACGTAAAATAATAAGGCCTAAAAGTTTGTTAAAGTAGCTATCCAAAGAAAATCACAAATATGGCAATTAATGTATCACTAGAAACTGGGAAGCTTACAGATGGCAATCGTATAAGTTTTATGTCAACTGCGTATGATGATTATAAAAACAACACAAACAAAAGCTCTTCTTAGCATCTGGAATATCCGAGGATTCGCCAGAAATATAGCGATGTTTTGATATCGTCACACTAGGGACCAATCCTGCTTAAGCAGACGACGTCCTATAATGAATAAACGTAACTGCAATGCAATTATTTATCAAATTATAAAGAGTTTGGTACATTTAAACATGACCTTATTTCACACCATTCTAAAAGGGAAAGTGAACTGATTCCGATAACTAAAACCGTTTGATAGTAAATACACAGGAGAAGGGTCAATGATCAATGAAATAAACCCCACTTTCAAATTGAATAATATCACGGATTATATTCGTCCCCTCTTGAAACGCCGAACATGCCCCGGTGCAAGCAGCTGAAAATACAATGGCGTCTTATTTTGTTTACAAGTGACTGATTCCTTTATTTTTTTAACGCTGCATTTTTCATCAAAATAATACCATACACGAATGAGGCAACAGACTAACATTAAGACTGACGCTAGTCAAGTAAGAGAAATAAGTGAAGAGGAGATGACAAAACAGGCACTGAAAAATGTGTAAGATGTTATGGGACATCGTCTGCTTAGACAGGACTGGTCCTTCGTGTGTCGTCACACATCTCAGCAGCGTTCAAGGAGCTCTTCAGCTGCTATATCGGGGGCTGTATTTTACCGTTTTATAATTGATAATAATCATTAATTCAAATGTTTCCAAGCGCTGAATTTGGATAACCTTGTATAATTTATGCCATCTATGCGATAATAAGTATTAAGCCAATATTTATTTTGATGGAATTTTCTTGCAATGTGATCTTTAAATTACTACCTTTTATTGATAATGAAAGGGTCAAATAAATGAGTAAATTAGAAAAAATAACTAAAGGACAGAAAGTGGAATGCATCAGCATTGTATAATTATTCATGTCACAATTTTTCCAAGTCTTGTTTACAGCGGATAGTTCTGCGGATCGACTTTCCATTTGTGGTGGATATCAGGACTACGATTCGACCATCAGAGGACCAAGCCCCATTGACCTTTGAGTGTTTCTTTGCGGTCCACAGAAGCTCCTGATTTGTGGGAGTTAAAGCCTCATCTATTCCCATACCGGTACCTTTCAGCTTTTTCCTTGCGCGTAGGATAATGTTACAGACTCGGTATGAACAGAATTTGACAATGATGGCACGAGGCTTCTTGTTCTTCAGAGTGGTGCCCCCAGACCCAGAGTCTAATGTCGCTTTATCAACCCTCGGAGCAACACGATGCGATCTATCGATATCTATCTATCTATTTATCTATATTATGTAGAATTTTACGTAGAAGAGTCCTCTTAATTACGGCAGAATTGCCTACAGTTATCTTGTTTTGTTCTCTCTTCGCCCTGAAGTACATTGCGACAGATTAATTTTATGTTGATGAAAACAGAGGAAAATAGAACCATCCCGTTTTCAAACATTTGGAAGCACCGCGGTAGTACTAGGTGTTACAAAAAACATTTCCCACTTTTGATCCTTAATAGTTCAAAAACTATATATCAGATAACACTGACATTAATTTGAGCAATAGCTGAGTAGTGTACAATTTTGTAGGAGGTAATTTAAAAATGAAAGCACAGAATTTGCTCTATTTTCAACCCTCTGTACAAAACTTTAACTTTGCACAGGGGTCAATTGGTGTGTATGGGAGTGTGTGGTTAACACCCAGACAATGGTCCTGGACAATGGCCATGGTTTGAAATCTTTATTTTTATTCATGAGGAATTCCACTATCACAGTTAGTCTTTATTCATCCTGTGGCATTAACTGTGTAAAGTCATTTCACTGAGATGTCATTTTAATGGATTTTGAAGCAATCAAAGTAATGCGAAGTGATTTAAGTCATTCAAAGAATAGGAATATTGATGTTGTCCTTGATGATGATGATGACGAAGATGATAGTGATGATGATAATGATGATGACAATAGTTATGTTCACACATAGCATCGATGCTATGTAAGTTTCAAAAATATTTCCAGTACGTTCAGACAGTCCGTGATCGACTTGCTTCTATCACCCACTCGTGACTATTCATCGCTCACCTGCTGCCAAAACAATAATTACTGCGCCACACAGAGTGATCCGAGTATAAATGCTATGCATGGTCAAACGCGAGGAAGTTATATGTCTTCATAAATCAACATAATAACACAAAAACAATTCATTTGTAATATCGATAATACAATCAAGTAGCAAATATATGTGTTATAATACTTAATTTTAAATAAACCTTGTACATGTCAAAATTGACTGAACTCCAATCTTATGTCAAAATAAAACACATGCATGCACACTATATTCTCTGGTAAGCACATGTAAATCAATATCTAAAGACCACATCATACTTTAGTTAAGGTCTGATTCTGAAAGAGCAGATTCTCAGCTTTAAAATGATAACTCATTGGATGTTCATAACTCAAAGTACAAAGAGAAGAATGCACAGTCCCTCATAATGTTACTTCTTAATAAGGGTTTAAAGTTTGCAGTCTATTGAAGCACTCTGACTTGGGATTATCAGATTGTCCTAAAACTTGGGCTACTACATAGACATATCCTGTTTATCATAGTGCACAAGTATCAATGCAAGAACTTACTCCGGGAGATTTATGGGAGATTAAAATATAAAGTATTCAGAGAAAAAGAAAAGTAATACAACAAAATCCAGAGAAGACACACATAAGTCTGATAAATAGCTGGCAAAAATACCACTTCTAGATTGTTTGGTGCCTCCACATTTTAGATTAAAGTATACTCTTTCAGGAAATACCCAAAACTAAAATTTGACCATGCATGCCAACTAAAACACATTGATTGATCTCTAACTGAAAACCACAGTGCGACTTTTGGGTGGTTTTGTGGTGCCTGGTCACATATATAGAAAAGAAAAAGATTTAAAAAAAGGAACCCCCCCCCCCCCAAAAAAAAAAGCAACCCCCTTCCTTACCACACAGTATACACATTACCCTACTATACCCCTATATGCATCACATGAATGCATACATTACATTACAGTACCAGATGAAACAGACAGAATGATAATAGAAAAAAAAAGTAGGCAAGAGGGTACATCACAAGAATACATACATTGCATTATATTATAGCACCACATGAAACAGATAGAATTATAATAGCAGCGAGTGAAGATAGCAGCGATTTTACGCTCACACAACAAATAGTCACAAGCGCGGTGGGTGGTCTACCGCAAAGCGTCGATGCTTTGTCGCTGGATCCTGATATTTACTCCTGCTAAACTCGCTGCAAGAATAGGTACGTTCACATGTAGAGCGATAGCATCGATGCTATCGAGGTGTCGATGCTATTTTGGTGAAGACCAGATAGTGTCGAGACCAAACGCTGTCTGAACGCAGATAGTCACGAGATAGAAGCGAGTTTCCAAACTATTCTTGCAGCGAGTTTAGCAGGAGTAAATCTCAGGATCCAGCGACATAGCATCGACGCTTTGCGGTAGACCACCCACCGCGCTTGTGACTATTTGTCGTGTGAGCGCAATCGCTGCTATCTTCACTCGCTGCTATTATAATTCTATCTGTTTCATGTGGTGCTATAATATAATGCAATGTATGTATTCATGTGATGTTCCCTCTTCCCTACTTTTTTTTTTCTATTATCATTCTGTCTGTTTCATCTGGTACTGTAATGTAATGTATGTATTCGTGTGATGTATATAAGGCTATAGTAGGGTAATGTGTATACTGTGTGGTAAGGAAGGGTTTTTTTTTTTTTGGGGGGGGGGTTCTTCTTTTTATCTTTTTCTTTTTTTATATGTAACCAGGCACCATAAAACCACCCAAAAGTCGCACTGTGTGATTTTCAGTTAGAGATCAATCAATGTGTTTTGGTTGGCATGCATGGTCAAATTTTAGTTTTGGCTATTTCCTGAAAGAGTATACTTTTTTCTAAGTAATCTAAAATGTGGAGGCACCAAACAATCTAGAAGTGGTATTTTTGCCAGCTTTTTATCAGACTTATGTGTGTCTTCTCTGGATTTTGTTGTATTACTTTTCTTTTTCAAGACCCTGAATACTTTTTAATCTCCCATAAATCTCCCGGAGTAAGTTCTTGCATTGATACGTGTGCACTATGATAAACAGGATATGTCTATGTAGTATGCCAAGTTTTAGGACAATCTGATAATCCCTTCATAGAAATTTTCATCGAGTTCTAATCCTCCATTTGTCACCTTAGCACAACACTTTGCAAGTCAGAGTGCTTCAATAGACTGCAAACTTATTAAGAAGTAACATTATGAGGGACTGTGCATTCTTCTCTTTGTACATTGAGGTATGAACATCCAATGAGTTATATATCATTTTAAAGCTGAGAATCTGCTCTTTCAGAATCAGACCTTAACTAAAGTATGATGTGGTCTTTAGATATTGATTTACATGTGCTTACCAGAGAATATAGTGTGCATGCATGTGTTTTATTTTGGCATAAGATTTGAGTTCAGTCAATTTTGACATGTACAAGGTTTATTTAAAATTAAGTATTATAACACATGCATTTGCTACTTGATTGTATTATCGATATTACAAATAAATTGTTATTGTGTTATTATGTTGATTTATGAAGACATATAACTTCCACGCGTTTGACCATGCATACCAATTATACTCGGGTCACTCTGTGTGGCGCAGTAATTATTGTTTTGGCAGCGGGTGAGCGATGGATAGTCACGAGTGGGTGATAGAAGCAAGTCGATCACGGCCTGTCTGAACGTACTGGAAATATTTTTGAAACTTACATAGCATCGATGCTAACATAGCATCGATGCTATGTACTACGTGTGAACATAACTAATAATTTGGAAACTCGCTTCTATCTCGTGACTATCTGCGTTCAGACAGCGTTTGGTCTCGACACTATCTGGTCTTCACCAATATAGCATCGACACCTCGATAGCATCGATGCTATCGCTCTACGTGTGAACGTGCCTAATGATAGTGATGATAATGATAATGATGGGGATGATGATGGTTATGATGGTGAGGATAATGCCCCAGTATGCTGCAGTGGAAAAGGGGCATTAAATGAAATGCATGAAATTCACTGGCATTCTTTAGATGACCAAAATATTCTCACGCTATTTACTGTATTCGAAATTAGATATTGAAAATAAAGTGAAAATGCTGAAATGGTTTTGTTTGTGACCTATTTTTGTAATTCTTTTTGAAATTAAAGAATTGACACTTGACTGTCTTTATATTTTCATATCTTCGAATTAAATTAAAGAATTGACAGTTGACTGTATTTACATTTCCTACGTATCTTGGAATTAAATAAAGAATTGACAATTTACTGTATCTATATTTCCTATCTTGGAATTAAGTGGCTTTATTTATGCTAGTATGCAACTGAAGCAAAATTGAAAATGATAAAAATAAATCTATTGTGAACTGGATTAAATGCACTAAAATTTAAAATCTCCGACTCTCCACTTGTCTTCACCCAATATCAATACATTTTTTAAGTCTGTGCCGAAATGCCCTAAAAGCAGAGGAAGACTTCTGCATGAAGTCAGGACACCCTCTTAGCCCATCACAAACATCAACAATTGCCTAAAGCAATTTCTCGAGGTCCTGGAATGGCCGTCGAACATAGACCAACTCCTTTAGATATCCCCACAAAAAGAAGTCATAAACTGTGAGGTCAGGACTTCTTGGGGGCCATTCTCTATGGAGCTGAAGACCAACAGTTCTCTCCGGAAATGTCTACTGTAACCAAGCCCTAACTGCGCGAGTACGGTGCGGTGTTGCTCCATCTTGCATGAATACAGTATGCTCGATATCCTCCCCATCAAAGCTTGGAGTTCTGGAAGAAATTGGTCTTACAGTATTTGGAGATATGTTTCTCCATTCACATTCCCGTCAAAGAAAAAAGGACCTATTAGCATGGAGGCAGATATTGCACACCACACAACTACTGAAGGAGGATTTGTGGTTTGTTGTCAGATATTGCCCAGATGATTGCATTATGTGTCGCTACATGCCCATCCAGATGGAATCGACTTTCATACATGATAAAGTAGGGCAGATTATCAGGAGTAACTAAATCTAAAAGCTGACCGCATAATGCAACCCTTCTGGGTAAATCATCGGGTGTTAGATGATGGAGGACCTGAACATGATAGGGTCTTGCGTGAATATCGTGCTTAAGGATTCTCCTAACTGAACCATATGAAACATCACCCAATAAGCCACTTCGGAGATGCAATCTGAGCATGAGCAGATAAAGGTCATCTGTACCAAATTCTAAAACCCACTGACACTAATATTCGATATGTGCTCATGAATGTCATGTAATCATTATTCAATTATGCACTAATGGTGCATTCCATGATATCCAGGTGGAAGTATTCTTTTTAAAGGGGGAAACAAAAGCTATTCATGAGGCACCTCTATCACTCCCAGAGTTATTTTTCTGAAGTGCACATAAAGGGACCCTCCATGTCTAAAATATCTGTGGATATTTGGGGTCATTTGTACCATGCGCTAACCCCGAACTGGCTTATTGAGATGCTATATTCCTAAGAGAGGTTACTCTACCTTCATCAAAAATTCCCTGAATTTGTCTCTCTGTATTATTGTTGCGTGCTGTCCTGTTGCAACCCGAATTATTTTTACACCTTTTCAAAACATTCCCATGTTGTGTAAATTTGTTGATGTTTCTGATGCTCCTTCGTGAGGGGTATTGGCCAAACGCCAACCGATACTGTCGTTGAGTGACGACAGTGCTCTCCCTACTCCTGAAAAACGAAATTACAATGAATACCTTCTGTTCTGTTGTAAACAAGATGACAAGAAGCAAAAACTACAGATAGATTTTATGCTTATTTATATCCCAAATTTTATAGTGATATATGTGAGACAAAATTTGAAAATGATTGTTAGCTCGAATAAAATGTAGTGTATGCAAGCACATGGAAACATGTGCTTACTTTTTTCATGTGCATGCATTTTACCCTTTCCCATGAATTCAGACTAGCAGTGCCCAGCACAATCCATCATGATTCATGTGCCTTGGAGCAAGAGACCAGAAGCCTGGTCAGCAGAGCTCTGAAAAGGTAGTATTCATGTCCATTGTTCAGGGTCATTGTAAGCACACACTCACGTACACATCATTGGTTCCTGTGTAAAGTTCAAGTTTTGTACAGAGGGTTAAAATTTGACCAAAAATGTGGAGCCTAACTTTAAAATTAATCGTGGACTTAATGAAACTTATTTATGCTTTCATATTCAAATCACCTCCAACTAAATTGTACACTATTCAGCTATTACTCATATCAATGACAGTGTTATCTGATATATAGTTTTCGAACTATTAAAGTAGAACACTCAAGAAAATCACAAATATGGCAATTAATGTATCACTAGAAATTGGGAAGCTTACAGATGGCAATCGTATAAGTTTTATGTCAACTGCGTATATGATGATTATAAAAACAACATAAATAAAAGCTCTTCACAGCATGTGGAATATCCGAGGATTCGCCAGAAATATAGCGATGTTTTGATGTCGTCATACGAGGGATCGATCCTGCTTAAGCAGACGACGTCCTATAATGAATGAACGTAATTGCAATGCAATTATTTATCAAATTATAAAGAGTTTGGTACATTTAAACATGACCTTATTTCACACCATTCTAAAAGGGAAAGTGAACTGATTCTGATAACTAAAACCGTTTGATTGTAAATACACAGGAGAAGGGTCAATGATCAATGAAATAAACCCCATTTTCAAATTGAAAAGCCCTGCGAATAATAGCTGGATGGTATGCGTTCCCTCTTGAAACGCCGAACATGCCGCGGTGCAAGCAGCTGAAAATACAATGGCGTCTTATTTTGTTTACAAGTGACTGATTCCTTTATTTTTTTAACGCTGCATTTTTCATCAAAATAATACCATACACGAAGTTAAGAGTGAGGCAACAGACTAACATTAAAGTAGAACGTTGATGATTTTAAATATTGGCTTAATACTTATTATTGCATAGATGGCATAAATTAAACAAGGTTATCCAAATATAACGCTTGGAAACATTTGAAGTAATGATTATTATCAATTATAAAACGGTAAAATACAGCCCCCGATATAGCAGCTGAAGAGCTCCTCGAACGCTGCTGAGATATGTGACGACACACCCTGGACCAGTCCTGGCTAAGCAGACGATGTCCCATAACATCTTACACATTTTTCAGAGCCTATTTTGTCATCTCCTCTTCACTTATTTCTCTTCCTTCACTAGCGTCAGTCTTAATGTTAGTCTGTTGCCTCACTCTTAACTTCGTGTATGGTATTATTTTGATGAAAAATGCAGCGTTAAAAAAATAAAGGAATTAGTCACTTGTAAACAAAATAAGACGCCATTGTATTTTCAGCTGTTTGCACCGGGGCATGTTCGGCGTTTCAAGAGGGAACGAATACCATCCTGCTATTATTCGGAGGGCTTTTCAATTTGAAAGTGGGGTTTATTTCATTGATCATTGACCCTTCTCCTATGTATTTACAATCAAACGGTTTTAGCTATCAGAATCAGTTTCACTTTCCCTTTATAATGGTGTGAAATAAGGTCATGTTTAAATACACCAAACTCTTTATAATTTGATAAATAATTGCATTGCAATTACGTTCATTCATTATAGGACGTCGTCTGCTTAAGCAGGATCGATCCCGAGTGTGACGACATCAAAACATCGCTATATTTCTGGCGAATCCTCGGATATTCCAGATGCTGAGAAGAGCTTTTATTTGTGTTGTTTTTATAATCACCAGATACGCAGTTGACATAAAACTTATAAGATTGCCATCTGTAAGCTTCCCAGTTTCTAGTGATACATTAATTGCCATATTTGTGATTTTCTTTGAATATCTACTTTAAGACTGACGCTAGTCAAGTAAGAGAAATAAGTGAAGAGGAGATGACAAAACAGGCACTGAAAAATGTGTATAATGTTATGGGACATCGTCTGCTTAGACAGGACTCGCCCCTCTTGTGTCGTCACACATCTCAGCAGCGTTCAAGGAGCTTTTCAGCTGCTATATCGGGGGCTGTATTTTACCGTTTTATAATTGATAATAATCATTAATTCAAATGTTTCCAAGCTTTAAATTTGGATAACCTTGTTTAATTTATGCCATCTATGCAATAATAAGTATTAAGCCAATATTTAAAATCATTAGTGTTCTACTTTAAGGATCAAAAGTGGGAAATGTGTTTGGTATACCACCTAGTAGCATAGTTTCTGCAACATTGTTAAAGGAAAAAAATGAAATACCACTTATCTTTTATTTACTATTCCAATAATCTGTCGAGGCTGATAATGAATAGTAAAATAAGCAGCATATTTTGAATAATGCTTATATATTCCTCGCCATATAAGAATAATAAAGATTTGAATATGGCGCATTTACGCTTTCTGGAAGCCGCCTACATTCAATCGCACGAACCCCTTCTGTGCAGACAAAAGGAGTTAGTCCAAGCTTTGCGATTGTTGATATAGTTGATTTCAAGTAATTTGTTATATACCTGCGTGATAACCTGATGAGTGCAGGTCGAAAAGCTTCGTTATCATGTCTCTTTTTCGTGCCATATTGAAATATTGTAGTACCAAGAAATTATTTGAATAAATATTTGGTTAACCCTAGGCCAGACTATTACTATATTCTCTTGCTCACATATTTTAGAGCATCTCTTGGAACACTTCTACATTAATTTTTTTCCACATGGGAATGAATATAAAGAGGAGGCTTCAAAAATCATTTGTCATCTTTTACCATAGCTCAATCTCCTCTTTAAGAAAGGAATTTTTAAAAATTTGCATAGGCCTACCGATTACAAACGGTAGATGAATAAAAGCATTGTAAACAAAATCTACGTAGTACCTCCAAGGTATTTGGTAAAATTGCTACCCGAATAAAAAAAAATCGTCACTTTGTTTGAGTTATGCATGTGTGTTTTCTTGAGTACTACAAAAGCAGATAAAAGCTCAAAGAAAGTTAAGATATGCAATGTATAAGGACGAGAAAACCCCTTCGATTTTCAACTTTTACTCATCACCACCATATACCACAAGCATCATAATCAAAATCATCAGCACCATCCTTATCATATACCAAAAACATCAACACTGGTCACTTCCATACATCACAGTCATCTACACAAGATCTTATACCATAATCATTAGCTCTATATCGTATAGGCTACAAGAGACTTCAAAACCGTCACCATCATATACCACATTCATGGGCGGCGATCGGGGGGGGGGGAGATTTGAAGATTGTATAGCAATAATGGTAAAGGCTAGTATTGCAGAGTCATCAACACAATTACCATCGGATACCACAATCATCATATTATCATCATCATATGTCATCTGTTCTGATTATCAATAAACCAATGGGGAAAAAGATTTCAGACGCGGCGACTGCCAAAACGGCATCGTCTGGCGATGGTAAAAGCTGGCAGCTAGCTTCAGTTTGCCAGTACACGTATCGGAATGGCTGAACAACAGACTATCCCAGGTACTCGTAGATCTAGATAGCTCTCCTTTTTTAATGTGTCATGGAACTAATACTCTAACGATGTTACATCAGTTGTGAAACCAAACCGTTTCTTAGTAGATCAGGCCGGATCTCAATCGGGATAAAGCTTTAGGCGTTTGCCTTATTTCTGGACCAGAGGTAAGATTTTCACTTCACTCTTTATGATTTCATCACATTTTCCGTCCACCTTATTATCGGTAACAGATTTTCAGTTTTGACAAAATATTATCTTTCTTCCTTTTTTTTTCATAATTTTTTTTTTATTTTGGTTTTTCCCCATTCTTTTGGGGGTTTGTCGTTTTTTAACTTAAAATTAAATTCTGTTCATTCTTGCGGTATACTCTGATGATTGCAAGACGAAAAGCTTCAGTATGTCTCTCTTCAACGCCGTCTTCTAACTTAAAATTATGGTATTGTCCACTTACTTGATGTTAAGAAATAGTTTTTTTAATACATTCTTGATGTTGATTTGCCTTTTAGACTTCTCAGCCATTCAGTGTCATCATCTGACTTAAAATTTAGAACTTATATATGTGACATATATTGTCCTCAACGGCTTCATTATCGCTTGGAAGTTAGAAGGCTGAGATTTTGCAGAGTAGAAATCATTTTTCTTCCCCCAGGGGTTGGGGATGGTGGAAGGGGCGATTTCAGCCATATTCGTATTTTTCTTTCAAAGGTTCAAATCAAAGTGAAATTTGGGGAAAGCATCAATAATAGTGTAAAAGGCATCACTGTATATTCTGTTGTAAAGTTGTAAATTTCATATTTTAATTCTTGCAAAATAATGCATACATTTTATAAAAATTACATATAGCTCAAAATGTCATATTATCCATTAGCTGTGGCTCATAAATTATATTCTTGATATATATTGGTCCATTTAAATCGTGCAAAACATTAATTTCCTACCGCTACGGTCTACTTTGTCACGCGAGTCACAATTTTAAGATCCTGTTGATTACTGGGACAATATTATTCTGGGGAGTAGAGCAGTGGACTTTCTTTTCAATACCTCATTAGTTTGTACATTTCCTGATTAGTTTGTATATTTCCTTATTTTGATTTCGATATGATCCCCTTTTTTCAATATCGTAGCGTTATTAGTTACAGCCGTAGGCCTATTCATTAAATCCATACATGCCATAGTTATTTGCGAGCGACCGTGCACGATTTTTGGTACCACTTCTCAGGATTGTACAATGGGGAAGATTTTTCCCTCTATCAAAAAGGTGGAATCGTTTTTGCCTCCGAACCCCACCGGAACACCATAATATTGCAGTATAATGAATAGCTTTCTAGTGATCTGAAATGCAAGGTTTCAACACGCAATAATCTAAATTTTCTTACTGGAGGGGGAAAAATAACCCTAGTATTTAGGGGCTTCTGACAACCCGTTCAAGAGGGATATTTTTGTCACCCCCTCCCCTATAAGCCCTTTCTTTTCTTTCCTTTTGGGGACAAACTTTGGATCATGAACTTGATGGGATGAAATCGACCGACTTTTTTTGGGGGGGGGGGGGGGGGGGGGGGGTTCTGGGGGCTAAACCCGACGTGTACGGTTAGACTGGCAACTTTCTTTTTCAATCATGTCAATAATGTAAAGAGAAGGTTGAGTTCTGGGATAGGTAGAAAATAATCTGTGAGCTTTCTCATTCCTTTTATATCAGTTTGGCAGAACATCATAGCAGAAATGTCCCCTGAAAATGATCGCTCCTAAAATGCCCTCACATTTAAAATATGAGAAATAGCTGAAGTCTTCTGGCCGAACAATCATGCCACATGTGTGTGCAGTCCCATATACCCATATCTGTGTGTAGTGCATGTGCTTTTCAGCGATATTGCTTCCATTTCGTAAGATTTCGATGATTCCCAAACCTCACAGTATACCCCAATTCTTATGTAGACATGATGATACTTTCCCAATAGACCGCTTCTGTAATGTATACAAATTTATGCACATATATTCTCTGAGCACCTAGTGACGAGCTATTTCATGAACGTGCTTTTTATAAATGAGTCTCAATGCTTGGAATCCATTTTGCATACATTATTTGTTGCTATGTTCGGCAAGCTTTCAGGTTGTCAAGAACAACCTTTGTTTGAAAGGTATGCATAGAATTTGCATACATTACCGAAGCGGTCTATTGCTTTGAGACAGTTTCTTTCACAATGCAATAGACCTGTTTACTAAGTGATTCAAATTTATGGATGGTTCTTTCCTGGGGACCTAGTAACGAGGTATTCCATTAACCTGTTATTAATGAATGAACTACAATACTTGGAATCCAGTTTGCATACATTACTTGTTGCTATGTCTGACAAGCCTCTGGCAAGCTTTCCGATTGTCAAGAAGAACCTTTGTTTCAAAAGTATGCATAAAATTTGAATCTTTTAGTAAACAGGTCTATTACATGACCAGAAGTCAAACTTTTTCGTTAAAGTAGCTATCCAAAGAAAATCACAAATATGGCAATTAATGTATCACTAGAAACTGGGAAGCTTACAGATGGCAATCGTATAAGTTTTATGTCAACTGCGTATATGATGATTATAAAAACAACACAAATAAAAGCTCTTCTCAGCATCTGGAATATCCGAGGATTCGCCAGAAATATAGCGAAGTTTTGATGTCGTCACACTAGGGAACAATCATGCTTCAGCAGACGACGTCCTATAATGAATAAACGTAACTGCAATGCAATTATTTATCAAATTATAAAGAGTTTGGTACATTTAAACATGACCTTATTTCACACCATTCTAAAAGGGAAAGTGAACCGATTCTGATAACTAAAACCGTTTGATAGTAAATACACAGGAGAAGGGTCACTGATCAATGAAATAAACCCCACTTTCAAATTGAAAAGCCCTCCGAATAATATCACAGATTGTATTCGTTCCCTCTTGAAACGCCGAACATGCCCCGGTGCAAGCAGCTGAAAATACAATGGCGTCTTATTTTCTTTACAAGTGACTGATTCCTTTATTTTTTTAACGCTGCATTTTTCATCAAAATAATACCATACACGAAGTTAAGAGTGAGGCAACAGACTAACATTAAGACTGACGCTAGTCAAGTAAGAGAAATAAGTGAAGAGGAGATGACAAAACAGGCACTGAAAAATGTGTAAGATGTTATGGGACATCGTCTGCTTAGACAGGACTGGTCCTTCGTGTGTCGTCACACATCTCAGCAGCGATCCCAGCAGCGTTCTCAGCTGCTATATCGGGGGCTGTATTTTACCGTTTTATAATTGATAATAATCATGAATTCAAATGTTTCCAAGCGTTGAATTTGGATAACCTTGTTTAATTTATGCCATCTATGCAATAATATGTATTAAGCCAATATTTATTTTGATGGAATTTTCTTGCAATGTGATCTTTAATGGTGAAAAGTAACTTCAAGGCGTCAAATCTCGCTGCTTTGATGGGATGAATATTTCAGGACAGAGTGGCAAATCATTATCAAACTTATATGAAATTAGGAGAGAAAAATCACAACATGAATCACGACACGATCAAACAGAATGACAAATTATTAAACATACAAGACATTTCGAGAGAGGAATCAAAACATGTGCAGAGGCGCCAAACAAATGTGTTAAATGTTTGATATATGTAGACCTACTACATTAACATTAGCATTAATATAAACATTATTTGCCAACTAGTGACTGATAAGCACGCGATAATAAATCGTGAATTGATAGTGATTGATTGATTTATTTAAAAATAGAAAAACACAGAGCGGTGGCATTTACATGTAATATACAGGCTCGAAGCCGGGAGGGGGGGGGGGTGGTTGAGGAGGGGGAGTAGGGTGCGTATCGCTCCCTTTACAGTCATAAGAGGTCAGCTTTTCAATAATGTATTATGTGTGCCTCTATATGCGAAAAGTAAAATAACCTGCCTATCTGGAAATGAATAAAGATAATGCTAACAATGATTATTATAACAATAGAAATAATAATAATAATGATAATGATAACAATTAAAAAATAATGAAAACAATGAACATAATAAATGTGGTAAGGGTCGTAATGATAATAACAGCGATAATAATGATAACAATAATAATAATAGTGACAACGATAATAATAATAATAATAGCAATAATAATAGCAATAATAATAATAATAATGATAACATGTCTTGTTACCCAAGGTAGTCTCATCTAGAGTAATACTGTTCTCACTGAGGGCCCTAAAATCATATTATTACACCGGCTTTAGTCAAGCTACCATGATAACTTGCTCAAGCATTCAAGGGCTTCTTGCCGGATACCCATTTGCTTCACCTTGGTGGAGAGTGGTAAATGTTCATTAATGTCTTGCCAAATGACAGTGCCGCGAACTTGAACCTGAACCATGCGATACATCCCATTTGCAATGTTGCAGTGTTGATCAATTGTAACATTATTTCTTATTTTATTATTTTCTACTCTTCAGCTCTAAAGGTTTCAAACTTTTGATTGCCTGAAAGAGCGTGTTAAAAGAGCGTCAAATATGAAGAGCAAGTTGGCTGTTTTGCTGGTGTGTGTAGGCATTGTTTCCGTGATCAATCTGATATCCATGATGGTGTCTGGAATCTCCAAGCCTAAGCAGTTCGGCCAAAGTAATGAGCTCATACAAGCCAGGCAACAAAACATAGAACTCGAGGAGCAATTTCGAAAGTTAAAGTAATTATGGACAGCACACTTTGTTGTATTAATTTTGTTAACGAACTCTATAAAGTGCGACCAAGAAAAAGACAAAACCCTAAAACAAAGCGTTATTGTTATCAAGCCATGTGCTCTGTGATTATAATTATCTGCTTTGTAAACAGTATAAGTCATATTCTTTCAAATAATACCTAAATGACATCCATCCGTACATGAATTACAGAGCCCCAATGTTTTTAAAATATAATATGTAAAAACCCAGTTGTGCCAGGTTGTGGTAGAACCTTTCCAAAATTGCAATTACTTTAAGAAGAACAGCAATGTTACCTTTCAATAAAATTAAATCAAAGGGTACTTTCCATTGTAATAAAGTGGGGAAATATAGTATTATGGGCATATAAGGCAGAAACATATCAGAATAAGGCAATATTGCACCTCAGAATGGGCAACATTTTCATTGCTCGAGGGGCATTTATTGATTTGGGAAAATCTGGGTTGTACGCCCCCTGCAACCTAGTAATGGGTATTGGGCCCATGTTTTTGTATGATTGCTTATTGAATTCACATGCATAATCACACAATGGAAGTCGTGTGTATCGTCCTTTAAAGCTTACAGTAAACTTCCGTCATGTTCGTATGTCATCCTAACGTTATCAGACTTTGCCCAAATCTGGCACAAGTAGATTTTTACATACCATTTCCAAAACAATTTCGCTTTGTGAAGCATGTATGGATTACAGCCATTAATGTATCATTTGAAAGCATATTACTTCTAATTTATGATAAACAAGAAATTATATTCATATAGTACACGGTTTGTTCACAATGACCCTTTGCTTTCGGGTTTCGTTTTCTTCTGTGATGCACTCAATAGTACTCTATCATTTGTTATTTATTTGGGGGAAGGTTCTAAATAACCTTCCTTTTTCTTTTCTTTTCTTGGATATCGATATCCAGACTCAATGGGCCGTATCTATAAAACTATATTCTAAAGGCCTGTCAAATACCTATTCTAACCTTTTGCTTGCAGCTACTAAAAATTCAACTTAGAATTAATTGGCCGAATAGGAAAAACGGGCATTTACTTGGGCTACAAATAAAAAGTTATCAAGTAAATGCTATATCTAGGGCTATTGTAATGTCAGGCACATGGGTTTACTGCTGGTATTATTTGAGAGTTTACAATACGGTTATGCACACCAACATGAGCTGAAACGACTTTGAGGTAAATATCACGAAATGGGTATTTGCATAAGCTTAGTAAAAAAAAATCTCTAGCACTAGTCACTTTCCAAAATGGTTTATTAAATTCACAGTTTTTTTAAAATAATGTAATTGAAGAGTAATATGTACTATCTATTGGCTTTTAAACGGAAGGGACAACATTACAAGATATAAAAATAACACGTTTTCATCTCCATTATGTCCGCACAAGTAAAACCAAATGGTAGTAGGAGAGGAGCTTACAAAATACAAAGTAAAAGCTTGATGATCAAAGAAAATTCTTTCTTTTTAGATTATAACATCCGACAAGGCTATGTTTACAAGAACAAAACCATTCCTCGTGATTCTGAGTAACGTTTAAATAGGAACAAAAGCTTTATCTAGCCTGGGTAAGCCACTGCTAGGAATGAAACAAGCTTTTGCTTCTAAGGATGAAAGCAAAAGGTCGGAAAAGGCATCTACAAGGCCTTTTATAGTTTTATAGGCACGGCGTAATGTCCTAACAATCGTTAGTTTTACAGCTCTGCACCGCAAATGATTTTAAATATAAATTTGAATTGATAATCCTATCAGCATATCAAATAGAATCACTGATACTCTTAAAATATATTCTAGCGGAATTCCTCATACTGTCCTTATAAATATATATACATATGTATGTTCATACTTTTAATCAAAATATATTTAGCTTTGTAACATCCTGATGAAATTCTACATTATGATTTTCACTTTATTGCAACTTCTCTCGGTTTCTCCATATTCATAGATCATATTTAGTGTTGTAATATATAGTAGGCCTATTGACAGATTGTCTATACTATGTATGCTTTCTTTTTATTTCTTTGCATATGCATCAATATTTTAAAACAATTATTGTGCCGTTTTCTTTTTGTCTGTATAATGCGACTTCTTGACTGAGAATTGCATTTACCCGTTGGAGTTATCTTAGTTTTTATAATTCTTTATAAAATATGATATAAACATTATTGAACAAGGCACCCGGTATGGTTTATTTCGATACATTCAGAGAAATAGAAGTCGGGTGGAATGAGCGAGATAAAAGAGAAGTACCTGCAGGCTCCATATACGCAGAAATATTACAAAGAGTGGAAGATACGGTTTCAAAATTGGGCAAAAATTTAACATTCGGTAAGTGATTTTTTTTTTATTGATTAAAGTTGAGTCACTACTGAACACATTCTGTTACTTGTTAAATACTGTATTATGTGCACGCAACACTTTAGATTGTCAGGATTAAATTATTAATTCATCTAAAATGTTCCCGTCATTGTTGTATTTTCGCGGAAATACCTTTATATTCAGCTCGGGAAATGCCGGGAATTAACTGTAAATACCAGGAACTGGAGGGAAATACCTCAGAAATACTAGAACCAGTGCCAAGGAAGTCGTATGACATAAATTAATCATCACAACAATGCCCTTCATCATACTAAAATCCATAGTTTGAATGGGGTTCAAATGATCTGTCTGTGAATTAATTTGTGTGTGCGTGTAATTGTGTTTGTGTGTAGGTGCGTGAGGGTGTACCAACAGAGGTATACCTGTGTGACTAATTGGACAGTCAAACACAATAGATTCCTTTATTCCGTCAGGCTTGTGTGGCTTTTTTTTTGCTACTTGTGTGGCTATTTGAACAATAGAGAGAACAATAGAGAGAACAAAGGGAAAGACACATAAGTATACCTGCGTGAGTGTGTGTGTATATACAGTTAACAACAAAATTATTAATACCCCTTGGAAAATTCTAGTTTTTTGCATTTTTCCTAAAAATGAATGGTTAACTGAATTTAATTACACATCACTTGAATACATTTAGTTATCATCTGCAAATGAATGCTGTTTCTGGTTTCATCTCATTTGCATAACAATAGAAAAGGTGAATTATCCAAACTGGGTGATGTTCAAAATTATTCATACCCTTGGTGATCTATGGACTTTGTCAATCAGTATGAATCCAGTCCTTGTGATTAATGCTCGTAACACTTTCTTCACACTGTCACAATGCTTCTGGAGGTCTCTACTGAGATATCAGGCCAATACCTGGTCTCCAAAGGCCCAATCTCCTTGAGGATGTTGTCCACACATGCCATCACCTGGTCTTCAGGGGATTTGGTGGATTTAAAGCAAATTTTGTGTTTGCAGGTGGTGTAGTTTTAGACGTCATGAGGATAGAACTATGATATTGATATTTCGTTAATATTCCTTACATTTTAATGACAATTATGTATTTCTAAGTTGAAACAAAGCACTCTTCCTGGAGGGACTTCCCTAGAGGCCTTCACTGTTGCACTGTCAAGGGAAGGTATTTCCTGATACTTTTGTTCCATTATTATTAAGAATGTTTAGGGAGGCCATGGTAGTTGTCTAAAGGTTGGATGGTGCCAATTTTATCAGTTTATTCAGTTCCACTGATTGACACATTTCTGATATGGACACCTGCAAGTGGGTACTCTAGTGAAGCTTAAAATACTGATCTTTATGTTCCAGTGCACTGTCAAAGTGGTAGCATTTTGTGCACTGCAGCTGGTAACATGGAGGGCATATGGTATAAATTTGGTTTACATTCATTTTGATATCAAGGATTGTAGCTTTCATACCAAAGATACAAAGAATATACCATATGAAGAATGATATACAGTAACAGTCAATGTGGGATGTGTATGGTACTCAAAGGTTACATACTGTTATTCATGGTGACCTGACGTTAGAGTCATGCAATGACTTTAATATCACCAACATGGCCTTCCTGAGCACTCTGATTAAGAATGGGGCCAATGAATAAAGGTGAACCCTCCCACAGGCAGTGCAAAATGGAAGGGCTCTTCAGGAATGGTGCTTTGCTTCATAAGTAGATACAGAATTTTCATTAAAATGCATGGAATAAATGACCGAAAATTTCAATATCATAGTCCTCTCATCATGAAGTCGATAACTGCATCACCTGTAGGGCACGAAATCTAATGAACTCCCTGAAGGTCAGGTGAAGGCATGTGTGGACAACATCCTCAAGGAGATTGAGCCATTTGAGAACAGGTACTGGCCTGATATCCCAGCAGAGACCCCTCCCCGGAAGCCTTGTGACGGTGTATTAAAATAAAGTGAATTACAAGCATTAATCACAAGGATCGGATTCATACTGATTGACAAAGTCAATAAATCACCAAGGGTATGATTAATTTTGAACATCGCCCAGTTTGGATAACTCACCTTTTCTATTGTTATGTAAATGAGGTGAAACCGGAAACAGCATTCATTTGCAGATGATAACTAAATGTATTCAAGTGAAGTACAAGTAACTTCATTTAACCATTCATTTTTAGGAAAAATGCAAAAAACTAGAATTTTCCAAGGGGTATGAATAATTTTGTTGTTAACTGTATATTTATTGAATATATCATAAAAAAAGTAAATGTGAGAAAATCACAATGCCCCGACCGGGATTCGAACCCGGGACCCTGGCTTACATGACCAGTGCTCTACCAACTGAGCTATCAGGGCTCCCGTCGAAGCAAAGTAACAATCTCACATATAGCCCCTCTCTTTCCATCTAGCGCAGGGGGTAAATCCATACCTATATATATGTGTGTATATATACAAACTTTATATATAGGGGCTATATGTGAGATTGTTACTTTGCTTCGACGGGAGCCCGGATAGCTCAGTTGGTAGAGCACTGGTCATGTAAGCCAGGGTCCCGGGTTCGAATCCCGGTCGGGGTATTGTAATTTTCTTACATTTACTTTCTTTATGATATATTCAATTTACTTCAGTCCTATCAATTATGATATTATGATTATGTATATATATATAACTCTAAAGGCTACATTAGGTGGACAGTTTTTGTCTTATTTCTATGCTCAACTGTTCACCTAATGTACCAACTGTCCACCTAATGTAGGGGCGCTATTATGACGAAATAAACCGCACTGTTGTGTGTGCACCTAATGTACCCTTTAGTAATATATATGTATATATATATATATATATATATATACATGTATATATATATGGAGAGAGCGACACACACACACACGCGCAAACACAAATTACTTTGTAAGTACGGAGTACTTTATCGTTTCTCCGTCTTTTTAAAAATCTTCGTTGCAGAACTTTTTTAATTTTATATAATGTATGTAATATGTATTTGTAACATATAGTACGTCCAAGAAAAAAAAAATTACAGTAAGAAGAATTCTCCCCTATTTCAAATTCCAAAATATTTGTAGGGGATTTTCATACCTGTGTATAGCTTAGGGTTTTTTCTATCGTCTCTTTTATAATCTTCGTTGCAGAACTTTTTAAATTTTTTATAATGTATGTAATATGTATTTCTAACATATAGTGCGTCCAAGAAAAAAAAATTACAGTAAGAAAAATTCTCCCCTATTTCAAATTCCAAAATATTTGTAGGGGATTTTCATACCTGTGTATAGCTTAGGGTCTTTTCTATCAAATGGCACAAAAAATCTAGTGAGCAATAGCGACTTTTGCAAAAGGGTGCAAAATACAGACTTGACAAGAATTGGTATTCTTTCTGGCTTGTATCAATACATTTGAGAACCATTAAATGTTGACAGTTGGAAAAAAGTCTCCCCATATGGACATTTCAAAATATGTTAATGAAATTTTCATACCTGTCGATAGCTTCGGGTCTCTATTATTAAATGACATGAAAGCATATAAACGATATTTTACGCTTGAGAGGGCAACAGACATTGTTGTGAAATGGAGCAAAATCCATAGTTGACAACAATTTATATTGGTTTTGTCTGGTATCAGCAAAGTTAAGGGTCTTTAAGAAGCTTAGAAATTTTCGTATTCTGATCATTTAAAGGCAGTTTATGAAAGAATAGGCTTCGGGTTTGTTTTTGTTTTTGTTTTTGTTTTTTTTGTGGGGGGTTTACTGAGAAATCCAGCTTGAATCAAATCCCCACCAAAACTGATATTTCAAAACACTCAATAAAGTAGTCAATTGCTCACTGAACCGTTTCTTTCATAAATTGAAAATATTGAAATATGAAAATATTGAAATATGAAAAATTTCTAGGACTTTTAATGACTCACAACTTTGCTGATACCAGCCAGAAGGAATACTAATTCTTGTCAAGTATGGATTTAATATAATTGAAATATTTATTTAAGGAGACATTTTCGGACTTTTAAAGGACCAATGGAATGCAAGTACATGATGATCTTTGATGATGTGTATTGTTCTGTACATTACAACATTACAACCATTTGATCTGAATATGTGTCATATATAATTAAATATTTTTTGTAATTATTTTATTTTACCTGCTAAGCCCGCCCCTAAAAATCCTTTGGAGTCTGATTCTTCACATGAAACATCAGTCAATCATCAGTCACCTAAAACAAGCCAAACAATAGACACTGGTTTGTATATAGGTTTTCCAGATCAAGTATCCGTCGACTGCAGGAAAGTGTCATATAGGTAATTGAAATATCCATGGATATTTTTAAAAGTCCACATTTGATTGTGGAGATCCATGAAAGGATTTTCAAATGTCCATGTACGAACGAAGTGTCCATATTTGCATTTTAAAATGTCCATATAGTACGAAGTGTCCATATTTGCATTTTTAAAATCCTATAAGGGAAACCAAATATCATATAGTGAACCAAATTTCCTTGTAGAGGGACTTCTATCCAAACTGGGAAAACAAATGTCACATAGTGATATCAACTGTCCACAGTTTAGGAGAATATGTTTAATTATACATTATTTAATTTATATTTATTTAAGGGACCCTTCATAATTCATGCCAGGGGGGGGGGGGGGGTAAAAATAGGGGGGGTATAACGTTTGCTTGTTCGTGTAGGGTTGGCGGGGGGGGGGGGGGTTGGGGTCAGGTAACGTTTGCTCCCCTGATAGGTAACTTTTGCTCCCCCGATAGGGGGGGGGGGGGGTCATGTAACTTTCTTTGACGTGACATGAATTCCCCCCCCCCCCCGGCATAAATAATGAACGGTCCCTAAATAAAAACAAATCGCACAGAAGAGATATCAGTCCTATCCACCATTTCACAAGGAAAGTCTCTCGTAATTACACAGTCCGAAGCACACCCATACTGACATCAAGTTATGTGCATCATTCAGCGCACGCACGCGCGCGCACACACACACACACACGCACACAGGTTTACATGGCTTTACTTCCGAGGACAAGTATTGTTCCTCTATTGTTCCTCATCCTCGGACAGTCGACGGAATAAAGCACAAATTCATTGTTCGACGTTCGAGGACTATTGTCCGGCTTCCGAGGACCATTGTTCTCATGATTTTTTTTTTGTTCTCTGTCCGAAAATGTCCTCGGACATACTGCTAAACAGACCCACGCACACGCACTCCAACACGAACAAACACACTCATACACGCAAACACACATTCACAAACAAATGTCCACCCCCCCCCCCCCCTCCCCCCCCCAAAAAAAAAAGAGACAACAATACACATTTTGCAAAATGTTATTTTGCTTTTTTTTTTTTTTTGTCAATGAAACGTTCAACTGACAAGTGTGTGACTACTTGGACATATGAATTACCTATACGACATTCGATTTACCTATGTAAGACTTAATCCTCTAATTCATGCATGGATAAGCAGGAATTTCTATTATGCGGATATTTAAATTTCCTATGGAAGTCTTATTTTTCTATCGGGACATTCGTTTTGCAATGTGGACATTTGTTTCCCCTATTTCTATTGTGCGGATATTTGAATTCTCTATGGACACCTTACGTATTTATTCGGATGTTTATTTTGCTAACAGGACATTTGATTTCCCCCTCGGACATTTCGATTACCTATACGACATTTGATCTGACTCGGCGGACATTTGACCTTTGATCTGACTCGGCGGACATTTGACCTGGAAAACCTATAATATCTCTCTGTTTTGTACTTGCTCAAAATAGATCGTGTGTTTTCATACAACAGAATTTCAGTACTTTTCTTTTCCTGTGATGCTGGAGCATTTCTGACATAGCATCTGCTATTGTGATTCAGAGTTTATGAGTTGGTATTGTATGAAAACATGCGGTGCTATTGTGAGCAGGTGCTAAACTGACAGATAGGTACATACCATTGTCTATTGTTTGGCTTGTTTTAGGTGACTAATGATTGACTGATGATGTCATGTGAAGAATCAGACCAAAGGAATTTTCAGGGGCGGGGCTTAGCACTTAAAATAAAATAATTACAAAAAATATTTTAAAATATATGACACATATTTATATCAAATGTTTGTAAATTTTGTGATGTACAGAACAATACACATCATCAAACATCAACATGTACTTGCATTCCATGGGTCCTTAAACTTTTTTTTGAAGTTGCACTTTATATAAATATACATGTGTGTGTGGGTGTGAGTGAGTGTGTGTGTGCGTGTGTTTGCATGTGTGGCGTGTATGCGTGTGAGTCTGTTAGAGAGACAGAGAGAGAATGAGAGAGAGATGTGCGTTCATATAAATAAACGAATTCCAGGTACGTTTCATATTGCAGTAGTTTTATCTGACGTGCACATGTTACTTCATCACAACAAAAACTTCATCTTTGTTTTAGACCTAAATAAAAAATTCTTCGAGCCCAGTCAAGAGTACGAGAAGACTCGAAGGCGCATTGCAAACGGAGTGGAAGAGATCTGGTATTATATAAGGTCACAATTTCAACAAATCAGAAAATCCAATGTGGATAAGAATATCCAGACCAAGATCGACCAAATCCTGGCGTTTGGCAGGGAACAACATAGGTAAATATGTTAATGATCAGAAACTGAACGAGTTACTTTCATTTTGTCAGGCTATATGGTCTCTTTTTTGTTGTTATTCGTTCTGCTTTTTTTGTATTGCTATGTTTATTGGTTTGGGGTAGGGCTTGTTTGAAAAGTTCATTACAAGTTTGAGATCTGAGAGAGTGTCAGAGGTCGTTTACAATGATGATTTCAAACGGTGGTGTCATAAGGTAGCGATTTTTTTTAGAATGGCGATCATGTTGGAAATGTTATCAAACTATGATTTCAAAATGTTTAGAGTACAGTACAAAATATATTTATTTTTTATGTCCTACTGAATTTTCAAAATCGAATGATCGGAGAATAGAAATTGAATATATGATAATTATTCTTTTTACAAATCCAAAAGCCCGTAGCATAGCTATTAATCGGGTATAGTACTGTAACCGCATCCAAAGAATGGAACATTATCCCGTCTTTCATGGAAGCAATTTTAAAAAGTCTTAAAAACATGTCACTTCCCGGAATAGTTAATCCATGATTTCTTTCGAACTTTGTGCCGAAGTTTAAAATGTTGATGTATCGTTGATAAAGTTTTACTATGGAGAACCTACTGTTTGCTAGTTGTCATTATGTTTATTATTATCAATATCATAATTACCATCATCATTATTATTATTATTATTATTATTATGAGATACATAATGACAGATATCTACAAATTGGATAATTTGGATGGCTATTCATCATGGAGACAGAGAGAATTGAAGGAGTTATCAAACCTCGTCCAACAAAGATTATTTTACCTCCAGGTTGGTGCTAGATATCTCTTATTCTTATAACACTTTTATTTAACAGCAGCCACTCCCCCCCCCCCCCCTCAACAACACCAAAAATAAATAAATGAATTTAAAAAAAATGGAAATAAACTGAAATGAATTAAATAAATAAAAATAAATTAATTAAATAAAAAAATAATAAATAATAATAAAATAAATAAATAAATAGACAAATGAATAAATGAATAAATAAATTAACAAATTAATAAAAATCAGGTGATTTTATATGAAATATACTGCTGTATATCATTCTCGGAATATCTGCTCAGGTGCAGTTGCGATAGCCTGAATATTTTTCTGTGATATATATATATAGTATATATCCTAATGGCAAGTGTAATTTCACCCTGATTTATATCATAATATATTTTTTCCCATGAAAACGTCAATATAATATCTTACATTAATCCTTAAACAATGTTAGTATTTTCCAAAGTATTTTCTATAATGCAAATGATTATGAAGTCATTTGTTAGTATTCATCTCAAATTTTATTTATCATTTATGTATTTCAGTTGTATTTCAACAGGGTAGTCTTATTTAATGTCCATTTCTTGACCTGCTCTTTCACAGAGCCCTGTATTCACATAAAAATAAAAATAAAAACATATGTTACATTGAAAAACAAGAACATAATGTAGACAAAATTAATAGTGACATGCACAAGACGGAAAAAATCTGGACAGGATCACTAGCGCATTTTGTGCTTATCTGTGACAAATCCTTTCTAATAGAAAGCCATTTTTATAAGGATGTAGCATGGTCTGAATTTAGGATGAAAATAATTATGGTCAGGTGTTTTTGCGGAGGAGGGGGGTTCGGGGGGTATTAGTGTTTGCTTGCTTTGGGTGTTTTTACTATTTACTTTTCTGATTGCTATTGTTGCTGTTTTGTTTTGTTTTGTGTTTTCTTTTTGGTTACTTTGTAGATGAATTTAGAAATATTACATGTGTCAGCTACTGGAAAAAGGTGTGTTTATATAGAAGGGAAAAAATAAATCCGTATCATCATAATCATGCTTTGGAACCAAAACTTTTATATGTATTTACATAGTGTGTATATCATTTAAATCAAAAGAACCCCAAAGACTGCAGCAGTGCTAAAAAAATCGTCTGTAACTTCAAGCTTAACTGTGGATTCGGATGCCAGGTCCATCATGTATCTCACTGCATGATAGTGGCTTATGGCACTGGAAGGACCCTCATCTTGCACTCAGAGGAATGGTCATATTCTAAGGGCAGATGGGAAAAGTTCTTCTTGCCCCTAAGCGAGACCTGTCTGGATGACAGTGGAAACACAACCGCTAAATGGGGAGGTAGGTACCAAAGAGCATTAAAAACAAAGAGTGGTTAGTCCCGCAACTAATTATAAGCACGGGTACATTATTATATAGTGCGCTCTAACACGCCTACATTACGGAGGTGCTATGGTTCAGTGGTAGAGCAGTGGTCTCGTAACTGGTGGACCCGGGTTCGAAACCAAGTTGACGCGCTACTGCCCTTTGGTAAGGCATTTATGCTTATTACCAAGTAACTCGGAGAGGACTTAAAGCCGTCGGACCCCTGGTTGCTCATTTATAAGCATACACATGCTTTTTTAGCAGTCGGGTAAAATAAACCGTCAAATAACAAACGTTTGTACGCATTACACGTATGACATCTGACTTTTTTGTGGGGGGGGGGGGGTCAGAAACATGCATAATCCCTAATATATATATACGAGGTCCTATTCGGCCCGTTGAGACATAATTATATTTTTCCCAGATTTTTTCAATTTCATGTAAGCCACATTTTTTGTAATTTCAAATATTTGAATACTAGGGGAATTAAGATCATTCTAAAATCCCTGTTTCCTGTAGCGTATATTTGCTTTTATACAAGGAACAATTCTCTTGTGTTTATTTTCAGTGCGTATGTACATGTAGTAAAAGTTGGTGCTATTGGAGTTAACATCCAAGGAAATTATTTTTCACCTCTCATTTGTTTCAGTATCTCACTTGAGAAGGAAATAACTTCACAGCAGCTTAGCATTGTCGGTATCTTAGTTCAGTTCAGTTCAGTTCAGTTCAGTTCAGTTCAGTTTATTAAATTCCAATAAAAATATACATGTATAGACAGGTCCAAATGTACAGAAATATAAAATACAGATGTAGATAAGAATACAAATGAATAGTTTATAATTATATATGGAATTAAGGGTACCATAAAAGACCGAAGCGGTCTTGTCAAGACAGTCCCCTCACAGTAAAATAGGAAAAGATGGAGGAATGAGAGTCCAATATGACTTACTCTGTCACTTAATATCAGATGAAATCTTCCTAAATGTTTATGAAGGCTTTTATACCAGAATTACACATTACCTCCAAGCTTTTTCACCGTTTCAAATCACATGAAATTCACATTTCCATTAATTTCAATGTAATACTAGGGGAACTATAATCTCTGAAAATCGCCATTTTCACGTGTTAACACTATAAACACTATAACACTATAAAACTAAAATCTCACCAATATACCAACATGTGCGCAGTTCGCAAGAATCCCATCATATAAAACTGAAGTAACGATTGGAGATCGAGCATTTGCATATGCAGCCCCAAACTGTTCAGTGACTTAATATAAATCAGCAAGTCATCATCTTTTGAATCCAAGCTAAAAACACACCTTTTTATTTGAATGTCCAGACATATAATTCAGGCACATCAAGAGCACTAGCAGCGGAGTAGAATGTATTTGTATATTTTGGAGTTATTATCATATTTTTATTTTTTTTGCTTCATAAATTTATATCATTATCATTAGTAGTAGAAGTAGTAGTAGTAGTAGTATTTTCCTCCTCCTTCTTCTATTTAGCATTATTATTATTATTATTGTTGTTGTTATTATTATTATTATCATTATCATCATTATTATTGTTCTTTTTATTAGTATTAGTATTATAAGCATAACTGCGACTTAAGTCGAATCATAACGCTGTTTATTTCGTCACAATAGAAATTCGACGTTAAGGCCAAAGCGAACGTGGGTTAAGGCGAATCTGAACAATAGGCTGAGGATTCACCTTAATGTCACAGGTAAAGTTATTATTATTTTTATTATTATTATTATTATTATTATTATTACTACTATTATTATTATCATCATCATCATCATCATCATCATCTTCACTAGGCTACTACAACTACTACCAGTGGCGGATCCAGGGGGGGGGGGGCACAGCCGGCCTGTGCCCCCCCCCTTTTTGGAAGAGAAGTATGAATTTTTACCATAGACGATCCGCCATTTTCTCGATTGTGCCCCCCCCCCCCCCCCTTTTAGAGTGAACACCTTTTTTTTTTTGCTTGTCAGGGTATTATGGAGGGAAACTGGACCCCATAACCCCTTATTGAGCGATTTTTGAAGGTTTTTGAAGGTTTGGCGCAAAAAAAAATTTGTCCCTACCCCCCCCCCCCCCCCCCCCCCCCCCCCCCCCCCCCTCCAACTTGGACAAGGGGCAAAACCCAATCTGGCTTTCTTTAACTGCTTACAAGCTGTCAGCTCGGATTTTCTTGAGTTGAATTCAACGAATTTGTTAATACATTTCTGTTATTTCCCCATAGATCTAAGAAGTAATGAGGGAGTCCAGGTACTGGAACTTCCCCTTATAGCCAGAATCCCCCAAAATGAGAAGCCAGATGTCATGCCATTGGCTGTCCCCGAAGACATTTCCCAAAGACTAATGAGGCTGCACGGCTACCCTTTCGTTTGGTGGATAGGTCAGATCATAAGATACATCATCAGACCTCAGCCTTTCGTTACAGAGTACATCAAAAACAAGACCGCTGCCGTAGGATTCACGCATCCCATTGTTGGGTAAGATGGATTTAATAGATGGATTTCAAACGTGGTATGTTTAGCCGCTCCAATAGCAAACATAATAATTCATGAGCTCAGGTATTTCTATGGTTTTTATCTGCAATCTGCCTGTAGGAGCTTACCAAACTACGTATTAGAAGAGATAATAAACTAGAATTGCAATCGTATCAGAACGATGTGCATAGATTGACGTCTGTATTTTGCATGTCATTGAACAGTAAAATAAAAAGCATCTCTTAAACTATCTATAGCAATTTGTTTGAAGTCTGTAGCATCTAGAATAGTGGAGATAGGCAAAATCGAACAAAAGGTACGAAACACAGACAAAATGGCGCCTGGACGTTCATGCATGAGTGATTTCGGAAAATGAAGAGTTCAGTGCATTACATGGCATGCCAAGGAACATGCGTACGAAATTTGAATCGAAATGGACAAGGGGAAAGGACATAGACAGTGATCACAACCACTGCATGCAAAACAAATTGGCCACAATGGAAATCTGGCCCGGATGGCATGCCATATTTCCTTGCTAGTGGCATCTGTGCAGGATATAAAATTGCGATTAAAACAAAGCGCTTGATAGATATTAAAAATCTGGCTTCGAGAGTCTCTTCATTATGCCTCGAAGCATGTACCTGCAAAATTTCAAGAAAAATAAAAATCGTTCAGGGGGCCAAATGCGGGAAACCGATTTGCCCCATAGACAATACATGTAATACATGTGCAGGATCCGTATAATGACCCGACTTCAATCGCGATTTACTCAAAATATTCTGTGAGACCATATATCTTTTTTTGCATCCCTGACAAGGGAATTTCATTGCGGTCATTGTGAGCCAACTGCAACTTGCGCGCCATTTAAAATAAGCATATTATGCAATATTATGTAATGCATAGTAAATTAAGGTTATTACGTAATATCTTCGCGATGACGTCATCGATTTCAACCAAATTTGGTTAACAGTTGTCAAATACGAAAATACACATACCCACCAAATTTCAAAGACGTACGATGAATGTTCACAAAATTAGAGCAAGCTGTCTTTATTTCGGCATTTATGCAAATATTGTGATTTTCAAGTGCAATTTTCTCAAAGTCGGTCAGTGATGAGGTATATATTTTTTTATTTGGCTGAAAAGGGTATATCTTGAAGTATCTAAATCCAAAAAAGGGTACGGGTTTACCCAGGCATGACGGAGATACGGCCACATGAAGAGAGCCATTTTGAAAACTTTAGAGGGCGCTGTTTATATAATGCGTAATCAGAAATGCATGTAATTTGGCAGAGATGTGTGCAACGACAAGACCAAGACATGGTAAAAGTTTGGGACAAAAATCAATTCATATGACAAAGTTATAGGAATTTTTAATATTCGGGAGTGAAAATTTCAAGAAATTTTGCATTTTTCAATATGGCGGATTTCGGACTTAAATTTACAGTGTGAAGATGGCATTTTTCGTATTAATTTTTTTATTAGAATGTAAAAAGCAACTCTTGGACTACCTACAGGAATTTGTTAGAAGTCTGTAGGATGTAGGATAGCTGAGATAGGCAAGTAGAACAAAAGGCATGAAAATGGCCCCAAAACTGACAAAATGGCGCCTGGACGGTCATGCATGAATGATTTCGGAAATCGAAGAGTTCAGTGACCTAGAAGGGATGCCAAGGAACATGCATACGAAATTTGAAATAAAATGGACAAGGGGAAAGGACCTAGACAGAGCTCACAAACACCCTGTGCAAAACAAATGGGGTCTGAGGTCTAAGAAGAAAAATAAAAAGAAGAAGAAGAATAAGAATGCAGAATGTGAACAAGAATAGGAGATTGACTTACGTCAATCTAATAAACTCACTGGCGGATGTTGGTTTATACCCAAACCTCGCTCCAGACCAAGGGATGGTTCCAACCAACCGGTCTTGTACAGCCCACGAAACCGACAATGAACGTTCACTAGACCAACGGCACACGAAAGCGACAGCCCATTATAAACAGACTGTTGTTTTTCTGTCTTCTCTTATGTACTTCTTTCTTTTGTCGGTCTGGTGGCCTGTCGGTCTGGTAACATTTATGTCAGTGTCGGTCTCGTGGACTGTAGTGGCTACTAAAATGACCCCTTTCGAACCAAGATGACTGGCCAAAAGGCACCCAATTATTTTTCATTATTATTATTATTATTATTGTTGTTGTTATTTTTATAACTCTATATCTTAAACGAAGGAGAACAGTAATTCTCATTATTCTCATTATTATTATTATTATTATTATTATTATTATTATTATTATTATTATTATTTTTATTATTATAACTCTAAATGTGACAGATAAGCTCGTTATTGTTATTGATATTGTAATTATCATTTTTATTGTTTATCATTATTACCATCAGTGTTAAATACGACTGTATTCACAATTATTTTGTCTGAATTCACAATCATATGAGAAAAACAATTGTTTAAACAGTCTAAACAACTTAACCGTGGAAAGGCAAAACGACGAAAGACAAGTGAAATAGATTGTTCTTTCACCTTGAAAAAAAATGTGTTCCTTTTGGCCGGCCATCTTGGTTCGAAAGGGGTCATTTTAGTAGCCGTTACAGTCCACGAAGCCGACATTCACAAAAAGTTCATCAGACAGACAGCCCTGACCACCAGACCGACAAAACAAAGAAATACATAAGAGAAGACAGAAAAACAACCGTCTGTTTATAAAGGGCTGTTGCTCTCGTGTACCGTCGGTCTAGTGAACGCTCAAAGAAAAAAAAATGTCAGAAGGCCTAGGAGACCGACATTGTTGGTTCGTGGGCTGTAGCCGTTTGGAACCATCCCCTGGTCCAGAGCGAGGTTCGGGTTAACCAAAACGTACGCCTATGATTTTTTTTTTTTTTTTTTTTTTTTGGGGGGGGGGGGGATTTTGGATTTAAAAAAAAATAATACGTACTTTGGTAAGCTCCTACAGGCAGACTGCAGATCCATAATAATGATGATAACAATAATGATGGTGATGATGATGATGATGATGATAATACTAGTAAAAAAGAATAATGATATTAACAATAGACCTATCATTAATGATAATAATATTCATAGTAATGATGATAATAATGGTGATGATAACAATATTGATAATAATAATAATAATCATGATAATGATAATACAATAATGATGATCATGATGATAATAATAAGAGAAAGAAGAAGAGTATTGTCCGTTGCACACTAGACGTCATTTGCCTGACGTAGGAAGACGTCACTCACTTGTCGGCGCGCCCTGTGAAATTGACGTCATGCAAAAATTGTATAAAAAATTAACGAACAGGGCCCCGTTTCATAAATTTTTTTTATCAATAACAAGTTTCAATAATTGTTATAAGCTACTGAATCCTTGCATCTGACCGGCCGAAAACAGATTTGTCTTAGAAATAGGGCAGTTGTTATTGATAACAGGTTTTATGAAACAGGGCCCAGAGCAAACAAGATCTTACCCACTCATTTCCATTACAAGGTAGGTAGGCCAACTGAATACAGGTAAATTTCGGTTGTTCGCATATTCCACTCAGTTCTAATTCCCTTATTTTGCAATGCATAAAATCCGATAGGGCGCATTAAAATGTTTGAAAGCCTAGAAGTTAAGACATTTTAAACTCCATGGGGGGCATTTACAGTATACTTGTCTTGATGAGTTAAAGTCGTTTTTCATTATCTTAATGATAATAGAATTCATGTACGACGGACCGACAAACTCCATGTCGAGGCAAAATTTCACGGGATTGAGGAATACATGGTCCACGCAGAAGAATTCTACCAGAGGTTGGAAAGGAGACAAGACGTTCAAGTCAGAAGGATCTATTTAGCAACGGACGAGGAGAGCCTACTCGAGGAAGCTCGAAAAAAGTGAGTATTGAGTAACATGCACATTGTTCAAGTAATGCCCGCTGCACACTGCCATAGGACGGTGTCACTCACGTCTGCAGTCTTTGACAAGCCATGTGAGAGTGACATCATAAAAAGTGAATGATAATGAACAGAGGAACATTTCGTTCATTTACTGGTTATGAGCTTATTATCGCCTTCATAGTCTTGCTTAGCGCAGTAGGTTAGGCTGGGATTCATTTGCAATTGCATTTTAAGCTCGGCTCACATGAAGCGTCATTTCGATTGCGTCAGTACCTGTGCAATCACTTAAACGATATCACTATTTCATATAGCGCTAAAGACTGTACAATTAAACTGACGGTGTCCTTGCGTCAGCCTGGTGTGAGCCGGGATTAAGGGTAGGTTTAGAGTTAAGGTTGGGTAATTGGTCCAGGGCCCTGTTTCATAAAACTTGTCATCAATGACAAGTTGCAATAACTGTATTATAAGTTACTGATATCCTTGAATCTGATTGGCTGAGAGCAAATTTGTGAGTAAAAATCACCTACAAGACACTTGATGAAAAACCCCTCTGGGCTGAAGTTAAGAATTATGTTACTGATGAGGCTACCCTGGGTAAAACAAGACATATTATTATTATTATTATTATTATTAGCTTAACTGCGGATTAGGGGGAATGTCTGTGCTTAAAAACTCGTACATACGGGGAAACGGAAATTAGGGGGAAAATATCGTTTCTCCCTAACGTTTTGGATAGCACAATTGATATGATCCCAGCTGTTTAGAGTCCATCAACGCCCTCAACGGCATGCCGATGCCTAACGGTACGTAAATATTGGACTGAACCATAATTTTTTTTTTTTTTTTTTATCCTTCGGATAATTTTACATCGTTAGCCTATATCATGCGTTGTGTAAAAGTGGACTCTAAGGGGAAAAGGCAAATCAAGCAAATGTTAATTAACTTGGAATAATATCTCTATTATCTCTTCACTAACATATCTGAGGATGTTTTCTTCTACTATCAACTTCTACTTTCTTCTACTACCTGATCAATGTAAATTGACAATGTAAATTTTAACATATTTCTCCCTTTAACCCATTATAACCTGTAAGGGGAATAATAACATATTTCCCCCTTTAAAGGCACAATTTAACAATGTTATATTTTTTTTTTAAATGTGAGCAGTTGATAATTTATTCATGTCATCTTGTGCGGTATGGCGTAAAACCCTCACAGTGCAAAAATCACAGGATGATAAAACGGTATAGGTGTAATACAAAGATTAATTGCCTCTGGCAAGGTCCTTTGCTTACTGTGCTAGTTAAAAGCGTGTCCCACAAGCTTTTATCTTTTCACAGAGATTACTCAAACATGAATGGATTTCGTCCTGAATTGTTACATCCTGGGGTGTTTCTGACCCAATGCAAACGTGCCTAGATGCATTAATCATTGCAACTTGAGAATTATTTTAATCTTCCCACCACAATGTTAAACAGTGCCTTTAACCCATTATAACCTTAAGGGGAAATATTGTGGATTCTCCATAAGCTGCAGTTGTGCTTAAAAAAACGTAAAGGGGAAGCCAAAAATAGTTATATTGGTCAGTTCATCTTTTAAGTTAGATTTCAAGTCATAAGCCTTTACTTTATTTGCACATGATATCATTTAATCGAAAAATGAATTTATTGGGTCTTCTGTTTGACCACCATGTGACCACCATGAATTTTCCCCTTAAGTTACAGTTTTGGACGATTCCCCTTAATCCGCAGATAGTGTTATTATTATTATTATTATTATTATTATTATTATTATTATTATTATTACTGTCGCCAGAACATTATGTCATACAACCCAACAAAGTGGGGTTTGGTTAGGTATCTTTTAAAATTATCTTATGAATGTACCCATCCTGCGCTAAAAAATGCCACTTCCAAGTAAGCAAATATATATGTACATATATAATAAGTATATATATATAAATATATATACATATATATGCATATGTGGGTTCACTCTGTGTGTGTGTGTGTGTACATGTTTACGCATTCAAACCGATGACATCGAACAAAGAGAACAATATAGATGGGTGTGTGACTCTGTGTGTGTGTGTGTGTGTGTGTGTGTGCAAAAGCGAAGTCTTCTTTTCCAAACGATGTTATCAGCCTCTTTCTTTAAAAAGAGAGGCTATAATTTTATGGAGGATGCATTCTTTATTAAGAATATGATTAAAGGGCGAGTCAATTAGAATTACATTTCATGATAATATCAAAGTATTGTGTCAATACTGCTAGAAATCGCATATACTTTTTATTAAAAAGATCTGTGTACTTCTCTAAGCTTCGTTGAAATTGCCTAAATCGCACGTTTATCAGCTAGTCTGTCACGCCCCTCGAAAAATAGGGCCCAGTCACGTGCCTTGTCAGGTGACCTGTGACGTACCATCGGGAACATCTAGCTATAGCGGACGACGCTTGTCTGTGTATATCCAGTGCAGGGAATTTGGGATAGGCATGATAGGAGTGCATATCTCAAGAAAATGCCGAGGAGATGTGTTGTTGCTGGGTGCAGCAAAGGCACCAGCGATGGTGTCAGTCTGCACACCTTTCCTAAAGATGATGCAACTCGAAAAATTTGGATTTCAAGGATCAAGCTGACGCGAGCTAGCTCAGTGGGATGGCCCTTCCGCTCACAGTACTGTTTGCAGTGACCACTTCAGGGAGGAGGACTTCGATAGTCAGGCCCTCAGGCCAGGGGCTGTATGACCAGCTAGGATTTGCGTCCAAGAATAAAATGCTGCGGCCGACAGCTATCCCTGTCATCAGACTGGGAACTGAGGGCTGTGGAACTGGAAGCCAAACACAGGGAGCTAAAAAAACAAGAGTCGGTCTGCAGTTCTGAAGCTGGAGTCACTGGAGAAAAAGAGGGTAGGTCTACCGTACCGTACCGGAGAGCCCGGGGGGGGGGGCACTCAACCTGTTTTTGGATGTGGGTGTGCCGCTGCCAATCTCAAAACAGGGGGCTAAGGAGCTAAATGGTTAATTGAGGAAGCTCATTTTTGAGGGTCTAAGGAGCGAACGGGCTCATGGGCAGAGCTAATTTTAGCTGCTCGCGATCTCACTACTGTCTACTCTGGTACACATGCGGTGCATGAGCTGAGTCAGCGGTCGCAGCGCTGTTTTTAACGCTGTACATGCCGGGCCACTGCACTGGCTGGATGTCGCATGCAGATTGATCTCGCTGAGCCGCCGCTAGCACTAGTAATACCGCGTTCAGTTAGGGGGCACTAGGCCGCCCAGCTCCCCGCTGCGCTGGCCTGGGAGGCTAGGGAGCGACCGTTCCCGGACAATAGGCTGTGCGCATTGTTTTCTCATATTCTAGGGAGCGAGTCGGAAGCCAATCGAGGTGCGGTTAGTGAAAATCTGAAAATCGCATATCATGGGAACGACCCGAGAAGGTTGAAAATGGGGGACGTCACAGCGGCACATACATGTGTGACATATATATGTGAGTGCCCCCCCCCCCCCCCCCGGGAGGCAGCTAGCTTGCAGCACACGATTTTGCTGTAATTGTTGTAATATATTTAGACTTTCATCCAGTCTTTCAGTGTACTTGGTTGTTATCATAAGCACGCACACAAAGATTCGCAAGGTACGGTCAGCAGTAAAGCGACTGTCCACACGTCTACTTGTCTGTAAAATATTACGTTTTTCCAAAACATAAAAACTTAATCCAAAAGAGGAATTATCATGGGTAAAGTGTTTGAAAAAATGCCAGACTTGTCATTTGACCTCTACTAAAATGTCTAAACAACCTATTCAAATCCTTTTGGGGGACTTAAAGATTGTCGAAATTGTATAAATAGTGATATGAAAATGGATAAATTATCATTCATTTACATTGCCAACATATTAGTCAAACGTAGTGGCTTCGCGGGGGACTTCCCGATGCTACGTCAAATCGCTCTAGCCAATCAGCTGTCAATTTTTGGGGGCGTTCCCAAATTAGTGAGTTTTTTGACCAATTTCTTGTTACTGGGCAATTTTTTTTCTGTAAAATTGTCAGAATTGTGTCATTGGACCTATGTACTACATTTTTAGCCCCAATGTTGATTCTAATTGACTCGCCCTTTAAGGGAAATACTGAAAAGCTTCAACAATATCAATTGTAATTTTCTTATCCAAATACCAGGTACCCTGATTATGTATTTGTAAGTGACAATACTATCACCAAGTCTGCAGCCGTGTCATCAAGATACTCTGAAGACTCTTTGAAGGGCATTCTGACTGACATTTACCTTCTGAGTCATTCGGATTTTCTCGTGTGCACACATTCGTCAAACGTTTGTACCTCTCTTATTTGCTATTTTCTTCCTTGATATCTATCAAGATTAAACAAGACATTTGCTAGATGTTGCATTACAATATTATTGAAATCAATGATTACGATAATATTGTAATGCGACATCTAGCAAATTAGGGATTCCTTCGAGGCTTTTCATATGTTTCTGAGTGAGCCCTCGATTAAAAACATTATTACAAAGTTTCAGTAAAATCATAAACTTTATATGACATGTAAAGTTTATGATTTCAATCAAACTTTGTAATAATGTTTTTAATCGTGGTCTCACTCAGAAACAATTTATCCCCCAAAGAGTTCGTAGAATCATGGTGGGATCACTGTATAGGCTTACCACTTATACGGATGCTTGTTGAATCTGTAACCATGAAACTATAGAATCAAGAAGAAGATTTGGCGAAATCAGGGATGACTAACCCCCTTTGTCACACTTGGTTACCTCCAAAAAATAACACCTACCTCACTTTAATAAATACTTTCAAATAAAGACTAACCGCTTTCGGAACAGCTTTCTGCCCTACCTACATTTCCTAAATGAAACTTCATAAGAACTTTAATGTTCTGAAACTATAATACGACATATCACTATAAGATTTGTATTTATAATCTTTTCGGACGTGATACAATTTATAGTTCGTAATTCGCGGGAAATATAAACTTTCATCCATTTGTCTTTCTTAAAGTATGCTTTGGTGTGTTTTATCCAAATGATATTTGTTTTTGGATTTTTTATCTAAATCAAATTTGTTAATTTCTTCTTGAGAACACCATAACGAATGATTAATTTTCCCAAACTTTCATGTTCTTTTTGATAATTGCAGTCCTTTGTTTTATAAGAATTCATAATTTCTACATGTACCACGACTACTACTATACTACTACTACTATACTACTACTACTAATAATAATAATATTAATTCTACTACTACTACTACTACTACTATACTACTACTATACTACTACTACTTATAATAATAATAATAATAATATTATTAATTCTACTACTACTACTACTACTACTACTACTACTACATATACATATACTGTACAGGACATGCAGTGGGCCATTCTACATGGGGATTTTTTTTTTAAGTTCAAGATTGATTTAGTTTATAACAACACAATGTATACATCAATACCCCAAGATGGTTCATCTGGCGTACGCGAAATGAACGTTGCAAAAGCTTACATCACCTTGGAGTTGGATTGTCAAATCGAAACAAATAACACAAACGGTTCAATGTTTGAGGGAGCTGAAAACGTGAATCCAATCAGTGTTGCCCTCAGGCATTGAGCTCCCTTGTTATGTTTCTTTGTCTGTTGTTGTTGCCTTTTTTTTGGGGGGGGGGGTGGGTTTTTTTTTTTTATTATTATTTGGAGGCTTTTCTTTTCTTTAAACAAATCCAATGAGAGATGGAAGCACGACGATATCCGAACTGTACAGAATCTTTCTAATCTTGTCCTCTAAACAGGTGGGTCGCTTAGCTTATGAGATGATGCAAGATCGTCACGAGGACGCAGCAAGCAAAGCAATTTCCGTGGACTATCACTACTTCTTCTGGGGAGACAAGGGCCACGAGCAAACAGCACTGTACGAACACAAACCGCGGGGTAATGACGAGATAGAACTGCGTCCTGGAGACATCATTCAGTTATATTTTCCTCGCAATGACAGGAATGGCTTTTCGACTGGAAGAAACCTGAGACTAAATCCTAAAAGTCATGGCCTCTATCCCACCTATAAAGTCGAGGATAAAGTAAAGATCGTGAAAATGCCTTCTTACGACGGGGATAAGAACTTTCATTTGTAACAAGTTAAAATAATAGCAAAAATAGATCATGATAATAATTTAAAAACCTATCAAATTCCTACGCTTGACTGTTTGTCCTTCTAGATTGTGCTTATCATTCTTATTGTAGGTACATGTATAAAACCTTTCATTTCCATGGCACAATCCCAGGCGTGTCACAAGTGCTGATTGGCAAAATAATGGGAACCATTTGAACAAAAGATTTTGCACTGTGCAATACAAAAACTTTGGATAACTACCCACTTCCGGTCTTAATTTGCTACACGGAAGTCCCTTTACCACCTTTATGTAGTAATTCTTATACTTTATATTCTTATACTTTAAGTAGTAAAATAAACTAGAAGAAATAAGTAGGTGACGTGGCACATAAACAGTTAATATTTTAATTATTAATGAAGAACGGCTGAACCGCTTAGCAAGAAAGAGGCCCCCAAAGTATATATTTTGTAGTTTTTTTCAGGTGGAATTTTGCTTTGTAAATTCCACCTCTTCAGTTCAGCAGAATTACATATAGTTCTATCTAGTCAGATGTTGTTGGGTTTTTTTTTTTTTTTTTTTTTTTACATTTTGCTTAGCCCGGAAATACTTTTACGACACATTAACTGACATTGCTTTTTATTTTAAAGATATAGAACTGTCCTGTTTTCGAACATTTGAAAGCACTGCTCTCTAAATGTAAAATAGTGAAAAGGTACTCAAAAGAGAGTGGCATTACACTTTCACAAGGAGTTAGATGAGGGACAACCATTTTTTCGAGTGAAAAAAGAGTGGTCACTATTTCACTCAGGAAAGAGTGAAACACCAATCCTTTAAAAAGTGACAATTTTATCACTCTTGTGGACAGGGTGGAGATAATTCACTCCTTTCTGATTGAAATCAACTCAGTATCAAGAGTATTAACCACTCTTTTCCAAGAGCGGTGCCTGCAGTTTTGTTCTCAACAAAGAAATGACACTGACAATGAATTTCAAGGGCAGTCAGTTTTTATTTTAAAAAGTGTTAACAGCATTAACATGTTTTACATATTAAATTTTTCGATAAAAAAATCCCAGGGTGGCTCACTCAGCAATATGCTGGTCTCTTGTTGGAGCCTGCAGTGCATGCACTATACTTTCAAATATCCTGATGAGTTCCTCACCAAATCCATGGCCACGCAGAAAGGCAGAAACCACAACATTCAGGTTGAGAAATGATCATACCCAAATGGGTTGTACGTATGTGTGCCTGATTCTCTGTGGTGGAATTCGCGGGACGTGCCGGCTTGTCAATGGTTGCCTTGCGTCACTCGTTGCTCACGAGTGAAAATAATTCAGTCTGCATAGGATATTGAAAGGAACACGGGCTCACTGAGTGAGACGGCTGATGAAGGAATATCGGCATGCTTACTCAAACGGGAGTGCTTTACCAGTCTTAATGTAGAGTGACAAATTCACTCCTTTACATTTACAGAGTGCCGTCTTTAATAGTAGAGCTTCTGTATCATTGTTAAAAGGGAAAATGAAATACCCCTTATTTTAAGTAGCTATTCCGATGACCGGTCGATGGAGAGTAAAATAGGTAAACATAATTATATTTTTAAGAATGCTTATTTCTCTGCAAGGTAGAACATTAAATAATTAGGTTAAGAGTAGGCCTGAACTATTTTTTGTTCCTTTGGAGCACTTCTACTCTATTGTTTTTCCATATGGGAATGAATATAATGAGAAGGTTCAAATTTATTTTCCACCCTTTACCATACCTTAACATCCTCTTTAAGAAAGGGAATAAAAACACATTGTACAGCTGTTATATGTCTACCAACCACAAACGATAAATGAATAAAAGCATTGTTAACATTGATGCCTGAATAAAAGAAATTCACTTTGAGTTATGCATGTGTTATTTTCTTGATTACTATAAAAGCCGGAAAAAAATCAAAGAAAAGAAAATCAAGATATCTAATCTGTAAGAATGACGAAAACCCATCGATTTTCAATTTTTACTCCATCACCATCGTATACCACAAGCATCACCATCATATATCACAATCCCCAGCATCATTTTCATATACCAATAACATCAACACTGGTCGCTTTCCTATACTACAGTCGTCAACACTATCAATATTGTATACAATGATACATTAGCACTAATATCGTCGTATATCTACCAGAGTCTTTGGCACCATCACAATCACCAACAAGCATTACCAGCGTATAAATCAATTATTAACAGAATAAACGTATATCACAATTATCAACGTATAATCAACATCTTATACCAATCAACATTATCACCACCATGTACCACATTCAACATCATCACTTTCATATACAACATTCTTTACCCTATCACCGTCATATATCACATGAGAAGAGCACAATCAAAAACATTTACAATTGTACCTTATTACACTTTATGATCATATCACCGTCAACACCATTGCTTTAACAACACGATCACCATCACTTACCACATTCTTTAACACCATCACATACCACCGTCATGAACCCAATCAAGAACAGCATATCCCATGATTTGTATTTCACATAATCAACAACATCTACAACTCATATATTACCGTCATCAACACCACAAACATATACCACAGTCAACATTATCACCAGTACGCCAGAACCAACAAAATCACTATCATATACCACGTTACACCAAAGAAATGAACACAACTGACATGATTATAACAATCACAAAAAGCGTCACCACATTCTATCACGGCCCTTGAAAACCATGGTTAACATCAAACATCATAAACATCCATCGCAATCAAAATCCTTCATCATCGTTTTAACCTTCAGTTTCAAAGATACCTTCTTCATTTATAATTTGACTCATATTTCCAAATTACATCTACCTAAATAAATGATTCATGCAAAACTACACCAAATTTACTATATGGTTTCCGGACTGTTCAAGTTTTCAAATGTCAGTTTCTACATAACCTGAAACCCATTTCCGCGTGCATTATACCATCAATTTACACTTGCAATTCAGGTGGGTTGACGAAATGATTTACCATTGGCAAGACATAGCATCGTAATACTTAATACAAATATGAAAAGCAAAGACAAACTGCATGTTTTATAACATACCATTTTAAGATATTTATTCGATAATCATACAAATATTAATTTGTCCAGTCTATGGTATAACCTCTTTGTCTATATACAATTAACAAGATAAATAGAAATTTCTGTTACACTTGTTTGTCATTATTTTGCTGAAGGTATTTCCAAGTTACTCCATTAAGTACGTTTAACTATGTCTATTCGTATGCAGGTTTTCAACTAAAATACTGCAAACTTTCAAAATATAATTAATAAAGCAGTAAACTTAATATCTTCTTAATTTAGTGACAAAAGGAATGAAGAATCAAATTATACGCAATATCATCTTAGCTTTTAACTAGAACAATTGTGCAGTAATTATCATATACCATGTATATAATTGTCAGGATTCTAGGCCTTTGATTGGTCACTTAACTAATACATCAAGTCAATATTATTTTTTTTATATTGCCCGCTCTTTTAGTTAGTACAACACACAGACGCAATAAATGCGCATACAGTTAACAATGGATATGCATAATAAGACAGGCGCACTATGCTAACACTGTGAACTGTAATTATTTCTCCAAATATATATTTTTACAGGCATGTTTAACCAGAATTCCATTTTTAAAGGATTCACATGTGGAATGCGGCATATACAATAAATAGTGACTGCTATTTAGGGGGTCATGCTTAAAATAATAGCCCTCGTTGATCTCGAAACTTTACCATGCCACTAAGCCTCCTCTCTAGTCATGTTGTTGTTGTTTCAAGATAATCTCTCACGGCTAGACCCAACAAAGCATTCAATATTTCTATACCACGTGTATCTGGTCGTGTGACCATATATATCACTCATAAACTTTGTGCACAGATCATTATATTGAAAAATCAATAAAATTTCAAAAAATCTGATACCACTATTGGAAAGAGGAATTTAAAATAACCTGGTAATGGAATTTTTGGGGAACTGGGTGAGAAATAATTGACAAAAGATCAGCAAATTTGGCGGGTTTTTTGCTTTCGTTCCAAAAACAAGAATTTACCGACAAGGGTCTGGAAATCTCTATTTTGAGTAGATGTCATCCAAATTGAAAGTAAGAAGTGAAACCAACTGATTGTGTGATAGTCATAGGGCACCTTAAATACAGATAAAAGCACACCATTTTGTAAGGCACACCACATCACTAACATTTCGTGTGTTGAGAGCCAGAAGGGCGTTAACTCTTAACACATGATTTAGTCTACTACTGGAACTCAAACAGAGCTCTCGGTTTGCACATTTCTTGATGGGAGAGTTACGAAATAAAGGAATTTTTTATATAAAACATTCCAAACGTCTGTGCATTCAATATTAACAGGTAACAATAATTCCACAAATACTGCATTAAGTAGGAGCAGTTTAGTGAAAGATAAGGATTACAGGGGAATCAAACCTTCCATAAAAACTTGGTTTGGAAGCGCACCGTGTTTTAGATAAATCTGACAAAGAATCAGTTCTGAAATTCTGAAAGTTGAGATTAGTATAAATGATAAGCAGATCCTAGCATTGGCATTGCGGTTACAATGTATGATGTCATTCACAGAGAACATTTCCATTAGTTTTGTGCATAAATTACTCAAAGTATTCCTAAAACCGACATTTTTTTTCACGGGAGGACGTATAAAACAAAGTTACCCATAATGTATTATGGACAAAAGGTCTGTTCCTTAAAATTAAAATTAATTTTAATCATTAAAAGGGACAAAGCGGGTACTTTGGATAGTCTTTTGTACACACTACATGGGAAAAATTCTCCGTGTGACATCAAATATCATGACTCCATTGCCAAGAAATAGAAGATTCCTCTTATCATTAGTGATCTCAGCTTTCGAGCATCCATAACGTTCTCATTCTTTGTATGATTTTTATCTACTTTCTGCTTCTACTCAATCCAAGTTTGCATGGAGAGTGAATTCCCATTCAAACTTAAATCTTACACTTCATTTTTAAGTGCTTAATTGGTAGATTATTCATCACTCACAATGGCTTTTGCTAAACAGTCGGGTAACGTCGCGTCGCGTTGGTAGAAATTTTCGAACATTTTTCAGGAAGGTGTCTTCAAGGGGACAAATTGAAAAAGAGTCCATCTCAGTATGATTTTTCCCGTTTTCAGGCTAAAAACGACAAACAAGGGGAATAAAGAAAACAATAGAAGGATAATGCAAAGAAAAACATGAACTATAAAGAGATAATAGAAGGGTAGGAAGGATGGAAGAATGTTTAGCAAAAGCCGATCAAACGTGTTGCTCGAAAACGTTTTTTAAAAAATAATAATTTCCAAAACGAACGCATCTACACTATATACAAATAGTTCTCATATTTTGGGTTAATGTATGCCGACATCTTTGACTCGTGTCTTGAAGATGTCGATCGATGGTAGTCAGTAGACGTAAGTAAAGGTAACAAAACTAGATTAAATTAATTGAAGCTACTAACAGACTACTATAATGCTTACCTGTCACCATCTTCCCCTGACCTTGAAGCTGAGCTTGAACTTGAAGCCATCGTACGATGATACACCATCCCGGTGGGCTGTATTTTCATGGATGATGTCTGATGATGATGATGACGATGATCGTGACACAGTGCAAAGCACTTCACGCATGAAAAGATATGCAGCGTAGACCAGAGCATGACTAGCCTACACGTACCGTACGTGTATAGGCAGGCTAGGCCTAGTCTGCAAGCACAGACACTAATTTGACACTTTATCAGAAAATCACTGTGTCTTGACAGAAGCCTAATTCAGCTACCTTCTGGTCGGAAGGAGCAGCTATAGTACATGGCCTATAGTAGTCTTACAGTGCAGGCACTCTTTTACGACTGACCAGAGTTTGTGCCTGCAAACTAGGCTAGGCTAGGCTAGGCTAGGCTAGGCCATGCGCAGCTCAGGCCATTCCACGAATCCGGAAAACGTAAACACAGCTAAAATTATTGAACATCTCTGTGTTTTCAATCCAAAGTTCAATAAAACTGTGATTAATTGAATAATTAATTAATCAATCCAACAATCGATTTATTCATGGCATAAGAAATCAAATAATTAATTCATGCTGCCATCAGGCCACCTTTTTTTCCCCCTCTCCTTTTCTTTTTCTTTTTTTTTTTTGCTGCTAAAAAAAAGATACCATACATAAAATTCCTGAAAAATGTTCGAAAATTTCTACCAACGCAACGCGACGTTACCCGACTGTTTAGCAAAAGCCCTCACAATTTACTTTGATTAATGATTATGTTTCAATCCTCATTAGGAAAGTTCAAAATTCTAATCCAATCTAATCTCAACTTTTTAAGCATGTTTACGACGAGAATACAATGGTCTTACTGTTGCTATGCCAGGACATACTTGAGGCGAGAAAACACATTCTTCAAGGGCTTACTAGTGCCCTCATGCAGCTATTGCCATTCTCAGCAAAACTTTAAAAAATACTCAAAAAATTAAAGGAATCGCTAATCAGCATCCATGCAGCCTACATTTTGTAAAACATCTTCTTACCCATTCCACGCAAAAATACAAGTATAGTAAGTGACATTTCAACTTAAAGACAAAGTTGAGTACTGGTAAAAGTGAAAAATATTTTGTATGATTTCTTATTATTTTTATTCTCATGTGGAAGAATCTAATAAAGCAATGTGACGTGAAAGGAATACTCTTGAAAAGCTCTATCTCATACATCGCAACAAATTCTGTACAACTCTGGACAAAATTTCTGATGCCAGAAACTTGTACCGTTCCATTTGTTTGTGATTTCGGCAAGATTATAAAGTTGATTTGTTCCAATGTTGACATCAGTATACACAATTATTCCTATCTACTGTATAAAACCTGTTTAGAATACTTCATTAACGATATACATGTTTTTCACGTACAAAATTGTAGCTAATCAGAGTTGCCAGGCTTTTCCGCAATTGCTTCAATTTCTGATGAGGAAATTTCAACATCTACTAAAAATACCAGAGTCATACCATCCAGACCGACGCAAGACCAATTCCAGACCGATGCCAGACCGAACGATAAATTACATTGCCACCAGTGGCCAAGAACTGGTCAGTTTGGAGTCGGTGTGGGGTTGGTTTGGCGATGTGAGACTGTGGTATAACATCTATTTTTTGAATTTGTCATGTACATGATGTATACGATTAATATAACATTTCTTTAAACTTCAGCATCAACCTGACATTATTTCATCATTACCAATGGTATACTGTAAAGCATACTGGTTGTATGTAGACAACCATCGGACCAACGCCTTTAAGTCTTCTCCGAGGGACTTGGGGTTAATGCCTTACCAAGGACGCAAGTGCATCCTGGTTTCGAGCCGGGTCCTTCAGTTACGAGGCCACTGTTCGACCACTGAGCTATCTCGCCTTTCTCTGAGGATTATGGACATGATAGAACAGCACCTGGTGGCAACACCTACTTACACCCCCCCCCCCCCCCTGCAACCGCACACAGGCGATGCCATTTATGAATTGCTTTGACGAAAATTGTCAGTACTATGTGCTTGTACCGAGGCAAGATGGGTCGAATGACGCAACGAGGTCGGACTGATGGGGGGGGGGGGGGGAGGGTGTGAGGGACTAGAATTTGGTGATGCGCACTCTTTGTGTGCTCCCCGGGGAGGGGGGGGGGGTGGGTGCAGGGACGGGGAGTTTTCCCCATAGAGCTGTTAGGGGTATGTAACTCTATGGTTTCCCCCCTCCCGCGCGAAGTGCGAAAGCTCTGACGTTTTATAGCAAAATCTGAGATAAAGATAATGGCTCGTCGCAATACTGCACTGTCTGTAACAGGGGTGGGGCCCCCCTTCCCGCACAAAGCTCTGACGTTTTGTAGCAAATTTGAGAGAGAGATAAAGAGAGATAAAGGCTCGTAGCAAACAATTCTTTTTAGGCGGAAAGTTAGGCATAGTTCGACGCCCAGACTGCTTCACAATTTGTCCCCTTCCCACGCGAAACGCGAAACCTGTGACGTTTTATAGCAAATTTAAGAATAAGATAGCGGCTCGTACATGTAGCACCTTCTTTTAGTTAGTTCGACACCAGGACTGCTTTCAATTATTGGACGCAATGCTGCACTCTTTGTATCTGAAGTGGATGCATGGATGGGGAGTTACTTCCCCCTTCCCGCGGAAGCGCGAAAACTTTGATGTTTTAGCAAATTTCGTAGCGCCTCTTTAGGCTTTTATCTTTCTCTTCCACCGCCTCCTCCGCATTTTCGCTCTCGCCTTTTTTTAAGGGGCTGAATAGGGGGGGGGGGGGCATGCCCCCACCTTTTCCCGCCTGGCTAGGCCAGGGGTGTATTTGTTTCATCGCCCCTCCCCGTATTGCTTCGACACAGCCGTGGGGGTGTCTCTCATTCAATATTATCATTTTTGTTGCTAAATTAAACCTTTCATATTTGAACAATGAAAATGGTACCTTGGTACCATGGTAGTAATACCATTCTATTTTACCATGGTAATACCATAACCAATTTACTATGTACCATGTTCCATTACCATACCATGGTAATATCGTGGTACTACAATGGTATAACCATAGTACAAACAAAACTTGCCCAACCACTTCCATTGTCCGAACCCGATGTTCCGCGAAGCCTCTGACCTCCGCGTATAATACGCTAACCCTCTTCGACTTCTACTGCAGTACTATGATCACACACAAGTACGGCTACCAGTAAGGTGACCTCTAGCCTCTACTTTTGATATCACACTTGACAGCCTATTTTTTGACCGGCATTATTATTAATGGAATTCCAATTATACTTCATAAAGATTGAAAGGAGCGTCAATATGAACACCAAGTTGGCTGTATTGCTGGTGTGCTTGGGGATTGTTTCCGTGATCAATTTGATTTTTGTGATGTCGTCGTTAATCTCCAAGCCAAAGAGACCGTTGCAGTTCGGACAAGGTAATGAGCTCACCAAAGCCATTGAAAGAATCGCAGAACTCGGGGAGCAAATTCGGAAGTTAAAGTAAGTAATAATACACAGCCCACCTTTTGTCTTCATTTTGGTTTCGAACTCTGTGTAGTGCTCTTGATTGTTTATGCATAGCCTCCCTCTTTTGGAAATCAATGTCCAGATTTTAATGACCTAACAGTCATCACTTTTACAGCTCCGCACTGCAAATGATGTCAAACATATAGAATGAAACTGCTGATCCTCATAACTGTATTCTAACCAAGTTCCCCATACTTTCCATGAATAATTCTTAGGCAATATCGTGAAGTAAGTAGGTCCCCTTCATTCAATCAGCACAGTATCGGTTTATTGCGTGCAGTGATATGGGAACTTCATTCCCTCTCAATAGCCATAACACGCAAATGCGTGCGTACACACTGAATGACAGGGGACTTATTCCACGATTAGGCCAATTCTTTTTCCTGTTTTATCAAAACCCTATGTATTTTTGTAATGTTCTGATTTAGTTAAGATTATAAATTATAAATTCCACTTAATTGCAATTAGTAATATAATGTAATTACAAGATTTGATTTTCCATTCGGTTTCTTCATATTTCATAGCTCATAGTTTTGTGTTGTAATATCATAATTATGCTTATTGACAGCTTTTATTTATTTTATTTATTTCTCTACATATGAATCAATATTTAAATTCTGTTATGGTGATTGGATTGTATGTGGGTTTTTTCTGTATAATGTGTCTTCTTGAAAAATGAATTTATCTATTTCATTTATCTTAGTTTTGATGTAAACTATGATATAAACATAACTGATCAAGGTATGGTTTATTATGATACATTCAGAGAAGTAGAAGCCGGGTGGAATATGCGAGATAAAGGAGAGGCTCCTGCAGGCTCCCCATACGCCGAAGTATTGCAAAAGGTGGAAGATTCGGTTTCAAAAGTGGGCAAAAATTTAACAATAGGTAAGTGATGTCTTTTTATTGATTTGAGTGGAGTGAATACTTAACACATATTCCAATCCTCGTTAACTGTCTGCACGTAACATGTTACATGGACAGCATTAATTTATTAATCATATTTCAAATGATTGCGTCAGCGTTGTAAATTTTTCGGGAAATACCTCTATTTTCCGCCCGGGCGGGAAATACTGACAAATACCGGAAATAACTGGAAATATCGGGGTTTGGCGGGCAATGAGAAATACTAGAACCAGTACCAATGAAGTCCTATACAATACATTTATCGTCACACCAATTGGGCCAGAAACCTGTCCCGAAATTATTGCCCAATTTACCCATAAGATTTGAGTTAAAAAGATCATCTAAGTCATTGACAAAGAATTTGTCAGCCTGACCGTAGTGGTTGGCTTTTTCACCCCATCTCCCACATGCACCAAATTTTATTAGTATGAAATAGAATGACTGGACATTACATCTTTAAGTACAAAAAATGACAAGTATTTCCGTCGGGATTGGGTTGTAGATTCTCCATAAATTGTCGATGCGGCAGCGAGTGTGCGACCCTCTGAATCCAAAACACAAAAGTGCCCATTGACAAAGTTTTTCCTCATAAAATGCTCTGTATGTCAAGATAAAAATATTTGTTTTACCTTCTGACTATGATAACTCAAATGCGTTTCTTCAATTCGCTTCAAATTTACAAAACACAATGTTGAGTATTATAATTTACTTGAGGTGCAACTAAGTTTTATTTGGTCATAACATTACGAATTCATTAAATCGCCATAAATATATAACTTTGTAAAAGGTAGCGAAAGCTGATATCAGTATAAGTTATAAACTCACCCATTGACCATCTGACAATGCATGATAGAGGAGTTTGCTTGATATCTTGGTAATTAACATATGAATAAAGTAAATTCCTGTGTGCATGTGGTAATGTATATAATACAGTGCGTCCAAAAAAGTAAACAGTGGGGAAAATCTCCCCAAATAAATATTTCTGAATATATTCAATAAATTTTAATTCTTGTAGATAGCTGAGGGTCCCCCCTATACAATAACCTCCCCAAAATCTGACTAGTTATTACGCCTGAGTGATCTCAAACTACCTTTTTGAAAGGGTGCCCAATTCAGACTTCACAAGAATTGGTATTTGTTCTGGATGGTATCAACAAAGTTGAGAACCGTTTGAAATTTACAGTCTCCCCAATTAAATATTTCAAAATATTTTCAGGAAGATTTCATACCTGTGGTTAGCTTATGATCTCTTCTATCAAATGACACTAAAATACCTCAGAATATTTTATGCTTGAGTGAGCAAGAGCCACTTTTGTGAAATGGTGCAAAATCCATTCTTGACAAATGTTTGTTGTTCTGTCTGGTATGAGCCAAGCTGATAGTCATGGAAAGACTTTTTTATATTCAGATCATCGAAAGACTATTTATAAAAGAACATACTTTATTCAATGTATTTCCTGATATATCCCATCAAAACTTTATGGTCGAGTAAGCAAGCCAGATGAAATTAAGAATCACCAAAAGTAACATATGGAAACACCCAGCAAAGTAGTTAATTACTAACTCAAGCATAAAATATTGATGAGATGTGTAAGGATATACAGATAATATAGCCTGTTATTTCATAAACTGTCTTTAATTGACCAGAATATGGTAATTTCTCAGCCTTTACATGACTCTCAGCTCAGCCAGAGCCAATATCAATTCTTGTCAAGACTGCACCCTGCATCCTTTCTCATTATTGGCCTTTGCTCACTCAAGCATTAAATATTGTGATACATTTTTCTGTCATTTGATAGAAGAGACCCTAAGCTATCCATTGGTATAAAACTTTTCCTTTAAATATTTCGAAAAACCTATTTGGAAATTCTTTTCCAACTGTACTTTTTACTAGGACGCACTGTATACTGTGTGAGTAAAAAAAAGTGGACACTTGGAATGTTGCTATTCATTTTAAATCTTAGGTTTGAATGCAAGATTACTATACATGTTTTGAAAAAAAAGTATTTTATCCCGCCTCATTTAGGACCATATGTTGACGCTTGGATGAACATGAAGTGAGTGTAAAAATCGGCTTGCGCCAAAGTATTAAAGGGATACTCAACCGCAGATTGTGGGCGTTTTTATGCCGCGAGAGGGCACCGTGATCGTTACCCGTTCATGCCGTTGCCCCGCAGGGAGCAAACCTCGGACAGACTGGTCGCCGCGCAACATGCACGCTCCGCTTGAGCTCGAGCTCTCGTGCGAGATTCGGTCGGCTTCGTGCAGTCCGAAATATTATCCCAGCAGTCCGACGGACGCGTTCGACGCACAAACTTTGTGTACGAGTGAATGGGGCTTACGCAATTCTGAATTTCCCCACGGCCGCCTGGGTGGCGTATCCCTTTAAATGGTACCTGAGGCCTGAAGAGATAATTTGTGTAGGCCTGTAGCTTACACAAAATCAACCCCAGAAAACTTAACACGATATTCAACGGTGACAGCATACAGCAGATGTTGATTTTTGAAAATAAAATACCCCAAAAAATTAATTTAAACAAGACTTGAGCAAAGACTAGTCGATCGATCGCGATAGCTCACCTAACGAAAACGATTAAAAGTTTTGTGTTGGTTTGTTTGGGTTGTAGATTCTCCATAAATTACGCACCAACTGAATTTTCAGTTCGATAAAAAACAGTTTGCGTTGTATATTATCTATTTGCTGTTTTATTTGGGTTGAATATTATCCCTAAGCTAAGCGCAAAATCAATTTTCGATTCGATAAATGTATTTAGCTTCTTATTTTTAATGAATTTGTTTTTTCATTTGGTCTGTAGATTCTTTGTAATTTATGCTCCAAACTAAATTTTTATTCGATATAAAAATTTTGCTTTGTATACTTCATCCATTTCATGTTTAATTTGGGTTGTACATTATCCCTAAGTTACGCGCCAACTGAATTTTCAGTTCGATAAAAACATTTTGCGTTGTACACTTCATTCGTTTCATATTATATTTGGCTTTTATATTATTCCTACACTCTTAAATTATGTTGGGTAATCATGGTTGGTAAAAAAAATGCCCAATTATGACCATTTTTAAGGAACTGATCGCCTAAGGCTTTCACCAATTTGTGGGCACATATTTACCAACAGCATTGGTTAAATCTAGGTTGGGAATGTTTGCCTCGTAGTTGGATAATTGGGAATGAGGAGCACACACTCACCCTTACACACACACGAACATACACACACAAACACATAGATGGACACACCCACACACACTGAGGTCATGTTGAGAATTAGGGGAAAGGACAGTAAACTCGATCCTGATTACAAATAAAGCTACAGAGGATCCACGATGACAAACATTTACGCATATTATTTTCAAGATGGAATTTTGGATGTTGAGGAACAGTTAACATCATCATCATAGCATGATTGTTAAACATTTTGAAGCAGCAAGTCAAAAAGTAAAAGAGTTTGACAAAGCAAATTGAATCAAAATATTGTCAGTTTATTCATGCTTATTTTACTCCAAATGAACAACATGATCATGTGCTTATTTGTGTGTGCATTTGTGATGCATTCGTGTTTGGACAATATGTCTGCTTATGAGTACACCATTTGAGAAAAAAATAAATGTGTGCGTGGCTATTTTATTCATTTTCCTGAGTAGGTGTGTGCGTGTGTGTGTGTGTGCGCGCGCGCGTTAGGGTGTATGTGTGTCTGTTTTGTTTTGTTTTTTTGTTTGTTTGTTTTTGTAAAAAGTTATGTTTTAATGGTGCTCTGTCTTCTTTTACAGTTTCTCTAATTTCTTTATTTAGCCTCGTTTGAAGGGAGGTTTCAAGGTTTTGGCTGTTTGTCTTTTTGATAGAGTTTACATCTTGATTTTTACAATACCTTAAGTCTGTGATTGCACTTCCGTTGAGAATCCGGGAACTTTTGATATTAGTTTTATTTGACGTGCTATTGTTCCTTCAAAACAACATCGCTTTCATCTTTGTTTTAGACCTAAATAAAAAATTCTTCGAGCCCAGTCATGAGTACGAGAAGACTCGAAGGCGCATTGCAAACGGAGTGGAAGAGATCTGGTATTATATAAGGTCACAATTTCAACAACTCGGGAAATCCATTGAAGATAAGAATACCCAGGCCAAGATCGACCAAATTCTGGAGTTTGGACGGGAACAACATAGGTAAATATGTTAATGATCAAATTCTGAACAATTTATGTTCATTCCCTACAGGCTACTTTGGTTTCTTTTGGTTGTTGTTCGTCCTTTGTTTTGTATTGCTTTGTTGTTTGGGGTTAGGGCTTGTTTGAAAAGCTCATTCCAAGATCTGGATTTGAGAGATTGTGGCAGATGTCGTTTTATAATGATCATTTCAAACGTTGGTAATAAAACCATTTTAGAATGGTTCTCATCACTGGCGTAGACACACAAAAGTATCCATTGAAAGAGAAAGTGTGTTCGTATCTACGCCACTGGCTCTCATGTTTCTCGTTTCAAAGAAATTTATTTTCTGCAATCAGTATAACAAATACAACAAATGAAATGTGTACATGATACAAAGAACGGTATACAAATTAATATAGCCAGCATAATTATAGGCGAAAAAAACAACAACAAACAAACGAGTCATGGGACTAGATGGAACTAGATAATCTTTTATGTATAATCAATGTTGTATGTACTGAATGCAGAAGGCTGCCGTTGTAAGCATGGCTTGAGGAGACGGACAGCCTAGAGCAGGACGGATTATTCTTTACAAATATTAACAGGTTCACAATATTACAATCATACCTTGGAGGGGCCAATGGACGAAAGAGAAGAGAGGCGGGGGGTAAAGATGTGGTGCATCTGCGTGCTATATAGTACTATAGTGAATGGCGTGCGCGGATATGTCTGACCTTGGTTGTTTACAAGATCTATAATATTTTAACGTCCTAGCTAATTTTACAAATGAAACTGAACCAAAGTTTGACAATCATCACAGTGATACCACGTGTTGAGAGCCAGAAGTGCGTCAACTCATATGTTTTAACACAGAGCTAACGCCCATCCGACCCCCAACACGAGATATAACTTATTGAATTGTATTATATTGTGACCACGTGTATTTTTTCATGGTTGCTTTGAACGAAAATAGTGAAACACATTGTTTAATGTGGTCTGGAAGCTCATTCCAGATGTCGGGCCCGTGATGTCTAATAATTATTGACCGATGGACCGATGGACTACAAGGAGTTTGGGGTTATTCAAATGGAAGTCTTTACAATGACGTGTTGGATAAGAGTGAATACGCGTGTTAAGAAAAAGAACGTCCTGAAAGAGGGGTAGTACATTATGGATATGTTTGAACATGAAGATTGCAGTTGATATGAGTGAATATCTTGTATTTTAAGAGTTTTCAGTCGAAAACATAAGGGGTCTGAGTGTGCTAAGTAATGTGAATGAGTACAAATTCGAAGGGCTTTCTTCTGTAACAAGAACAATGAGTCAATCTTGGTTTTATTGCAGTTACCCCAAACGATATTGCAGTATGTAAGATGAGACAAAATAAATGCATTATATAAATAAGAAGTATTTTTTCCTCAAACAAATTTTGAACTTTGCAAAGTATACCGAAAGCTCTGGATATTGATCTAAGGACATTTTGTATATGGTCATTCCATGTAAGATTGATATCGAGGGTCACGCCTAAGAAAATTTGTTGATTTCTTTTGAATAACTGGTAAGTTATCAATGTTAATATTTTTGGACAAAATTGTTTGTGATTTGGAAACATTAAAATTCATAAAACAAGTTTTATCGACATTGAGAGACAATTTACTACATTTAAACCATGTCGACACTTTGACTAGTTCTACGTTGAGTGTATCAATAAGCGTATCGAGACATTTATGTGAATAAAATATACTAGTGTCGTCCGTAAATTATAATATAATTAAGAAGTGGTGACGAATTGATTATATCATTAATATATATAATAAAAAAGCAGTGGTCCTAAAATAGACCCTTGAGGGCCACCACACGTAACAACCCGTAATGACGAGATACCACATATTGCTGACGATTTGACAGGTAATCCTTAAACCATGAATACACTGTGCTACGTGTACCATAATTTTCTAATTTTCTGAGCAAAATTGTATGATTGATTGTGTCGAAGGCCTTACTTAAGTCCATGAATACTCCAATAATCTGTTCTTTTTTTCGAGAGTGTATCAGTAATTATATCGTATGATTTAAAGATGGCATAGTCAGTAGAATAACCTTTTCTAAAACCAAACTGATTATTATTAAGAAGATGATTATTAATAAGGAAATCATAAAGACGCTTATAAAAAGTTTTTCAAGAATTTTGGATATGACGGATAATAGGGATATGGGCCTATAATTTTTTATACGTGTTTCATCATCTTTCTTATAAATGGGGACAACTTTAGCAATCTTTAATGAGTTAGGAAAAATGCCAGTGGAAAGCGATAAATTACATATGTGTGTGAGGGGGAGACTACAAAATGAATAATATTTTTAAATAAGTGTACACTAAGTCCATCGTGACCAGAGGATCTGGTAGACCGAAGAGATTGAACTATATTCAATATTTCATGTTCGTTATTCGGAGTGAAGAATAAAGAGTTTATATTACTTTCAGGGAGATAATCATTTCCATCGTTTGTATGAATTTTTGCTGCTAAACTTGAACCAATTGTAGTGAAAAAATCATTGAAGAGGGCAGCTATTTTGTTCGGGTCCTGGATTTCTTGATTATTTTCAACAATAACATCTGGATAATCTTTCTTTTTACTTTGTATCACTTCATTAATAGTTGGAAATGTTTTCAAATAAAATATATAGTGGGTCAAAATATATCTATCTTTGTTATGTCATACTGAAGTTTAACAATTCTAATGACAAGAAAATGGAAGGATGAAATAGATAAATATTCTGTTTGTTGGGGGGATATGAGTTTTAGAAGAATGAGTTACAGTCCAACATATTTTGTTTACATGCATCGTTATCCTTTTTGTGAATATTGATCTTATCATTATTAGTAGTAGTAGCAGCAGCAGTATTACTATTATTATTACTATTATCATTATCATCATTATTATTACTATCATTATTATAAGATACATAATGACAGATATCTACAACGTGGGTCATTTGGATGGCTATTCGTCATGGAGACAGAGAGAATTGAAGGACTTATCAAACCTCGTCCAACAAAGATTATTTTACCTCCAGGTTGGTGCTGAATATCTCTTATTCGTACAGCGAATATCCAACAACCCACCCCCCCCCCCCCCGAAAAAAAATAAATTTTTTTAAAAATTATAGGTTTTCCCGGCCAATTTCGTAAAATTATCATTCATTTTCATTATCAGCGCATTCAAATTCGTGTGTCCGAAGCGGTGGAGTGACTTTGGTCAAACGATTTCATATTTCAAATTCGTTTTTTGGCACCAAAATTAATGGTTACCAATTTCAAATTCAGATAACAACGTTCAAGTTCATTTTGGGGCATGGATTTCCACATGTCAGCAATCAAATGAGCGCCTAAAATCACTATTTCGTTTTCGAGCAATTGGTTTCCTCAATTGATCATTCATTTCCGTAATACAAATACGTGTAATCTAGAGTGATCTGTCCATGTAATCATTAAAGGTGACTTGAAATTCTTTTTGTTATCACCTATTTACTCGTCACAATATTCATCATTTGATCTCAACAAAATTTCCTCAGCATTTTGTGCTATCTTCAATAATCAATTATCCTTTTCATTATGATCATCATATTAATTTAATCATCTTAATTTTCCATCAGTGTGTTTATATATCATGATCAATGTTTTCGTCATTTTAATTTTAGACATTTGTTTACATCATGATCATCACATTGTTTTGGATATTTATATTTTACGTCTATAGATTTTTTCATTATAAATGTATTGTTTTTGTAATCGCCAGTTTACATTTTTATTGTCACCATCATCATCTTAATGTTATGTGATGTTCACTGTTACATCTTTATTTCCCTAATCATCGAATATTTTGTGTTCTTTATTTAACATCTGTATTTTCATCATCATGCGTGACCAACGTACAGTACATTGTTCTAAAGTTGATATTCAGCCATTTGGTGAAGGACCTGTCGGTCGCGGGAGTTATCAAGAAAGTGTTATTTCAGGGCATTTCCAGTCCTGCTAACCCGTGCGCAATTAGATTGCTGGGGATATTTTAAAAATGAATCTGTATATCATTCTAAGAATATCTACTCACATGAAGTGACAGCCTGATTTTGTATATGATACAGTAGTGGATTTGCACCCCCCCCCCCCCCCCCCC
>CM046864.1:29187661-29440161 GCA_025617745.1 Heliocidaris erythrogramma
CACCCACCGCGCTTGTGACTATTTGTCGTGTGAGTGCAATCGCTGCTATCTTCACTCGCTGCTATTGTAATTCTATCTGTTTCATGTGGTGCTATAATATAATGCAATGTATGTATTCATGTGATGTACCCTCTTCCCTACTTTTTTTCTATTATCATTCTGTCTGTTTCATCTGGTACTGTAATGTAATGTATGTATTCATGTGATGTGTATAGGGGTATAGTATGACTCTAAAAATTAAAGTGTTAAATCACCATTTAAAAGGGCTGAGGAGTGACCACCTTTTCAACATAGTAGATTAACACTTTTAACATGCTGGATGCAACACAATAAAGGCTGAATCCAGCAGGTTAAAAGAGTTAATTTGCCATTTTGAAAAAGAGGTCACTCCTCGGCCTTTTGAGATGGTGATTTAACACTTTAGTTTTTAGAGTATAGGGTAATGTGTATACTGTGTGGTAAGGAAGGGTTTTTTTTTTTTTTTTTTTTTTTTTTTTTGGGGGGGGGGGTTCCTTCTTTTTATATTTTTCTTTTTTATATATGTGACCAGGCACCACAAAACCACCCAAAAGTCGCACTGTGTGATTTTCAGTTAGAGATCAATCAATGTGTTTTGGTTGGCATGCATGGTCAAATTTTAGTTTTGGGTATTTCCTGAAAGAGTATACTTTTTCTAAGTAATCTAAAATGTGGAGGCACCAAACAATCTAGAAGTGGTATTTTTGCCAGCTTTTTATCAGACTTATGTGTGTCTTCTCTGGATTTTGTTGTATTACTTTTCTTTTTCACGACCCTGAATACTTGTCTCATTTTAATCTCCCATAAATCTCCCGGAGTAAGTTCTTGCATTGATACTTGTGTGCTATGATAAACAGGATATGTCTATGTAGTACGCCAAGTTTTAGGATAATCTGATAATCCCTTCATAGAAATTTTCATTGAGTTCTAATCCTCAATTTGTCACCTTAGCACAACCCTTTGCAAGTCAGAGTGCTTCAATAGACTGCAAACTTTAAACCCTTATTATGAAGTAACATTATGAGGGACTGTGCGTTCTTCTCTTTGTACATTGAGTTATGAACATCCAATGAGTTATATATCATTTTAAAGCTGAGAATCTGCTCTTTCAGAATCAGACCTTAACTAAAGTATGATGTGGTCTTTAGATATTGATTTACATGTGCTTACCAGAGAATATAGTGTGCATGCATGTGTTTTATTTTGGCATAAGATTGGAGTTCAGTCAATTTTGACATGTACAAGGTTTATTTAAAATTAAGTATTATAACACATGTATTTGCTACTTGATTGTATTATCGATATTACAAATGAATTGTTATTGTGTTATTATGTTGATTTATGAAGACATAGGAAATATTATTCAAAACAAAAGCTTCGCATCATATGACCCCTGTACACAAACTTCCGCGCGTTTGACCATGCATACCAATTATACTCGGGTCACTCTGTGTGGCGCAGTAATTATTGTTTTGGCAGCGGGTGAGCGATGAATAGTCACGAGTGGGTGATAGAAGCAAGTCGATCACGGTCTGTCTGAACGTACTGGAAATATTTTTGAAACTTACATAGCATCGATGCTAACATAGCATCGATGCTATGTACTACGTGTGAACATAACTAATACAAATAGTCACACGCGCGGTATCTGTGGAATGTGCCTGCCAGGCTGAAATGTGCTATTCATGTGTTTATTACACAAGTTATGTTTATACGTAGTACATAGCATCGATGCTATGTAAGTCTCGAAACTATTTCCAGCACGTTCAGACAGGCCATGATCGACTTGCTTCTATCCCCCACTCGTGACTATCCATCGCTCACTCGCTGCCAAAACAATAATTTCTGCGCCACACACGGTGACCCAAGTATAATTGGTATTGAAGTTTGTGCACAGGGGTCATATCATGAGAAGTTGCGAGTGAAGATAGCAGCGAGTGAAGCAGCGATTGCGTTCACATTACAAATACTCACAAGCACGGTGAGTGGTCTACCGCAAAGCATCGATGCTTTGTCGCTGGATCCTGAGATTTACTTGCTGCCAGAATAGTTTCGAAACCTAGCTCCAACTCGCTTCTATCTCGTGACTATCTGCGTTCAGACAGCGTTTGGTCTTAAAACTATCTGGTCATGACCAAAATAGTCTCGAAACCTAGATAGCATCGATGCTATCGCTCTACGTGTGAACGTACCTATTATTAGCGAATAGATCAAAGCCAACGAATGCCAAACAATAAATTCAGCAATGTACTTCATATGAAATGAGCAAACTATTGTTGTTCATTCATCTTTGCAAAGTCCCATATGGGCTGGAGTATGCGTACGATCAGCGGACACATTTGAAACGTACACAGCGAATATATAACTTATGTCCTTGTCGAATTGATCAGTGCTTACACGCTCAAAATTTTGAACATGATCATGAAGTAAACATACTGATCAATTCTCTATGGATATACGTAAAGCATTCGCTGTTTTAACGCTTCGCACTAGGTGTACGTTTCGAAATCGTCCACAGATCAAACGCACTCCAACCTATATGGAACTTTGCCAAGACGAATGAACAACAATAGTTTTGCTCATTTAATATGAAAGTACATTGCTGAATTTATATTGTTTGGCATTCGTTGGCTCTATTAGCTAATATGTGCACAGGGTCTTAAAGCCCATTTCCAGTTTTTGTAGTGTAGAGGTTAACAGAAAGCCGAGTGGGGAACGGGTCTCAGTATCTGTATGAGTAGAAGCACAGAGGTCTTTATTAGTTGTAATCAGTAACTGACACATTATATATCACATAATAATGCTGATTATCATGGAGATCATGCATTCCCCAAAACATATCATTTTTATCAAATGTGAAACAAGTGATTTTACCCTTTAAAAACCAATCGCCATAGTAGCTGAAACTCAACATTAACACAGGTAAATAACTGACCCAAATTCTTAACCAAATAAATAACAGTCAATATAAAACTCTTCTTACGTTTTTAAGCAACACATCATGTGGCCTCTATACCACAATTGAATAAATGATATAGCCTTGTTAATGATCTTATCCTCAATTCTTGTTCAATAAAATATACCCTTGACTTGGACATTGTAATATTAAGACCATGTAAATATCACAATAACACAAACCTAAATAGGGCTATCCTGGTTCCCCCTTTTCAAAGAAAGCACATATTTTATAGTGAATAATGAAACTAACAATATTATAACAATGGAACAAAGACAAAATATTCTTGCTTTTAATATCAGAATATCCCAATCCCAGAGACATTGATAAATCCTGGAAACTATAAATATATTCATATCTGCATCAAATCTAACATCCATCAACCACACCAATCAAAATGTTGATCTTCCATACATTTCTAATTTTCAAACAAACTCCAATAATCTCCTGGTCTAACCCTAAACACTGCTCTTTCTCCTACAATTCCTATACATTTAACATGTAACACTATTCTTTCCATAACAATCTGTAAAATGAAAAATAAGGTTTAAGATGATAGAGGGAACTAGAAAACCCTCTAATGGCTAAATATTCAGACAAAGTTTGTTCATCATTGTTTGATGTGTCATAATTAATATCCCCTTAGCAACAAAAATATAAACAACAGGCAATGCTTTTAAACACTCAATTTCTATCATAAGCACTTCTTTACTATGCTCCCTATATCTTTCACTGATCTTATTCCTGAACCAAGACCTATACACATCACCTGAATTAGAGCGTAGCCCTGGCCTTGAGACCAGGTACAACATTAACGCGCATGCACTTGGTACCGCACAAAACTCCATGTACATAACCATGTATTACAGCGTAAATGCATAGAACAAATTATAACGCTAATCATCACACATTTTAATATTAAATCCTCGCTTTCGAAAATAATCATATCAACCCACATGATACATCAAAATGATCACTAAAATCGCTCTGACACAATGCACATATGTACATAACAAATATTTACCATAACAATATTATTATCCAGTATAATAAAAGTTGTTCAAGTTTGATCAACTCACCTGTATGAGTAAAAGCACAGAAGTGCCCGCTCCAAAATTAAGGAGGCCCTCTACCGTCTATACGAATGAATTCCAGGGACTCTACAGTAGCAAAACAAGTATTGATCTCAAACTGATTATAGTGTCAAATTGTTCTACTTGACTATAAAAAGTCATGTGCACTCATCTTAAATTTCACTTACGATTTCTGGAGAATATCAGAGTATTTCCGAAATGAGCTCAATATGTAATCGATCCTATCAAAACTGGAATTCAGCTTTAAATGTAGTGTCCCTTCGTTTTCAGTGCTAATCAGATTTGCTTCATATTTGAATTGGGATGGTAGATAATGTTGGCATCATTTAGGAAAACAAAATTCAGGTCAAATAGATTTCGATTCAGAAATTAAAGTGTAATGCCCTCTTCACATAGTTTGTCATCATTTATTAAAGTGTATTGTTCACTCATTACGCAAAATGAGGGTCAGTTTGTGACCAAGTGTCATGAACTTGCACCCGTTTGCGTTACACCACCTGAATCTAAAAATTGTGCACCTGTCAGGATCTAAGTGCTTGTAGTGACCTCAATCTGTCACTCATTGAATTTTTGGCAAAATTGTTATTTAATTTGTATCAACAGAAAGTTCATTGACCGTCTAGCTTCAATTCTGGTCTAGACCGGTTTTCTAAACTCTTTTGATTATATCACATGAACATCGCGTGATCGTCCTGCGTCTTATGTTAATTCACGATGTTGTTCATTGTTATTGTTAATCATGTTCAGTTCATGTCATGACCTGTAGCGTCTTATTTTTGAATACGCTAGTTTGTGGTCCAATCATGTATCGCGTAACTCCGCCGCGAATTTCCATTTGGACAGTTTTACACTTTTCTCGTCACTCGCATTACAACTACGCTAGAGTCAACAACTCGCAACTCTGCTTGCTCGAGTCTTACACACACCTATCTTCGTGCCTTGCATCAACGCTAGCTGAGATGTTTCATCGCCGGCCGCAGTCCGTCTTCCTCATCGAAGATTTCGGCACTGAAGCTTCAAAGCACTAGCCCAGCACAGATAAACACCTTTTCATACCACAGCTTGTTCGGCGTCTTCCCGCCTCATCTTTCAGAGATAACTATTGTATCAACCGGCACGACCCACTGCTGCCTTCAACTCGCAATGTCTCTGGATCATTCAGCCGCCAACGCCACGAACACTGAGACCGTCAGCACTTCCTTTAACGGCCTTTTCCAAACGACTTTCTTCGGGCGACTCACCGTCCCGTGTATCGTCGACTTCCGTCTTCATTTAGTCATACCATCTCTTTACCTCCGCCAGGCTCTTCAGCCCCGACATGGCAGAGCGTCGCATCCCGCAAAGACTCCGAGATCGTCATCGCGTCTGAGCTAATCGTCTCCGTGAACTGACTTCTCGTCGAGCGCCCTTTTCTCCTTCATCTCTCGCTGTCCTCGTTCGTCTTCACTAGTCTTTTGGTCGCGATAGCTGGACTTTTTCCTGCACGTTTTTTTGTTCACCTTACCACAGACTCACGGACACATAGGACACTTCATTTGTAATTCATTACGTGCTTCATTTATTTGTTCGTCATTGTAAGCATGTACTTTTATCGTCTTGTAACTGCATTGCATTTATTCGATTGCCTAGTCTCTAGCTTGTTCATTAACATTTTAGCACGATAATACTCCTCTGCTAATCATTCTGCTAGATACTTGTTATATCGATATTTATTATTGTGCAATTATTTGTCGTTTCAATTATCTATTTTAATAATAAGCATAACGAAAAGGGAATATTCCTGTTCTTTGATTTATTTGTACCTGTTTGTCTTTCCACGTAGACCTAAAAAAAGGGAAAAGTGGCACTTCAAATCCACGCACCCTGTTTACAACAATTGCATATAATTATCGGTGCACCCGTATAGTGCCACTTTTACTAAATTGGTGACCCCGACGTGATCGAAGGGCCGACGCAAAACCAATGGCCCGACGTGATCGAAGGGCCGACGCAAAACCAATGGCCCGACGTGATCCTACTTGGAGAGACTCTCAGAATTTCATGTTCCCTTGATATGTTTTATGTACTGATGTCATTTCTATGCCAATTGCAATTTGCATTAATTCTACACATATTGCTTGACTAGGATTTTTATATCGCAATTTAACAGTTTCGGATTTTATTCTGTATAAAACTATAGGCATATTTAATTGGCGTAGCCTAAATTTAAGGCCTCTAAAACTAATTAACGATTTATAAGTATTTTTATTGTAGCTTTTTCGTATTTCAGCTGATTATTGTAATACAGCTTTAATACTGGTAGGGGAGTACTGTAGTGACCTCAATCTGTCACTCATTGAATTTTTGGCAAAATTGTTATTTAATTTGTATCAACAGAAAGTTCATTGACCGTCTAGCTTCAATTCTGGTCTAGACCGGTTTTCTAAACTCTTTTGATTATATCACATGAACATCGCGTGATCGTCCTGCGTCTTATGTTAATTCATGATGTTGTTCATTGTTATTGTTAATCATGTTCAGTTCATGTCATGACCTGTAGCGTCTTATTTTTGAATACGCTAGTTTGTGGTCCAATCATGTATCGCGTAACTCCGCCGCGAATTTCCATTTGGACAGTTTTACACTTTTCTCGTCACTCGCATTACAACTACGCTAGAGTCAACAACTCGCAACTCTGCTTGCTCGAGTCTTACACACACCTATCTTCGTGCCTTGCATCAACGCTAGCTGAGATGTTTCATCGCCGGCCGCAGTCCATCTTCCTCATCGAAGATTTCGGCACTGAAGCTTCAAAGCACTATCCCAGCACAGATAAACACCTTTTCATACCTCAGCTTGTTCGGCGTCTTCCCGCCTCATCTCCAGAGATAACTATTGCATCAACCGGCACGACCCACTGCTGCCTTCAACTCGCAATGTCTCTGGATCATTCAGCCGCCAACGCCACGAACACTGAGACCGTCAGCACTTCCTTTAACGGCCTTTTCCAAACGACTTTCTTCGGGCGACTCACCGTCCCGTGTATCGTCGACTTCCGTCTTCATTTAGTCATACCATCTCTTTACCTCCGCCAGGCTCTTCAGCCCCGACATGGCAGAGCGTCGCATCCCGCAAAGACTCCGAGATCGTCATCGCGTCTGAGCTAATCGTCTCCGTGAACTGACTTCTCGTCGAGCGCCCTTTTCTCCTTCATCTCTCGCTGTCCTCGTTCGTCTTCACTAGTCTTTTGGTCGCGATAGCTGGACTTTTTCCTGCACGTTTTTTCGATCACCCTACCACAGACTCACGGACACATAGGACACTTCATTTGTAATTCATTACGTGCTTCATTTATTTGTTCGTCATTGTAAGCATGTACTTTTATCGTCTTGTAACTGCATTGCATTTATTCGATTGCCTAGTCTCTAGCTTGTTCATTAACATTTTAGCACGATAATACTCCTCTGCTAATCATTCTGCTAGATACTTGGTATATCGATATTTATTATTGTGCAATTATTCGTCGTTTCAATTATCTATTTTAATAATAAACATAACGAAAAGGGAATATTCCTGTTCTTTGATTTATTTGTACCTGTTTGTCTTTCCACGTAGACCTAAAAAAAGGGAAAAGTGGCACTTCAAATCCACGCACCCTGTTTACAACAATTGCATATTTTTATCGGTGCACACACGCGAGTGCCACCTTACCTAAATGCTCATAACTTGAAAAAATATTAACTCTATCCCTACAAAAGTTTACATTTTCTAAAAGGAAATTTCCTGAGGATTTCAGATGTGCTGTTAATATTTAGGTTGGATGAGGTAGTAACGTTCTATTATTAAGATTATTTTATTTTTTTAGGACCCCCAAATACTATATTTCGCACATTAATATCTTTACTCTCTTTCTGCTGACCCTTAATTTCTCACCATATTTGAACTGCTCATGAAAATTTCCTTTCCGATGGTATGTATCATCTTCAATTCTTAATGCCACTTCAGATATGCATATACACTACCGTCTAAATGTTTTTGACGCCACGATACCCGCAACTCCCGTAGTTCGTCGCAGCCCCGCTAGACGCTTCCCGAACACCGCAGTTCGTTTCAGTCTCAAAATCGTCCCCTACGCGCCACAATAGCACCTCGCTGTTTATCTGGCGGTTTGCTCCGCGGTGTGCATGCTGTACGTTCTGCGCTATTGTTGTGCACGCAAAGCGGTGCGAATCTCAATCACTGAACTAGAATGTTCTAGTTCAGTGATCTCAATGCACAACGAGCGCTATGCAAGAAGAAAAATGGCTTCGTGAGCTCCCCCCCCCCCCTTTTTTTTGCGGGGGGGGGGGATAAGTATAAGGATTAAGATGCAAAGCCACTGCAAGGACTACTAGTATTGCAGAGGCTCTGCAGCTCCAGGAATTTGTACTTTTAAGAGTCCAGAAACACTTACAACAATATCAAATTTGCGCTTTAATGTCAAACACGCGTTGAATTCTTGCTTGGATGATGACATGAGTTGAGATAATTTAATTTTGCCAGATTTTATGATAAAATGTCATTACAAATTTCACTGAATTCCTCCATCTGGAGGCGTTCATTCTTGCACATTTTTTGTCAGGAATATCATTTATTGGGTCTCTATCTCTCTCTGTCTCAGCTTGATCAAAACATAGGCAGAGCGAGAGATATTAACCGTTAAGACATACCCCATAGAAAGTTAAAGCACCTCCACCCTGTTTTAGCAGAAACCTTGGCTGAAACGCATAACTGTGACGTAGATAGCTAAGACTAAAGAAAAAACGCTCTACAAATTACGCTTTTGAGTTCGTCGCGCAGCAAGGAGTGATAATGCACAAGTTAATACAAAAGATAAAACAAAAGTTAAAACAGAGATAAAATGGTGTTCAGAATACCGATTTGTTAAAACCAACTTAAAACAGATAAAACGTGCTCAGAATACCACCCAAGATGGCCGAATCGCCACTTCGTCTACCTTTTCCCATTTTGTCAAATGAAAATTTGGTTTATTAACAGTTCATCTTAGCTTATAGACTACATGGCGTTAGACCAAATATATAAGACGAAATGGGTTTAGCCTAACTGGTAATTAGACAAAATGGTAAATGGACTGAGTCGCAATGCTCGCTACCCCAAATCACAGAACTCCTAAAGACTTAGGAGTTCTGTGCCCCAAATAGGCAATTTTGCCAACAGATGGCGTCTGTCATGCAAACCACGCATGCGCAGTGCTGACAATATCTAGATCGGGTCGACAAGCGTTTGTCTTTTTGCATTGAAAATGTACACAGGTATTACAAAACTCCTCGAGTTTGAGTATAAATTAATCGACATGTTTGAAAAGATACCATGATTTATTGAGACAATTGGTTGCATTTTCAAAATTTGGGTGGTTTATGTCATGCGATCAAAAAATTAAGCATTTTAGCACTCATTTTGTTCATAAGCCGTAGTATTTCAATACGAACCGGAAGTGAAGTTAACGAAGATGCGGACCATTTCCATGTATAATATTGAATATTTGAGGTAGCGAGAATTAGACCACATATTAGAAGAACTGGTTCTAGACCACATGGGATTAGACCATGTGGAATGAGACCAAAGGCACATTAGACAAATTTGGTGTAGACCAATTGGCAATTCACCCTTTCCCTGTCCGTGCTGTTTCATATTCGCACAAGTTGATTTAGTCATTGATTGAAGCTATTTCTTTAGTTGTAAGAGATTGTAGATCAGTCACTGTGGTCCACATCTTTTTGATTCTCAAAATGTGAGTATTGTACATTTATGACAATTTACCATATTATTTCTTTGGAATTGCAGATACATGTAATCCATTGCTATATATTTATTTCAGGTTCAAGAAGACTTTCACCTTAAAATATCTAATCAAACAAACCAGTTACACGCGAAGTGGCCTGTTATGTCTAAGCAAGTTTTCCAGTATTCAATCGGAGATCCAAAAGACTGGAAAGGGCACCTTGGAGAGGTGGAGGTGAAAGAATTGTCAGATGGTAAGGTATCTAAAACTAATTCAGCATTGAATGAATATTTGAGTCCACAATTCTGACAATTAAAAGCACATTTTTCTCATAGAGTGGAAGTTCAGTACTGGTTGAACCCTATACAGGTTGGCCCAAAAAGATCGGGTCACTTGTAATCCTTAATTTCAGCGAGATAAATAGCATGATATGATAAATGTTCATTTGGTTAGAAAGAAAAATTTATTTTCCAGTAATTTGACATCAAGATCCTCCATTTTGGCCGACACATTTAAGACTTAGGGCTCATTTTGTGAGGTAATATCATTTTTCGAAATTTGCTACTTAATCAGCCGAATTCCTGTTGCCGTAAAAGAAAATCTTTCACCCGACAGCATTTAATAGAAACAGCTCCTTGTCTGAATGATTTTCCTTTCACTGAGAACGTGCAGATTCTTTGGGTAGTCAGCAGTTTCTATGGATGCCGTCGGGTGGAACAGTTTTCCTTTATCAAACATGATATCAGTCGAAGAAGTACCAAATTTTTAAACTAACATTGCCTCATGGAATGAGTCCTAACATCTAAATGTGTGGGTCAAAATGGACAATCTTGGTGTCAAATTTCTAGGAATTAAATTTTCTTTCAAACCAAATCATTATTTATCATATCATGCCATTTATCTCTCTGAAATTAAGGATTACAAGTGACCCGTTCTTTTTCGGCCACCCTCTATAGGCCGGGCTATTTTGAAATTGCATAGCCAGAGGGGAGGCTCACGGAGAAGTATAATATCGCTGACTACTCTAAATTGAACTGCTGACATTTTCACTAGGCATTTATGATATTTGAAAATAATTTCTTATTTTAGTAGGATAAGTGTCATGAACAATATCTTGATTTGTTTCAAGATTACTAGTAAATTGCTGTTAAAATAAAAATCATGAGAATGAATTTACGACACATTTGTTATACATATTTGTAAGCTCTCAATAACAGAAAAGTCATTCAACAATGCTGATTGTGTTAGCTTACCTTATATTGGGTGGCATAATGGAATTATACTAGAATGTCTTTAAAGGCAAATGTTCTGCAAAGGAGGCTGTAAAGTCATTCATAGATTTCAAACCTGTACGTTTTGTATTTGTGTGTTTTGAAACCTTTGGAAAGTTGTCTACAAGCATGCTATACATGTATATCTGGTAAAGCGTTATGAAGAGAGTGGAGACAAATGGCTCACTTGCATGTAATTTGATAACATACGCTATACTACAAACAAGATATTTGCTGCTCAGCACGGGTTGGCTCGGTGTTTTGCCAAAAAAGTGCATTAACTAGCAATAATTAAATCTCCAGAATAAAGAAAGGTCTACTTTAGAGGCAACTGCAAGCCAAATTCAAGTCGATTCCTATTAATGTCTAGGATAGCCTTTTGACAAGGCCCTCGTGACTTGGCTATTTTTCTCGCCAAGTAAGCTAGTAGTGGCTGCATAACAGGACTAGCCGCCCAGCCCGGTGAATGCGCAATCGAGCGACGTGAGTCCGAGGGCCTTTTGGAACCTGGCCTGCATTTCTTATGCTATCCTTTGTTCCTAGCGAGGATCTGCTACCTTATAGGTAGGAGCCAATCAGCGAACGTATCTTTGCATGACGTCAGCATAAATTTGGTATGCAAATTCGCCTTCATCTCGAGCTAGCTCGCTCGGCACCCGGCGCTGCGACCCGTGCAAGCTACCTCAATCATGGAAAGCAAGCCCCGCAGATACCGTTGTGATTGGTCGATAATCCTCGGTAGGCGTGTTTAAGCATACGAATGTCAACTCGTGAATAATTCATATAGGACGATGGAAACCCAGGTTCCAAAAGGCCTCGCGACTAAAGTCGCTCGATCGCGCGTTCACCAGGGCCGTGTTGATTCTTTTCGTCGCCGGCTAGTCTCATCTCAGGCACAGCATGACGAGGAAAAGTCACGAGGCCTTGTCGGGTTGAATACAACACCATTATTCTTATTCAAACATTTAAATACAATTCGAGGATTTCAAAACAAATTTTTTGCCGCCCTCCACAGTAGGTGGTTGCGGGGCGTCTGTTCATTTGTCCGTCTGTCGCAATTTTGTTCTTGCTATAACTTACGAACTGTTTGATTAATTAACTTCACACTTGGGCCAGGTATGCATTTGGAAGGGACAATGAGCCCATCAGATTTTGGGGTCTCACTAAAAAACTAAATTTCCTCATTCATTTTGTACACATGGCGCTGCTTCCGCCACCACGTACCCCTGGTCTTCTAAATTTGAAATGTTGAAACTCAAGACATAAACTCAACCAAAAAAGTAATCGCGCAAAGCATTGTTGCATATATCTCAAAAAGTTTTTTACCGATTTTGATCATTCGGAGGGTAATGGATAGGACATTTTCTTACGCTTAAAATTAATGGTATGTAATTGCTAATTAGTGGCATTGTTGGTGTGCAGTCATGCACTTTATGACAAAAGGTGTGTAGAATAAGTTGCACTTCAATCTTATGTGTCAGATTCTACACAAACAAGTGGAGAATACACCATGTTTCTGAACTTAAAAGCACCATTTATGGCAATTCACTATATATATTGTACTTGTAATAAGCATTACAGTGGATGAGGTGTTCAAAATTGATTTCTCCACTGTCTGCTTTGCTCATCTCACAAGATCCTTTCAGCATAAATTTGATCAAATCAAAACGCGCAAAATTTACCGGGTTTTGATTGGTTGCCTATTCCGGGAAATTAGGCTTATTGCCAGCCGGAATAGGCAACCAATCAAAACCTGGTATATTTTGCGCGTTTTGTTCCTTCAGTTTCCGTTTATATTGTTTGAATTAGGCTTTCTGTTCATTCTTGCGTTCTACTCTGATGATTGCAAGACAAAAAGCTTTTTTTTAGTATGACTTTTCTCAACGCACTTTATCCAGGAAGTTTATATGTGACGTTGAACTTCACTTTGGTCCATGCCCTTTACAAAATGCGTAGGAACTCTTCCAAACACTGCCAGAGAGGTATCGTTCTTGACCATCTTGTTAGCTTTCTGTTTGCTGTTATCACAAATGTTCTTGATGGGGTTGCAGTGCCATTCCTTGAGTTCAGTTGATAGGCAACTCAAGCATGGTGTGATCTTTCACTGCCGTGAATGAAATCAATCTTATCTCTGGTTGCTGCTTGATATGGCACAGATCAGGTGGCCCAACACCCCATTTAACATGTTGTGGGGTGGACAATCAACCTGGAACAGGAAAAAAAGTCTGTCACAGTCTTCGGTACATGGGTATTGATTCCGCCCCAAATCATCATGCTTCAAACTTCGGAGCAGGGAACCAGAATACTTGTGATGCAGTCACATTTGAGCTCCTCCCTTATACCCTTCTCCACACTCTCTCTCCCATCGATCTTCTTTAGGTAGCAGATGATAGACCTATCAGTAATTGAACACTTAATCCACTATGATGCTTTTGAAAACTAGAAACATAGAGTAACATGCAATAAATGGTGCTTGAATGTTAAAAAAAAAGGGTGATTCTCTGCATATTTGTGTACATGCTTGCACAGATCACAAAAGTGCAACTTTTTTCTCCACACCTTTTGTCATAAAATGCATGATTGCACACCAACAATGCCATCTATTTGCAGACAAGTACCACTCACTTTATGCGTAAGATATTCTCTATCAATAACCATTTGAATGATTAAAATCAGAGAAATACTTTTCGATTCGAGATATATCCAAAATTGATTGGGAGGGGGACTTACATTTTTGGTTGAATGTATAATTACATATTTAATGAAACTTCGCAGGCTAACAGCATGCCAATACAGTTGCAATATTATACCGAACTTGTCATGGTAGTCTCAATGGTTCTGATAAAAAAATGAATAAATACTTAAATTTGAAAAGCACAAAATGTAACAATACCATCTTTTAGGGCTGCGAGCTAATATAACACATGTTCTTTTCTGTGTTTGTAAAATGTGGCAAGTTTATTCTCATTGACTTATGTAACAAGGAGTCATTTCTTTAGAGATTGAACATATTCTTATTGTATAAAAACAAAAACATTTTACTCAAGACATTAGAATATACTGTGTGCACTAACTCAAGTTCCCCTTGAATCACATCTCTTCAATACAGGAAGGAACATCCATAGAGTACTATCTGGGAAATTTGGCTGGAAAGGAAAGACCACAGCCTTTCCTCTTAATCCTTGGATGCTCGAGGTGGAAACCCAACCAGGTCTTTGTTATTATTGAGAGGAGCACCATCCAATGTTCTTCGATAATCCAGGCTGTAGACGTCTGTTTCAAGTTGACTTATGTACTGGACATAGATTACCAAGCCCAATGTTCTCCGGTATGGCAGATGCTCCAGCACCTGATCTATGGATTACCATCAGGTGCTCTGAGTGATGTTGCTCTGCTCAATTTTCGGACATGGCTAGGCAACGTCCAGAAGGAAGTCTAATCTAAGTATGACAGCGTTCAATATTTGAGACTGGTAAATCAAATCAAACTTGAAAATGGGTCAAACTCATCTGGATATCTGGAATAAATTGCCACATACGTGTTGACACACGTGCAAACAACCTGCCATTTTTTTTTTTTTTTTTTTGCAACAGTTTGCATTGTTTATGGATGAGCGTTAAATACAATGTGAGAGGACCAATGTTAGTGTTATATGTTACATAACAACTGGATCATTTTTTTAACTAATGACTTTTAAGAGATACTTGCATGTACATGTAGATGTGCTTTTGAAAATGAAAATATTTGGCAACTAGGGGATAAAGCCTGCCTTTTTTCATTCCAGCTCTGTTATATTTTTGGCTTATAGGAATTTTTCACATGCAAATTGCATATGAATCCTCAAATGGTAATAGTCATGAAATTCTAGATTTATCACTTCTCCCCATTAAAATTGGCAGCTTTCAATGAAAAAAAAACTGACAGTAAAGTTTAAGGGTTAGGCATATCATTATGTGAAAAGAAAAAAAATCACTCAGACTTTCATACTTGAAAGGTGAAATATGAATGTATGAATGGATTTTACATGGTTGAGATAAATCGAAACTGGTTTACATTACTGCAGATGTTTCACTCAAATATTGTTGACAAGTTGCCTTTGTTGTATTATATGTCATCTATGCATTTCGGATGAATCAAACATTATTTCATATTTCATATATTTCCCTTCCTAAAAGTTTTTTTAAACTGAAATACATGTACATGTACATTATGTTGTCAACGATGTATTCAACATTCACCAATGCAGAAGTTGAACATTGGGTTTCAATATGGCTACCATGCGCCATTTTGGATTTATGCAAATTATAAAAATTGCTTAAGGTTGCCATTATTTATTTATTTATTTATTTATTCATGTTTTATTTAAAATAGAGAGTAGGTACATTCAGTTAAAAAACTGCTTTACAAGCACGCCCTCTAGGACATTAATATACACATTATTATTAACTGGGCGTTGTGGCGTGCGCCTGTAATCCAGCTAACAGTGGAAGTTATAAACTGATTCAGCGGACCAAGGTTCGAGACTGAGTCACGTCTTTCGGATGGTGACGTTAAAGGTCGGTCCCCAGACGTAAATAATCATATCTGATTGATACACGTCTGTAAAAACCCAATTACACACACACACACACATACAACAAAACAAAACAAAGCAAAAATAAACATTAACATAATTTTGTGACATCATATATAATACAAAATAACAAAGTAAACTTAACAATTAAAATGCGAAGAATAATTACGACAGAGGAAATTATATTATAATAAATGTTTGGCCAATTGGCATCCGCGCTTAAAACAATTGATTGATTTTGTGGTTTGAATTGAAAAAGGAAGTTTGTTGAATAGGGTGCTTGCTTTGTATGAGAATGATCTTTTTTAAACTCAGTTTTAGGGAATGGGATGTCGAGAAGAGAATTTTGTGAATAGCGGGTACAAAAGTTAAAGGTACGGTGAGTAATAAGTGATTTTAGATAATTTGGGGCCATTATATTAATAATTTTGAAAACCAACAGACAGTAGTGATATTTCATTCTTTGTTCGACCGATTGCCAATTTAAGGTTGTAAGAAGGGTACATTGTGGTGTGTCATAATCCTTGTTTAAAACTAATCTTGCATATCTATTTTGTAACTTTTGTAGTTTGGATAAATTTGTCTTTGAGCAGTTTCCCCAGGCAGTGCAACAATAGTCGATATGTGGTACAATTAATGCGAAATATAAACTTACAAGAGTTTTATGAGGTATTAAATGTTTAATGCGGCGAATACATCCAATGGTACGAGATATTTTAGTACTTATATGCTTTATATGTTCAGACCATGTCAGTTGTGAGTCAAGTATAACCCCAAGATATTTAATTGTTTCTATACACTGCAAATTATTACCATGTAATTTGATAGAGAGATGGTTGTTTTCCAGCTTTCTTTTTGATCCAAATGACATAACCATGGTTTTCTGTGGGTGTATATACATCTTATTAATATCGAACCATTTACATATTAAGTTGAAAATCATTTTGTAAATTCTGTTGAACTTCATAGAAGTTATGAGAGTTGTTGAAAATAACAGTATCGTCCGCATAAAGTGATATTTTTGAATTTCTATGAATGTTTAAGTTATTGATATCATTTATATATAAACAGAAAATCAAGGGGCCCAAAATTGACCCTTGGGGCACCCCAGATTTAACGGTTAAAAATCCACTGCAATGATTATCTATATTAACGCATTGTTGTCTCCCTGACAAGTAAGACTTAAACCATTCACGTACTTTATTATTTAAACCATAGAAAATGAGTTTGTCAAGTATTATCTTATGTGGAATAACGTCAAATGCTTTCCTAAGATCATAAAATATTGCTCCTGTTATCTGACCACAATTCATATTTTCAGGAAGATAATCAGTAATTTCTGTAAGACATGTGGTTGTAGAAATCCAGACTGACATTCCGATAACAAACTGTTTTGATTGAGGTACGAATATAATTGTTTGTGCACGGCTTTCTCAAGGATTTTTGACAAAGAGGGCAGTATTGAAATGGGCCTGAAATTATCAATATTAAATGTACCTCCTTTATGAATTGGTGTGATTTTTGCGACCTTGAAATCAGATGGGAATTGTGAGGTTTTTAACGACTGATTAAATACTATAGTGAGTGGTTTTGCAATGATATCCGCGGATAATTTCAGTAACTTGGGATGTAGACCGTCCATTCCAGCAGCCTTTTTACAATCAATATTGCGTAGTTCATTTCTGACAAACTCTTGTTTGATTTCTTGAAATTCGAAAGAACAATCGGTTCGACTTAACGTTTGCAAAGAATTAAAATCATCGTCTACACTGTTAGAATTTCCACTTGTATGTAAATGTAAATTTGAACCTACATTATTAAAGGCTTCATTCAATAAACCTGCCACCTTTACTTTGTCGGATATTATTTCATTATCAATTAAGATTAAGTTGCCAGTTTCCTTTTTACTTGAAGGTAAAAGTTTTTTTAGAACCTTCCAGTTTTTGTTCAAGTCATTTCTGCATTCTGAAAACTCATTCTGGTAATATTCTTTTTTAAGAAATATGTTCAAATTATTCGCTTTGTTTCGATAATATTTAAACTTTTCCCAAGAACAATCACACTTTGTCTTTTTGAACTTCTTCTTGAAGAATTCGCGGTCACGTGCCAGAGTAATGTATTCATCTGTTATCCAAGGTACCCCATTTCTTTTTCTTCTGACAGAAATAAAAGGTGCATGTTTATCACTTAAAGTATCAAATACAGATTTAAATTGAGACCACAATTGATCAACGTCAACGTTGTCGTTATTGAAATCATTCCAACTTTGATTTTTCAAATCATCTCGAAATTTGTTTTCGTTAAAGTTTCGAAAAGACCTCAATTTACTAATTTTTGAATGGAACATTGGCTTTTACTACTAAAAAAATCAAACAATGATCGCTAAAACCAATCGAAATTACACCCGACTTCACATTAGCAATGGAATTAGATATAAGTATTAAATCGATGAGTGTACTACTATAAGGTGTAACTCGTGTAGGCTCATTGATTAATTGATTAAGCTGATAAGTGCGACAAATGTCCTTAATTTCTTTAGACAACGCATTATCATTTCTCATATTACAATTGAAATCACCCATTAAAATGATGTTATTAGACTATGATATTACTCTTTCAATATTCCTTTCAAGGGAGGTAAAATAGGTAGTTGGACATGAAGGCCTCCTATACAAAATACCAACAAAAATCGAGATACTATTTGTTCTTTTAATTTCAAGCCACATAAGTTCAAGCTCTTTCATTTCTAGATCTGTTCTTCTCACGTAGTTGAATTTCTCATTAATATAACATCCTACACCACCACCAGTGGCATCTCTATCTTTTCTTTCAATACTGTAACCATCGACAGAGATGACCTGGTTTGAAAAATCATCATTTAACCACGTTTCCGATAATCCTAAAACGTCGAAATGGTTTTTCAAAAGGAATTGTTTAACATCAGTTACTTTATTTCTCAAACTTCTGATGTTAAGGTGAGCTAATTTAATACCCCTTTCCCTTGGAAAATCACAAAGTATATTGAAACTATGGTCTTCATTTAAATCACTATTTTGTGTGGTGATCGGAAGATGAGAACAACCAATTGGAGTTTCTGTATAAGGAATATTTGGGCAGCAAAGCTCAAATTGGTCTAGGATCACATAGGATATCACAAATCAACAAAAAAAAATCGCTATATACATAGGAGTGTCAAATGGACTATTATGTTCAATTTTCTTTATGAGAGAAAATAATAAAAACGTATGAAAAAAAATCTGTGGTAATCATTCCCCATTTTTCGGCCATTATACGTAAGCACAAACAGTGTCAACCAGAAGCAGCGCTCCGGCAGCGCTCCTTTTTCAAGTATCCCAAAATTGCCCCTTTTTATCTATGAATAGTGCCCCTTTTCTTCGTAGAGTGCCCTTTTTTCTTTCTAATAAGTGTCTTTTTACCTTCTGATAAGTGCCCCTTTAACCTTTTCCCGTTCTAATAGTGCAATTTTTCCTTCTGATAAGTGCCCCTTTTCCTTCGTATAACTGCTCCCCTTCTTTTTTCTGATAAATGCCCTTTTCAACTTCTGATAACTTCCCCCTTGAACTTCAGACATTACTGCCCCTTTTGAAATCTGTGCCTTTGTTTTTTGTCTGATTAGTGTCCATTTTCCGATCTAATAGTACAATTTTTCCTTTCTTATAAGTGCACTTTTTCCCCTTTGAAATCCGACAAGCAGTGGCGCAATTCCATTTTGAAATTCGGGGGGGGGGGGCACCACATGATTTAACTGTCCGAAATGTCTGAAATTATCTGACAACCAAAAAAAAAAGGTTATCACATATTTGGGGTCTAGTTTTCCTCCAAAATTCTCTGACAAGCAAAAAAAATGTTCTTCAGAAAGGTGGGGGGACATTGGCCTATCTTCAAAAAGGTGGGGGACATGTTCCCCTGTCCCCTTGGATTTGCGCCCATGCCGACAAGTGTCCCTATTTTCGTCTGATTGGTGCCCATTTGCCGTTCTGATAGTGCAATTCTTCCTTATGTCTTCTGATAAGTGCCCTACCTACATACCTATATATATTTAATACATTGTACCTATATACTGCGATGTCGTTTACAAACTGTGCTCTAAAGTCCAGAAAAGAGCCACATAGGCCTACTTAGCTCCAAATAATCAGAGAGGCTTCATAACAATAGATTCCCCTACTGATATCCGCACAATGTTTTAATGAGAGGCAGTGGAGCTGCAGGGGGCAGGAGGGGCACAATTCCTTAAGTTATACAATAATGAGCAGTGCCCCTAAATTATAATAGGAAGGAGGAAATTTATTTCTAAAATTTTTCCGAAGCTCGCTTGCTAAGCTCGCTCGCATTTAACCATTGTCTTATCGTATTAGGAAAATCGCTGCTGTTCAAAATATCTTCAATATCAGACCATTACACTCAACTGCAAAGTAGTTTATTAATCAGAATATAACGGTATACTAATGTCTCAAAGTGGCATTTTCCGCCTTTTTCACCCTTTGTAGGTGCCCTTTTATCCCCCGAAGTGCCCCTCTTTGTTGCCCCCTCCCCACTTTGAAAGACGCTCCGCCGCCCCTGGTGTCAACTATACACATAAATTGTTCAACTCAGTTTCAGTTGGACACACCCTGATGCACATTCTTTTGTTATGTGGTTGTCAAAGCAAAGCAACATAATTATACCGTATTGTGCTCAGCTTGAACCGAGTTGACTGAACTATTATGGTTGTATATCCGTGATTTTGAGCAACAGCTTTATACAAGGACGCCCTCTGTTTAAAGCAAATAATAACATTTCAAAACATATGTTGTCATGTAACATAAGATGGAAATAACGGCATTGCATATTGGCAGAGAAGAGAGAAGGAGAGAAATGATGAAAGAGAGAGAGAGAGGGAAGACAGGGAGAGAGTTAGAGAAAGAGAGAGAGAGAGGATGGGGAAATAAGAGGGGAAGAGTTATTAACTTTAAGATGGAATATATCAGTTTGTAGTACGAGGCTGCATGTTGACCGAACAGAAAGCTTCATTTTAAAAAAAAGTAAAACTATTTATATCGAAAAAACCCTCTCTTGCAATCATAGATTATTCATGTGAATTTGCGGAAGAGTAGATTAAATGAGATATGGCACATTTTGAGGGGCACTTATTATTGCTAAAAACTTCTTTCAATATTTTAAATGGCATTTTCCTGATGAACAAAAAGAAAGATAAACAAAAACAAAAGATATATTATGCGGCAGTGAACACAAAAATGGAAATACTTCTTGGAGGGTTTTGGAAATTAAATTCGTACACTCTATACTTAAATTGTGATAATCAACATTGGCAAGGCCAAGGGCTGACGATATCTTAAACATGCTGTCATGCTGATTGTAACATTTTGTAGTGTTATATACAACAATATGAACAGTGTGCTACAACATATTAAAAACGATATCACCCTTTCAAATGTTCATTTCACATTTATTTTTTTTTAAATGTATTTGCTTTCAAGAGGACCCTACTGATCATAGGTCATTTAAGTTGCTGCCAATGTTATCTTTTGTCTCTGTCTTTGTTACCACCAGAAGCTTATTTTTCACAACCGAATCATTTAATTAAATCGATTTGTAGCCTATTTTTCGATTTGGGGTAATCGAAGTTATTGGATTGTAAATGTTCCCCATATCGGATATGTTTGACTACCATGTTGTCATTATTATTACCATAATTCATCCGTGCCAATGTTTATGTCGAATACCAATCTAGTGACCAATATCCATCTAAATTTGAAAGTAATATTATTTGACATTACTTACCAATGCCAACATTTATGTGATGTAGCAGCAATATGTACAAGACAGTTGCTTTAAAATAGTTTTGAAATCTGGAGACTGTTTACCTACCATTGATATGAATAATAATTTTTTGTTTGCGTTTATGTATCCAGGATCGAATAATACTTTTAAATCATCGTACATAATATATTCAATCAATTAATGGATTTTAACTCAAGGCATGGGTCATCTCAAAACCTTGTCAAGTTGTTACTAAATATCCCATTACAGGCCCAGCACTCAAATGTGTCGAAGTGTGCACATCACCTTTCTCAAGATGGCCCATAAAAATGGCATAAAGAAAAATAGAAAAATCAAGAGGCGGAAAGAAAGAAAGGGAGAGGAGCCTACTGAATACACACACGCAAAAAAGATGTTAAGACCACTTTCTCACCCAGGCCTCACCCGCTCGATCAGTCTCCATGCTCCGCACTTCATCAACCTGGTATGACCCATGCCTTCCCCTAATGACAGCCAGTGCCCCCTAAATAACTGGACTCATGCTTGCTACACAACAATCTTGCAATGGTGAAAATGCTATTACACATGAGCTACAGAAATCGCGTGTTCGCTGTTCACCTTCCTCTGTTCGGAATATGAAAATACGTGTCAGTCCGTGATGATCGTGAAGGATACATAGCACACACATTGTTTTGTACATGGATGGTGAGAAACGTTTAAAAAAACTGATTTCCACCACTTGGATTTCTTAGTACTTTTTATTACATGTAATAGAGGAGACCTTTATTGGTAATGCACACGTCTCATATTTTCTGTTGCAATTTGTGTGAGGTTCATGCCTTATTTTTCATAAAATAACTGCCCTAACTATACGATCGGTCGGCGAACCGATTTCGTATTTAGCCTTTGACATACACATTTAAACACAAATTATTTATGACCGAGGTTCTGAATAGTCATATAGATAGCAAAACCCAAAATTCAGCTTATTGCCAGCTTTCTTGTCGGATGGAAATCCAAATCGGCTCCTAGTCGTATTAACGTCAGAGCAGTCATACAAGTATCTACGATTTGAAACTGATTTGGCCCTTATTAGGGGTATAAGGCTGAAAGCGCATCAAGATTCTATGTTTAATGTTCATAATTATTATTGTTCAGAACCTGAATCAGGTACATTTTTTATGAGTCCCATAATTATTTAATGCTAATTTATTTTTATTTTTTTAAATCGGATCGCAAGCAATTATATAGTGTCCCGTCGGCTTAAAGGGTAAGTCCACCCTAGTATTAGTTGCCCAGGGGGGGGGGGGGGGGGGGCACTCAACTATATTGCTGTCGGTACACACGCCCGACCAAAGGTTTTCCAAACCACCCCTAAAGACGTTGAATCCAATTGGTCAAATTTACACCCTATTCAAGTGCTTTCGGGTGCTTTCTTGAAAATTTTACTCCCTAAACAAGAGACTCGTCGCACAAAATCCACACATGTATCCTAAACGCGTATTAAAATGGTTTGGGCTTTTTGTCATCCTAAACGCGTCACGCGCTTCACGCGCGTTAACCGGCAAAAACTACCCTTTTCAGGCGTTTTTCTGGTCGCGCATTTGTACAGCAATATAGTTGACCCCCCCCCCCCCCCCCCCCCCGCCCACCGCTTAATTGGATCTGACTAACAAGAGAGAAAATGGGAGAAATGGAATAGTGAAAGTTTGAGTAAAATACGATAAGAAATAAGTTATGAATTTTCAAATTCTAATCAATTAAAAACAAATTGGTAACTTCATGGCTTATCTTGCGAGCTCTTCCCCCATTTGCTCAGTACAGAAAATCTTGTGAATTGTAAGTTTCTTAGTTTTTGATGAATGAATAATTTTTTTGCGTACAGGTTTTGTGTAAACAACATATGAACAATGATTATATCTGAAATTATATCGTAAATTCCAATTTCTGTTTGATAACAACTTTACAAATTTATCACTTTTCTATTTCTTATCATATTTTGCTCAAACTTTCACTGCTTCTTGTAATCAGGGTGGACTTTCCCTTTAAGATACATATTGAACAAATAGTGATAGGGAGTCAGGAGAATCTAAAACTACAATGCAAACGTACACTGAAAAAAATATTTGTATTTTAGCAGGGGAAAAAATACAGATTTGTTCTGTTTAATTTAAATACAGCAGTTGTGATGTTATTTTTACATTTCCCGTAAAAGTACCTCTTTAGTAATTGGGAAATAGAGTTACATCAGAAACTTATGATTTTAAGGCAAAATAGGGTTTTTATAGTTTTTTGTGTAATTTTACAGTTTAATTTTTTTACCTTCAGAAATGTATGCTAAACTTACATACAGCATGTATTTTTACAGCAAATTTCTGGCGACTCTACTGACATGAGATTTCTGTAATTTTACAGTACTTTTTTTACAGTGTATTGACTCGACTAAGAGATAGAAAGAGAAAACAAAGACACACAAAAATCATTAAACATACATGATAAAGTATTGTCATTTAATTCTCTCAAAAACAGTTGAAGAAAAAAAAAATTGCAATCATAACCATCATACAACATATATTTTTATATTCATAAATATCGTTATTTAATACAACCCTGAAAGCAGAAAGTGTTAAAAAATGACAATATTTACGTCGTGGTTTTCGTCTTTTCTACGTCCTGTAATTACGTCAATAAGACGACAACTTGCACCAACGCAAGACGTCAAGAGGACGTCTTATTTTGACGTCATCTGTACGTCTTCATTCCTCTTCCCTGATAGCAGAAAGTGTTAAAAATGACGTGATATTTACGTCGCGGTTTTCGTCTTTTTTACGTCCTGTAATTACGTCAATAAGACGACAACTTGCACCAACGCAAGACGTCAAGAGGACGTCTTATTTTGACGTCATCTCTACGTCTTGTACACTAAAAGTGCTACTTTTAGGGGCATGTATAGTGACTGCCCCTGAAATGCTGTTTATAGCACTTGTAGTGTGCTAATTTACCAGCAAAAAATGTGACCGTGGCGAGCCTCGAACCAGGTTCCGCTGATTGAGAGGCGCTGACGTTACCGATGGACTATCGAATGCTTCTTGCAATCCAGTTTAGTCATGGGAGTCAAGTAGATAACATGAACTATGTGGTGTCGTAAATTCACTATGTAAGAATATGATCTGCTCTAAATCGTACAATGTGAGTTAGTCTAGCGGTAATGCCAGCAATTCTCGATCAGCGGACCCTGGTTCGAAGCTCGCCCAAATCATGTTTTTTAATGAATGTTTAGCAGTTTAAGGAGCCGGTCCAGCTCCCTTGAAAGGGCTGAAATAGCACGCATTCAATAGCACTCTGAGTGCAGTCCCTATGCATGCCCTCAAAAAGTGCTTTATACAGCACTTCAGTTTTTACAGCATTGGCGGATCCAGGGGGGGCACAGCCGGCCCGTGCCCCCCCCCCCCCCCTTTTGGAAGAGAAGTATGATTTTTTACCATAGACGATCCGCCATTTTCTCGATTGTGCCCCCCCCTTTTAGAGTGAAAACCTTTTTTTTTTTTTTTTTTTTTTGCTTGTCAGGGAATTATGGAGGGAAAGTGGACCCCATAACCCCTTACTAAGCGATTTTTGAAGGTTTGGCGAAAAAACTTGTAAAAAAGTGTAAAGATATTAATTTTGTAATAATCATAACAATGATGATAAAAATTATAATAAAATGCAAAGAAATAGCCATTATTATCGTAATTCCTATCAATATTATCATTATTATTATGATTATTATTATTATCATCATTATTATCATTGTTCCTATGATAATAACCAATATTTTAAATTTGCTACAACGAAATTGGATTGAAGTTATTTATATAATGTATATATATAAGTTCCAAGTAGATCTTTACAAGCAGAACATGGCCACGTAATGTTTTTGAAAGGGGGAGCTGATGCCTCTTGGCAGAATATCATACTCCCCGTTTCTACAATTTGCAAGCGAGCGAAGCGAGCTAGAAAAAAATAAAACCCTTTTTTTTTTAATTGTAATGGAAATGCAATTTCGCCATCAAAATACAAATATAGAACATGTAATAATGAGCCATGAATAATATTACTTAACCCTACTACCGAATATTTAATATTTGGGCACTTCACTCGCTCTAATGAAGGGCGTTCCCTGTCCCAAACTATTCCGTTTCTAAATCTTACGCGCGAGTGAGCAAGTAAAAAAAAGGAGATATTGTCTATAGAATAATGATTTTGTTACCAGATAATCCAAACAATTATAACATTTTGAGTACCTTCCCGCCCACAGATAAGGATAGCCGACCATCTCGCTTCCCAAAATAAAAGGATGTTCGGGCACCACGCTGCTGGATTCCAGCAAGCCAAACATTGACACTTTATTATCTTTAAGATGTAATTACTTCGTCAACATTCAACATAAATTGTGATTAAAAAAGTATACTATGAAAAGTGTATACTAAAAATAAGGTGGGGGCGTCCTGCATCCCTAGCCCTCAGAGCCATCTATTACAGAGTTTGGCCAACTCGGCTCCATGTAGGTAGCAATATGGCGTTTGTTGCTTTGTAAGGCAAGCACTAAACAAAGGAATATAAGCCATGTTGTACCCTATTTGGGTACAACATGGCGAGTTGGCCAAAGTCTGTAATATGGCTCTGTAGATGGCTCTACAAGCCCTCCCCTCCGGTCCCCAAAACAACAGCAATAAAAACAACAACATAATATTACAGAGAGTTCATAAAGGAGTCACTGCTATGTTTAATAAATAGCCTGGCAAGTAGCACAACATATTATAACAAGCATATTATTGATACGTATAGGCTATAGGCCAATTATACGATCATGACAAGGGAAATAAAAGAAGCAATAGTAGAGTAACCGGTGCAATATCTAAGTCTGGTCGCATAACTCCATCCAAAATGACATCGTCATCGTAATTCTGGGTAGTCCACTTCATAATAACAATTGTAATAATAATTATAATAACAATAATAACAACAACAACAATAATATTATCAATAATAAAAATTATAATACTGATAATATTAGTAATAATAATAATCAAAATGATAATACAGATATTACTACTAATAATAATGATAATAATGATAATTATAATAATAACAATAATAATAATACAAATAATACTAGTAATAATAATAAATAAATGAATAGATACCATAAACAACCAAAGCCGAAGAAAGATGGATCGTAACAAATTAAGGAAGGAGTCTAATTATCATGCTGATATAATTATCATAAAATGAATCCAAAGTATAATCATTATGAAGTAAGGAAATTCTAACAATTTATGCAGCATGACAAGATTGAAATCATTGAACGTGTTTATTAACTTTGCATAATATACTAACATTTCTGAAAATAGATGAAAATCTTCAATTTTAGAGGTATTATGTTCTTATTGATAGCGTTTTTAACAGTTACAACCGATGACCTGAAGTTTGAAATAACTTTTAGAGTAAAACAATCCTCATCGTAAAAAATAGAGGAATTACACATGTAGAAGAAAACATTCTGACCTAAATTAATGGCTTTTATCAACCAGTGCCCCGCCTTATAAGGATTGAAGCGATTTATTTGAAACAATCGGAAGTTAAAATCAATCGCAACTGTGTAGTTAACATAGGCATAGGCATAGGCGTACGAAAGGGGGGGGGGCTGCAGCCAACCCCAACCCCCGGATTTTGCCGATATTCCGGCAACTCACACCTCATATTCAGGGAGTGAGGTGCCCGAATATCCTCATATTTCAGTCATAATATGCCGAAATATGTTATTGTTATGATTTTTCACAACGGAAAGGCATAATTATTTTGGTCGCTAGCTTCGCGCGCTCGTAAATTAAAAAAAAGGAAAGTTGCTATCATTTTTTTACAACAAAAAGGCCATAGGTTGCCGTACCAGGGATCGAACCCCCAACCTTCGCGTTTCCAGTCAAGCACTGTAAACCGTTCGACTACGACACCTCCACACACGCATACACGCACACACACACACAGTCTTGTATTGCTTTATTTCCTCCGTCCTCGGACAGTCATTGTGGGAGCACTGGCACCATTGGAGGCACAAATCTTTTGGAATAATCTTAAAGCTAATCTAAGACGCCGCTGGTGGAAGAGGGTTGGGGGGGGGGGTTGCCGGAAGGGGTCCAACCGTCTTCTTTCCTATTCCATTTTCTTTCTTTTTTTCTTATTTTTTCGCCATCCGATGAGGGAGGGATGGGGCGTATTAGTGTCAGTGGGTTTTAGAATTTGGTACAGATGACCTTTATCTGCTCATGCTCAGATTGCATCTCCGAAGTGGCTTATTCTTAGTGAATGGTAATGGAGTGGGACACTACATCGCGCAGGCGCGGCGGTTCACTGTTGCTCAACAGTATCAATCTAGTTATCATTATCTAGCCCCTGAGTTCTCTTTTCCCCTTAGGCTTAATACAGGAACTACCCGGTACCCGTATTGTATACGTAGGCAATGAACTCAACGTCATCATGTACAGATCCCTTCTATATAATACATCAAACATCATGTTGTCTGTAGCATACTGTAACTGATTTATCACTGAAGTCACTCCCCGGTGCAGTGAGAATATAGTGAAAAATCTCCTTTCTTTTTATTCTTTCAGAGAGCACATTATTCGTTTTTCACTCCTGAATAAGTGACCACTGACGTGACTCCCGGGGTATTGGAAATAGAGTGGAACTCACACTTTTTTAGAAAAAGAAAAAGAGTAAGAAATATTAATTAAGGGATGCACCGTATTGGTGTTGCAAAAATGTTGGTAGTCGTATATATATATACCATATCGTTCAATCCTTTCACCGCTCGCTTTGCAAAGACTAGACTAAAATAATATACTACATTACATTTATTTTAAAGGGGAATCATCCTGAAAATAAGTTGATTTTATCAAAAGCAGGAATATGACAGAGCAGTGAAGGTTTGTGGAAAAGCCGATACAGAATAGTAAAGACAGTTATGCGTTTTTTTTAAGTTGCAATCAATCAAACTCAAATTGGCAACTATGGTGATGGGTTTAAAGAAGCTGTTTTGAAGTAGGCGTACATCATACACTGGGAAGGAAAAAATAATGTAGCGCGGAGCCCTAACAAATATAGAGCACGATACGCTCGGCACAGAAAAAAATACACTATTAAATGCGATTAGATTTCAGACTACATCCGCTTCTGCTTGAAATGTATACATGTAAGTCTACTTCAACTATTTTCCACAATATCGATTTCAGATGTTAATTTGGACTCACGAAGAGGAATATTTCAAGAAACTCCTTCATAATGAATTTCTGAAAATCAAGAGCATAATACGGATAGGAAGAGTTAAAGGTTGGTATCAAATAAAATTTGAAATGATAGTAGAATTGACACGATATATGTTTATTATTTAGAAATATAACTCTAATACGAGACAGATGAAATCATAACAACTACGTACAATAAAGCTTTACGAAAATAGGTATATTCGATTTGAATAAAATCGAGGACATTTCTGAGAAAAATGTTTAATATAAAACTTTATGAAAGAACTCCGCGAATACCATTAATCCCCATTTCCACTATCAAGAAAAACCGCCAAGGATTTCCCGTTCTGTATTTATTAGGGGGCATCGTCAGTACTCGAGGGGTGGTATTGGAACACAATCAAACAAAAATATATAACGACATAAACAATAACAGAGTAATGGCAAGTTTCCTTCAACAATATCAAGTGAAATAAGTGACTGTGATGACAAAGAATGAAAGAGGTTTTATATCCGTTGTATATAATTCTTAGAGCCTCGTCACGGTGGTAAAAAAAAAAAAATTAGCATTATGTTGTGTCATTATCACATAATCATCGCCATCACAATTACCACCAACATCATTGTCGTCATCATTATCATCATCATAATCACAGTCACTACCCTTAGCATGGTTGGTTCTACAACACATGCTGCGGCAACAATTGGTGCTGCGGCGACAATTATACACAGAATTCCTGACCTTAACCCAGGATCAAACACCGTACTTTACCCTTACACTAAACCTAACGTTAAAGTTACAGTAAACTGAAGCTCCTAAATGGCGCCATCTGTTAACAAGATTTGGAAAATGTCTGTGCCTCTCATTTTCCCATCACGCCCTATTCTAGTTTGTAGAAGCTTAGAATGAACCTGCAGGTAATTTTTCACATTGCAAGTCATAATAATAGTTTATATATAAAATATCATCCAAACAAGCTGTTTGCCTAAATTCAAAATAAAATGCGATTGATTTTGAAACTTCAATCTTTATTTAGTAATCACTGTTAGATGGTACTATTCAAGTTCTAAATGTCACTTTAAACTCCCTTACTATCCTAACCCTTGCCCTATATATTTCAAGAAATAAATCCCAGATGAACTGTCGCCGGAGCAGACGTCGGAGCACCTCCCCATTATGATCATCATCATCACCACCAACCCCATTACCTCAGTCACCATCATCATTATCATCACCATCACCATCGTAAGGTCCTCCGTCTTCATCTACATAATACTATCATCGTTCTGCGCATCTCTTCCATGTTGGATTCCACGGCAACCGTTGTATATTGACGGAGATATTAGTATAGAGGGGGTGAAGCTCTATCGTTGGAGGTTCGTACACCAAGTTGGATATCCCGTCGGTCGACATCCGTTGGCCGTATAGATTCAGAAGACAAAACCTAGATCAAACAGATGAAAAGAAAACAAAAAGACGCAGATAATGCATCCATCTATTTCTTCAAATAAAGGTGTCCTACAGAGTAGCTTGAAATAAGTTGGGTACAAGTAATTTGCTTTGTAAAGCTTAAATACTTAAGCTTTGAATGCATCGAAAAGTTTTGTTTGGTTTATTCTAAATATCCCCCCTATTTTGTTTTTCTCCTGTTTTTGGTAACTAATATTTCCTATTTTTTGTAAAAGATTGTCACGCCATCAAGCTCTGCTTATGTGGCAATCCTTCTTTATGATTCATTCACGTTAACTATAATTCCTTTACTTGCCAATGTACTAATATATGTTTGTTATGTTGTAGTCAGTTTTTAAAACATTTTTGAAGAAAAAAAAAAGATCATAAAGCAAAATAAATAAATCATAATCACATCAAAGATGTTGATATTTTCGCTTTTGCTGACAGCCAGAACTGCATAAGCTCATATTATGTTTTCCATAGAGGTATCTCTTTATTGGCTCTTAGCTGATAAAAATTATGATGATAAATAGAGAGATGTCAGTCATTAGGAACAATGGTCAGCCACATTAACTTCATATTCTGCAAAGGCTCAAATTAATAAAATGAAATTGTCATACTGTTTTTCTAACAAGACGGGTAACCCATAGCACTTTAGGATCTCCTTATGGCGACGTTTTATTTTTATTTTTTGATCCAGAATGCTCTGAATTACCAATAATTATAAATGGGTAGAAGGTTCAAAAGTTGCAATTGATTACATACCTTTGTGTCACCATACGGTGCCCAGGGAACAAAATTATAAAAAATAGTGCATGTGCTATAGTAATTTACGTTGGCAATGTTGAATTCGTGCAAATGTTCAGTTTGTCCAACTGTTCAAATATGGCGCATAAAAGGCCGTGCCAGGCGCTAACGCAGTCCTACCACAACAAATGATGCACGGTGTGCATCGGGGACAGATAGAGGGGGAAAGATAATAACCTTGCGTTGTTTTGTGGGCTCGACTCCGTCTTTTTGTGTTCTATAGAATCGAAGAAACCGATTGCGCCTTCTGGTCGTGATCGTTTAAAACCCTTCAAATTCACCCTTGCCGCGAAGTCGTCGTCCTCCCCGCCCCACCCCCAGTAAACGTTGGGCAGGCCGTTGATCGCATAGAATTGTTCCGTCGTCACGCCAGTCACGCCGCCAAAGAGAGCCGCGTAGGCTAGCCTGGATTATAAATTGAAAATGGAAAGAGGGAAGGAGAGAAAGTGATGAGAGGAGGGTAATGACAAGGACATGAAAGGAAAGAAAACATGTGTGTTATTCAACGTGGGAATTAAACAGAGAAAGGGATGAACAGTTAGAAAGGAGCATAATGAGAGAGAGAGAGATATGTGAGGAATAAATAATGCAAGTTGCTAGACAGCACAAAATCGAAAAATTAAAATGCCCTAAAGAAATGAGTAGAATTCGATTCAATGATCACACTAACTTAAGTAAAGAAAATTGTATATTTGAAAATAAGGTGAAATTAGAATAGCATTATTACAGCAGTGGCTTCCTTTTTCAAAATATAAATGTACAACTTTTTAGATATAAATACATGTATATCGTGAAAACCAATGTATACATTTGCTCAGTACCGTGTTTGTATCCTTTTCAAAACCTTCCTGGCCCCGTTTCATAACACTTGTAATTAATAACAAGTTACAATTGTTGTAAGCTACTGAAATCGAATTTGTCATAGAAATGAGGCAGTTTTTATTGATAGCAAATTTTGTGAAACAGGGCCCTGATTTCAACTAAACTGATTAAATTCATCGTTGTTTTAACATAAAAAGTTAAGGCGTGTTTGTGTCAGACTGCATGGACCGAATTCACGAAAGAATTTTATTTAACCCACGGTTTAAACCTCCATAAGCTTAATACGCGCCTGTCTTCATGTCTAATGGGCGGGCAGTAATATGTTTATATACGCTTATTCAGGAATATTTGAGTCGATGGTGGAGGGTTGAGCCATGAATGGGTTAGACCATGGGTTAAATCACGGATTAAATTAAACCTCCTTCTTGAATTCGGGCCAAGGAGTGTTCAACTTACTTCCAACCCCATATTGCTTCTCCAGATATAAAATGTTTTGGCATCTTTTCGCAGCCAAAGTAATTCTTGACGTTGACGGCGAGATGATCGATATCATGAAAAACAACGCAGTCGAATTTGGTGAAATTGAGAGCCTCGACGAACCCGACGTTCATCAACATTGCTCGGTTGAAACGGAGGTCATTTCTCTGTGGACCGTTTGGGAGGAAAAGAGATACAATAATGAAACAGGTAATGAAGTTATGTTATTCCCTTTAAAATGTAATATTTGCTTTCTAATGATTCCTCACTCATTACTCCGCTTTGAGAAATTTATGTGGAAATCCTTTGCCAGGTTTAGATTGATTTTAAGTGGCCCCTGCTCTTCAAAAGAACAATAGGTCACTTATTTATGAAAATCAAAATGACATATTTGCTCTGTTTAAAAGATACCTTTTCCTCTTTTGTGTAGCCAAAAGGTAAATTCGACACATTTAATATTCTTGTTTACTGGGATATATTAAACTCACGATCAATCCAAGACAAATTTTCCACTTTTGAATTTCATATGCACTAACAAGAGCTAGTTTTTATGAGCACAAAATGTCATATACTTGTATTGGATTTTCCACGTTTATTTAAAAAAAAAGAGACTCATCTCTTGGCCCTATAGATATATCATGGACAATATATAAAATTGACAATTTGTTTTGGGCTGATTACCCGTGCACCTTTATTGCGAATTCTTCAAGAAGGAAATTAAAGTATTCGGTTTTTTATTCACAACCATTTCCTTTTTTTAATTGACATACATATTTTTTTTTCAAGTAAGTCTGTCAAATTAATATCAAGCTATATTATCTTGAATGATAACCTTGAATGTAATATCTTACATAATCAAAAGATCGGTAAATAAATGTTAAAATTTGTTGTGAAATCATGCATTCTTGTACTCAGACGAAATATGTCCGAAATCTACAAAAGATATTTTAATTCATAACGTGAAATAATGGTATAATCTTATTATAATCATTATCATACTTAATGTATGACATGAATGAATCATTTCGAAATTACGCTGATGCATTCTTTTCATTACTTCTAAACGTATTCGATACGATAAATGATAATCCATCGTGATTATATTTTGATTTCTTTCTTCTCTTCAAAATGATATAATATCTCAAACCGTATCGAAGAACATGTATATATATATATATATATATATATATATATATATCACTAGATCTGCGTTTGGGAGACATTTGTTTGTCTCCCTCTTTGTTCATGGTGTCTCCCTAATACATGTATTTGTGCGTGTGTGTATGTGTGTGTATGTATATATATATATAGAGAGAGAGAGAGAGAGAGAGAAAAGAGATACAATGAATGAATTCCAGAGAAGACATTGGTAATGCATTGAATTCCAACTTTATTTATTTTCACCAAATTCTCGATCCTCACGGATCTTCCTCAGGGTAATGAAGAAAGTGAAATGTGTATGTGAAGCTCTGCTCAGAAAAAGTTGACAATGTAATATACCATGGTATATATATATATATATATATATATATATATATATATGTATGTGTAATATAATTGTGTATATATATGTAGGTTTTATGTTTTCCATGAACAATTGGAATTTACTCTCTCTCTCTCTCTCTGTTAATTCCGATTGATTGCTGGGGTATCTTGATATTATAGCGAATAATTACCAATAAGCACGATCGACAGCTTTATAACTTAGGAGATGGGATATTAACATCTTACCAGACTAATGATGACCATTAATAACACCATTTCCACCACAAAAAAAAAGTCGCTCGTGGGCTTTCCGACGCCTACGCCAAACCTACTAATATGACTGGCGCAAATAATCTGAGGAGATTGAAGAGCGCCATCATAATGAAGAACCAACCAACCATCAGTCCCAATTATGGCCACAGAACTAAAGACGTCTTTAGGAGTTCTGTGATTATGGCGGAATAAACCGCATTGTCGTGTGTCTCCCCAGTGGCGGATCTAGCCTGGTATTGTGTCTAATCCGGCTAGATCCGCCACTGTGTCTCCCTAATACCCAATCCAGGGGAATATGTGTGTGTGCGTTTGTTTAGCATTATGTCCGAGGACATTTTCGGACAGAGAACAAAAAATCATGACAACAATGGTCCTCGGAAGCCGGACAATAGTCCTCGAACGTCGAACAATGAATTTATGCCTTATTCCGTCGACTGTCCGAGGACGAGTAACAATAGAGGAACAATAGTTGTCCTCGGAAGTAAAGCCATGTAAACGTGTGTGTGTGTGTGTGTGTATATATATATGATATGCTTTTTAGTAATTTCGAATAATGTTTTATACAGTGCGTCCCAGAAGAAACGAAACCGAGTTTTATTGATGTTTAATTATATCTTAATCACAATTATGATTATTGAATGACACATATCTGTAAAGCTTGGAACCTCTTCTTTCATTTGATACAACTTATATGATACACACTTTACGCATGAGTGAATAAAGACAATATGAAGCAGGGCTACCAAAAGGTCCTGGCCAAGAATATCTGAATTTCAAAGAGATAATCACATTTCTAGAAGGTTCATATTCTGCCCTTTCATGACACCTCAATCGGGAAAAATGAGCCAGGGATGACAAAGCTATGTTGGTGTAAATTGATGATTGCATTTCAATGATTTATTAAAGGCTCCCAGATCGTCCCCATTCTGTTACCAGAAATACTAGATGCTCTATTGTTAACTGCATGATCAAGTAGGTTAATGAAAACGTATACCTCATTATCAATCAGCTTTTATCACTCCATTTTGTTGACAATCAGCCATGCATGAAGTCTTTTGTCTTGTTTGCTTATCGCTAGGATAGGCAGCCATTGCAAATAGATCGGCGGTTAATAAATTATGGAAATGCAAGTATCACTTAACACTGGCTCATTTTTCCCGACTGAGGTGTCATATGACAGGACAGAAAATGACCTTTCCAGATATCGTTGGCCAAATGACTTTTTGGAAGCCCTGCTTCATATCGTCTTTATTCACTCGTGCGTTAATTATGTATCATATGATTAACATCAAACGCAAGAAGAGGTTTCATGCTTTACAAATGTGCCATTTAATAATCATAATTGTGATTAAGATATGATTAAACATCGTTAAATCTCGGTTTCGTTTTTTTTTTCTGGGACGCACTGTATATGTGCATGTTGGTTTTTATACAGGGCCTCCGTGAAAAACGGTAATTCGTTTATGATAGGGCCACCCTTAAGCACTATACTGATGCCTTGTTTATCGAAAATAATATCCTGAAGATAAATGATTTATATCGCTATAACCTCAGTCAGTTTATGGACCAGCTGAATAATAATGCGTATACCCTCAATCTTTAATTCAATATTCAACAAAATAAAACTATACATCAATACCCCCACACGACAATCTTGCAAATTCCATCTGCCATTAACATGATTAACTAGAACTTTACTCGCTAAATCCATATTCACTTTCACAGGCCCGAAGCTTTAGACCATTCTTGATAATAGCATCAAGAATGCCCCAGTTTTTTAAATTTAAATTTAAAAAAAATCACTCCTAGGTAATTCTCAAGCATCGGCTCTTTAACTCATCATCCCTCAACCTTCTTCAATTTATTTCACTCACTTATGTTCTCGATTATGTTGTCTTTCATTTTATACTGCCATACGTATTCAGATCGGTCCGTGTTTTGTTGCGTGTGTTTATAGGTAAGAGTCCTACCTTCTCTCATTCCTTGCCTCCCTACGTTCCCTGTCCCTTTCACTTCTTTTATGTTCTGTCTATCTGTTTTATGTATTCGTACGTTCCCACTATTTTTGCAACTATGAGTTATAGGGGTCTGCAATCTACAAGCCCAGCTTTTAAGCAGTCCCCTCCACGACCAACCTAGTTTAATAATGTTTTTATGCCTATTGTACGCCGTAAACAAATTACATGTAATATTGTTAAGTTTCATTGTTTGCTATGTACATTGCAAACCCATCTATTTTATTTTGTTGGAAGTGGAAATGAAATAAAACTTAAGTCAAATCAAATTATATCATGTATATGTCTGCTTTATTTTTTTATATATATATCAAGGTTTTGTTTACCTGCTCTGATATAAAGATGGAAAATTCAAGCTTTTGTCTTTTCAAAAGAGGCACGATATGGCGCAGGAAGATCGGTAGGTGTTGAAATCGATTTCGGAACGGTACCACAATAGCCACCTACAAACAAAATAAAATGGGAAAATATAACATAGATAATCCCAAGAGGTTGCCGTGGTTATATACTCTTGAAATGATCATAGTAAAGGTAATGATATAAACAATTAAATATTGAAAGGAGATGTGGTTTAATTTTCATCTAGTAATATACAAACAATAAAAATTCATTAAGAAACGCAAAGTGGTTGATCATAGACTAGTTGTATGCTTTCAGCTGATAGTCACACTAGCTATGACACGGTGACAAAGAAAGCGGACAAACTATACAGCTCCTCATTGTACCCTCCACAATTGTTCTGGTAGACAAAAGAACATCCTTTCATTGTTATTATGTAAAATAAGTAGAGCAGGTGAATATGCACGTGACACATGTTCTACATATTTTTACATAATAGCGATGAAGGGATGTTCTATAATTGTCTACCAGAGTAAGTGTGGAAGGTACAATGATGAGCTGTATATTTTGTCCGCTTCTTTGTTCGCCATGTTCATATTGTCATTTTTGCGTCGATGTGTGTTCATTCTACCGTGAGTTATTGCATGAAATTGTAGACATATCTTCAGGAGGTCACAAGCAGGAACTTAAAGATAAAGTTCAGTTCTGGTCGTGAGATTGAATTGTGAAAGAAACTGTCTCAAAGCAATTGGGAAAGGTTGATTACATAGAACATAAAAATTGGTGTATGCTGTGAGGTCTTGGAATCACCAAAGTGATAAGAAATTGACTCAATCCTGCTGAGAGTCACATGCACTGCACACGGAAATGTGTGTATATATGGAATACACAAATGTTCAGCCCGAAGATTTCAGCTGTTTGTCGTCATATTTTGAACGTGAGGGCATTTGAAGAGCAATGCTTTTCAGGGGACATTTCTACTATTCCAAACTAACATAAAAAGAATGAGACAGGTCGCAAATTATTTTGTACCTTTTCCAGAACCCAACCTTCCCTTTAACGCCAAATTAATATCCAAAAGCATGATCAAAGCCCTAAACTTTCTTCTCATTTGCATAATTTGCTCATCTCTTGTGCTTACTGAAGCGTAACATCGGGATTTTTATCTAAATAAAATCAGACGAAATCCACAAAAAGACTTGTGATATTTAACCAAAGTAAGCAATTGAATTTTAGTCCATTAGCGTAAAAAGAGCTTTTTCCAGCCCCACGTGCTTATTTTTCGTGTCGTGTTTACATATATATATATATATATATATATATATATGGAAGAGCGGGGTGAAGGGGGACAAGAATCGTGATTTGGCACTCTTTGCTTTGTAACTTCTAAAATATTCATTGTAGCCTCTCCATTTTTACACGGTAAATAATATCAATAGTAGGCTAGAAAAAATATTTGACACAATCTCCATACTTATAGTTTTTATGCGAATAATCACCAAAAATGAGGTACTTGGACGGGGTGAAGTGGGAGACCATGGAGGTGAACTGGGACAGGAATAAGGGTGAAGTGGGACAGTCGGGGATAAATGGGGCAAAACTCTTGAAAATGCTAAAACCACCTTTTTTTCTGGTAGTTGTCTAACATAAGTGCTGGGAATCTTAAGGTTAATATATCACTTTTAAAAAAATTTGCTTAAGAGTCACTTGTAAAGTTGACTTAAAGATTCATGCCCATTTTAAAAATATTGGATGAAAATAATGATGAGCGTTTAGTAAACTTTTACCTATACTTCGACGGTTTGGGGCAAAAATAAATGATTGTTCATAATATCTATACATTTTTTTTGGTTACACACAGGTTTTTCTGAAGTATCTGTAAAAGGGAATTGACAGATATGACTTTTTATGATTTTATGTATACCAAACGATATTTTCATGTAATATGTATATGGACTATGACTATGAAAGTAACCGGGTGAACTGGACAAGATGTCCCAGTTCGCCCCGATATTAAAAAAAAGTGCCTGCAAAATATTAGTGTTGGTTTGTATCGCTAAAAATATTATTGCACATTTATATGGTCATGTATATTCTTTCCCCTAAGATGAAGTATGGGTAGATTAAATGTTATCCATACTTACCTTCCACAACGGTTGACAAGACAAGGGAATCCAATGACCACCTGGGAGGAGCCGGTAATCATCATCGACATCGATGGCCAGATTCATCTCAGCAATCGTTTGGTCAATAGAGCTAGCTGCTTCCTTGATGGACTTTCGCTTTATTAGAATGCTTGGAAGGTTTCATTTGCGACGTCGCTTACGTCTTTGGTTTTCTGAAATTTGTCGCGGAAGAGCTCAAAGTTAACCTTCTCAAGGGTTGTTCTGTCCTTACGCGGTGTAATCCTCTCATCTGAAGAAAACAAAAATGATAACCACTAATGATAATGATAAGAATAATAAAAATAATAATAACATTGATGATGATAATGATAAGATAAAAATAGTAACAAAGAATGTAGTGATAATGTTAATGATAATAATAATATTAATGAATCTGATACTTTTTGTTGCACATTAACACATTGACTACTAAATTCTCTTATTCTCATAGGCTTAATACAGGAACAACCCGGTTCCCGTATGCTGTGGGTAAATTAGACTTATACTCACATTATGTTACTGTTGTAAGGAAGCCTATTCATTTTCAAGATTTGCGTTTTATTTAGGCTCCCCATATTTTACATTTTACTTTTGCTTCTTTTGTTTGCCATTCATATCTCTCCAAACTTTCTACCTATGTACTGTACATTATACTTTGACTTCTTTACACGTATTTTTTTGGTAACCGACTCTTATGCTTGTAAAATCTTTATTTTTGTAATGTAAAAGTGGAATAAGTTCAAACTTCAACAATAATAGTTAAATAATGACTTTGAGAGCGCAAAACAGTCAAAACATTACTCTAACGCAAAAGTTACATAATCACTAAAAACCGACAAAATTACAATAATTAGATAAAATATTGTTGTCAACGTATCATAGAAAGATTTAAACTTCAGCATCTACAAGCCCCAAACTAATTTTCCTCCCGACTCCGATGAAATAATTTTTACTACCTAAAGTGGGGAGATATGCTGTATCAAAACATCAATATATATAAGTAAATGTCACATTCTTTCATATTGGGGCAGTTTGTTTGTATCTACGTTATAGGCTCTGAAAATATTTCGAATATTACTGGCTCAGCCCCTCCTTGGATTCTCATCATTAAGCCAATTGTCATTAGGGCACAAATTTCGTTTTCTCGAAAGTCATATAATAGTCAAATAATATCAAAAAACCCTTTGGAAGCGCATAGGGACGTTATATCATAATGTCATATGTGCTATAAAAGAACAGTGTTATTATTATTATTATTATTATAATTTTCATGTAACTGTTTAAACAAAGACATTAATAAAAAGTCCGCACATTCTGGGTTCTCCTATTTCGTTATGAGTTAGAAAAATATATAGAAGGACATACTGATTTAAAAATAGAGCGACTTACTTGGAATATCCATAGAATTTGGGCACGGACTCAGAGGTATTGGTTTTTCTGGAACGTTGGGGGCATCAGTAGATTGATCTGAAAAAGAATATGTATGTAACTGTGTGAATGTGTAAATGTTCTTCGTTCGTTGTTGGTCTGTTGTCGCTCTCCTCGATGTGACAATGACATAAAGTCAGCTGTATCCTCCCCTGAGACCAAAAAGGGGCCAAAAAATGCTGAGGACTATTTTTTCCTGCTTGTTACCGATTTTTGGAGTTAAAAAGAGCCCAAAAATGCTGAAGACTTTTTTTTTTCTTGAGATTATTTGCGTTACAAGGGGGCCCAAAAATGGCGAGGACTTTTTTTTCTTGTCAGAAAATTGTGAATATTGAGCCCCCTCCCTCAAGAAATTCTGGATCGGCCACTGTCTATATATCAACACTATTTCGCTGCACATATTACTCGTCTGAATGCAGCAGCTGAGCTGCAGTTCAAAAACTAAAAACTCACCTTGTTTATCCACCTTCGTAGCCACATGTTCCTCGTCTATTCTTTTATTCTGATTGTCACTCGCAGTCGAATTAGCTGACGTATTTGAACTATTACTGTTTGTTTGATTATTTCTGTTAGTGAATGGTAGTATAGATGTGGTGTTGTGTTGGAATATTTTCTTGATTCCCGATCTGATACGAGAAGCTGACGACAGACCTGCATTAAAAGATAATAATTGTAAACGAAAATGATGATGATAATAAAAACAATAATAGCCTAACAATAATAGCAATAATAATAATATTAATAATAATGATGATGAAAAGGTTTACTTAGTTCTCAAAATCTAAAATGAATTTGAAACAAAGTTTTTAAAAACTTTCCTCCCATTCCCCCCCCCCAAAAAAAAAAAATAAATAAATAAAAAAATAAAAAAATAAAAAATAAATAAAATAAAAATTATTATTTCCATTGCTTCCCTCCTTTAGTTTCTGTTTATATTTTTTTGGTGAGATGCTTGTAAAGGTGAGCCTGCTGCTTCCAATTTATGAGGGGATCTGTAATAGTTTGATACTTTTTTTTAATGATTTGTTATCGCATTCACAGATATTTTGACTGATCCACTGATTTTCCGGTATTCATTTCTGCAGGATGTGCCTCCCTTAACAAGACGTAAGTGAAGAACACTTTTAAAAACAAGGGCAAAGTAAATTTCAAGGTTTCAGTGGATTTGGCGATTTGCCAATTCGATTTGTCTATTCATGCACCTTGGAAAAAGCAACAGTTGTCCGTCATACGGATTTTGGGCTATTTTCGGATCAACTTAACAATGGATTCTGGGAGATAATTTGGGAGATGTCATTGATTTATATAGCGCTTATCTAAGCGTTTTAGAGATATACGGGGTGTCTAAAAAATGCAGATTTCAAATGATAATATATTCGAAAGTATTTAGTAATCCTCAATGAAATAGTTATAAGTTGTTGTAGTATCTCCTAAATTTAATGTGAATTATCGAAGGGGTTAAGTTAATACAAAACCTAAGATTGTTTTGTAAGACGTAGCATTTTTTTAAGAGAGCGCGTTGAATAGTATCAGTGCACAATAACCGTATATACTTGTCACTTCTGGGTGCATTTCAGGATAAATGATTCCACTGAAGTAATTCTAACTCATAATTTCTTCGTGTAATTACGAATACAACATTTTAGATTGATATTTCATTTGTAACATGTTATAATAACAATAGCCGTTTCTTATAAAGCGTCTTACCAGTTATAATGTAACCGACCAAAGCGCTTACAGCATTATTACCCCGGTCACTGGATTCAATTGCGATTTTACACATTACAGTGCACTTTTTCCACTCCTCTGGGGAGCATTCCAGCCAATCGCCCGTTTCCACGCACGCACATAATCCAATGCAACCACAATGACGTTCGCATCCTACCGTGTACCCATTTAACACATGGGTGGAGAGTAGCAATGTAGATAAAATGCCTTGCTCAAGGGCATAAGTGCCGTGCCGGGGTTCGAACTCACGACCTTTGCATTCCCAGTCAAGTGACTAAACCACTCGACTGCAACACCTCTTCTGTTATGAATATGCATGCATTCAAAATATCTTTTAAGTAAGAATATATTCCAAGGAGTTTTTGATGTAACAAGTGCGCTTTAGATGTAACGCGTAATTTACCTATACATGTATGTTTCTTCAAGTCCTTTATTTTCCAATTATATTATGGCGTGAGCAATGTACTGTAGGAAACAACCAAACATTTTTTTGAATGAAAATAGCAATTGTATCACTTATTTAACACTTCAAATATTCATTTCAAGTTAAGCAAAAAACACCAAACATTGATTGCATGATATCCATTCTTAGACGATCTATGAACATTGCTTAAAATGTTCATTAGCTTTCCACTCATATTTTGATGGTATCTACTATAGCCGCAATACTTCTATAAAAGGGATATTAAAGACACTATACATTACCTTAATGTTTGTGTAAAGGACATTGATCTTCATTCTTCACACCCTTTAGTAGCAAGGATTGAATTTAATTTGCAAGCTTGGTCGAATTGTTCAGGTGACCGGTATACGCTTACTGTTCACCGATGCTATTTCAACGCACTCTCATTTGAAAAATGCTACGTCTTACATAAATGATCATAACTTTGCAGTTTTAGTTTAGATTGTGAAATTCACACAAAATTTAAAAGATACATGTTTTACTACAACATTAACTACTAAATTTTCAGTGAGGATGGTTAAATACTCTTTTATGATGCTGCCAATCAAATTCACGTTTGTGTGTTGTTGTTTTTTTTTTTTTTTTTTTTTTTTTTTTTTTTTTTTTTTTTTTTTTTTTTGGGGGGGGGGGGGTTTTGGGGGGGGTTCTTAAAGATACCCCGTATTACTAACCCAGTCATCGGATTCAGACTTGCCCTAATACTATGTGTGCACCTTCTCCATTCCATGGGGAGCATTCTAGCAAGGCGCCCTTTGACACGCCCTCACAATATTGAACAAACCACAATGACTTTCGCAGTCTGCCGGGTATCCATTTAACACTTGGGTGGAGAGGAGCAATGTAGATAAAATGCCTTGCTCAAAGACAATGGCAGTTAAGTGCCGTGCCGGTGATCTGAAGCACGACCTTCGCATCTCCAGTCAAAAGCTTAAAAACCACTCGACTGCGACACCTCTCATTTACGTCATTGAGACGTATACACCACAAGAACATGAACATCTGTGAAGGCTGGGTCAATCGATAAATCAAATTAATATTCATTTTCTTCCCACGTTTTTGTTCACATAATACAAAATAATAGGCGAGAATCTCAGTAAGCTATACACTTGTCACCTGAAAACACATTAGTATTGCAATGTTTGACAAAGCGGATCTATAACACGTAGGCCAGGAGCCTATCCCGAAATAGTCAACCCGTTTTACCTATAAAATTTGCTCCGTCAAAGTGACTTAGACCATCAATAGTTTGCCGCTCAAATTGCTCTGTATCGGAAGAAAAACCATATGCTTACCTTCTGACTATGATAACTCATATTGGTTTTATTCAATTCAATTCAATTTACATAACATAATTTTGAGTATAATAATCTTCATGAGGTGCAATTTGGTGTTAAATGGTCTTTTGATTAATAAGTTATTAAATTTCTCAAAAGCAGCCCAAAAATATTGTCAGGATTATGTAAACACACCCGATGTCAATCTGCACCTGTTTGACAAGACTTAACAGAGGAGCTTGGCATGTATATCTGAGGTATGTGAATGCCAGGCTGAAAAGTACTATTCATGTGTTAATGACACAAATACCAAGGAAGCTTCCCTATTATGCATTGTCAGATGTACAATGGGTGTATTTATATAATCCTGACAATATTTTTTGGCTACTTTTGAGAAAACAATACACTTTTCACAATTTAATAACTTGTTAAGCAATACATTTTTCACAATTTAATAACTTATCAATCAAAACACAGATTGACATCAAATTGCACCTCAAGATAATTATTATACTCCATATTAATTTATGTGAATTTGAATTGAATCAAATAAAAGACTTATGAGTTATCATAGAATCTTTCGGATGGTGACGTTAAAGGTCGGTCCCAGACGTAAATAATCATATCTGATTGATACACGTCTGTAAAAACCCAATTACACACACACACTCATAGAATGTAAGAAAATGTTTTTTCTTTACATACAGAGCATTTTGGGGTGCAAAGCGTTGTCAAAGGGTACTTTGGTGATTTTGTTTCAGGGGGTCTGACACGCCATTCACGATCGACATTTTTGTTAGTGTTTATATTTTGGAATGTACACCCAAAGCTCTTTTTTCTGACAAAATTTGGTCCCTGGACTTCAAGGGGCAAAATTTACCCCAATTTTTAGGGGCCGCCTAAAAATGGAAAATGATCACAGATTTCGGTAAATTTCAATCCTTTCCACAAAACGGATTTCTTAGGTCATTTTATATGTTACAGAGTGCATATTCATAACACTCGGGTAGTTGAAATATTTCTATAGCAATTTGTGTGAGGTCATTTTCGGAAAATTACTCCACTATAAGTTAGATGGTTTAAAAATCGACCCAACTTGGGCCCCTTTTTTTGGGGGGGGGGGGGGGCTCTGGGGCCAAACCCGGCAGCTTCAGTCGGGCTGACAAGCTTTTTGTGAATAATATGGATGTCTAAGAAACTTTAAAGTAGAACGTTGATGATTTTAAATATTGGCTTAATACTTATTATTGCATAGATGGCATAAATTAAACAAGGTTATCCAAATTCAACGCTTGGAAACATTTGAAGTAATGATTATTATCAATTATAAAACGGTAAAATACAGCCCCCGATATAGCAGCTGAAGAGCTCCTCGAACGCTGCTGAGATATGTGACGACACACCCTGGACCAGTCCTGTCTAAGCAGACGATGTGTGACGACATCAAAACATCGCTATATTTCTGGCGAATCCTCGGATATTCCAGATGCTGAGAAGAGCTTTTATTTGTGTTGTTTTTATAATCATCAGATACGCAGTTGACATAAAACTTATACGATTGCCATCTGTAAGCTTCCCAGTTTCTAGTGATACATTAATTGCCATATTTGTGATTTTCTTTGAATATCTAAGAAACTTTAAGGGGTCAAATCTCATATGTAAAATGGGCTGACTATTTCAGGACAGGCTCCCAAACTAATGCGGATGTTTGTTTGAAATCTTATCAAATATGGGCTCATTTAGAAATAGACGTCTTCTGCAAATTTGCGAAAATGGAAACCTGAGTAAAAGACATGTGTGGTAAGTGCTTATAAAATATTTGCACACCTGACGTTTTTTTATTAACTGCAAAAAGCGGGGTAGGGAGAGGCATGATTTCTTATACCTTTTTTTCTCCAGTTTTACCAGACAATGTAAACATATTAATTGAGGAAATTACTCTATTAGTATAATAAAAAATTTCATTCATTCTAAAATTTAATTTGCATAAAGATGTCCCCTTTCAAGTATTCCGCATAGCTCCACATCCGAGAGGTTGATTTAAGTATAAAAGTGTGGGGTTACTTAGAAAATTGTGAAATACAAGAACAAAATATTAAATAATTGTAATATAGGTGCAAAACAATTCATGATTCATTTTAGGTCATTTTATTTGCAAATGTGGATAATCTGATTATAACTGATGAGAAGTTAATAAGGGAAATCTAACCTTAATAGCAAATTGTAATAAAAGAAAGCATAAAATTCAGAAAAAACAGACTGTCTGGTGAAAGTTTGAACGAAATCGGACAAGCAATAAGAAAGTTATGAATATGTGAAAGTTGTAATCTCTATACATTTCGGAATTATATAATTTGCATACTGCCCCAAGGGAAAATGCGCCCAGGTGAAAACCAGAAATTAATGAGATTTTAGTGTACGGCAAATGGGAGAGTGGACCTTCAAGATGTCACTATCGACTCACCAAACTGCTAATTTAACATTCGCATAGGTTAAGTGATCTGATTTGTCAAACATCCATATCTTTCTTGTTCTTTGTCCTATTTCTTTCAAACTTTCCACATCCTGTTTCTCTTATTTTTCTGCTTTCACACAAATCTTTTTTTTTTACCAAGGTTCGATTGCCCTTTAATACAGTAATGTGCGTGTTACCGAAAGTTGCTCTAAGGGAAGCAGAAATATTTTTGAAAACACATTGCTCAAAGTTTGAAAGAAATGGGATAAAACATCAAGAAAGTTGCTACTTATCGTAATTTCATATCATTCCATATTCTTTTCAGATTTTCTTTAGACTCTGCAACTTTAATCCCAAAAGAAAGCGATTCTCCAACAAGACTATTAAAATCTTATTTCCCATGTATCATTTGTTTTCATACAATTTTTATGCTGTATTTCTTTATCTCTGTTTGTATTCTTGCGATTTTATATTTCTTTAATTAAGAGCTGTAAACTAAAAACGAGTTGAATATAATCGAACTTTGGTAACTTACTTGAAGGTTTAAGGGGTTCTGTTCCGGAATAATCGGTGTAGACTGTAAGAAATGCTAAGGCCACCACACAGCATAAGCAGAAGATGATGAGCATCTTAAAGCCGTTTTGACACGACGGAAGCCACATCGTTAAGGATTCTGAGATGAAGTGTCGATGTGCTTCATCGATGGTGTCTGGGAAATGATTAAGATGAAATTTTAGAAATATCATTACCAATGAACGATGTCATATAAACTGCACAATTTAAAGTATTATCATATTTTGTTATTTGTTTGGTTATTGGAATAGATTAGATTGTACAAAATGAGACCTCTTGAAAAATATTATTGTGATCCTGCACTACAAAAACTTTTGAGAAGATGCTGTTGTTCACATGGAAAGAAAGAAGAATTTTCAACTTATTGACTATGATGGGTTTAACGTATTGTCCGTAAGTAAGGCAAATTTAATAATAATAATAATAATAATATGTAATAATATTTAAAACAAAAATATCAAAAAAAATAATATCAATAATAATAAAAATACTGATAGTAGTAATAATAATAATAATAACAATAATAATACTCAGTTCTTGTATAGCGCATATCACATATTTATCAATATCTCTATGCGCTTCAAAAGAGCTTCGGATTATTACCCCGGTTCAGCTGCCCTAATGAAGGCGCTGAAGCTTCAAGGTATAAATTCCTCTTCATACCAATTTTGGTGGTTTTGTGGTTCACAGTCAGATTATGCCGTAGAACTACCTGCGTATACTTTTGTTAAACTTTCTGAATCGGTGGCGTAATCTTGCAATCAAGGGCCTGGGTGGGGCAAGTCAATCCAAGCCAATGGTGATTAATGTGTTTAAGCAATAAAATCACCTGTCTGGGCCCTAATTTGCGTGGATGGGGGTGGGGGGGGGGGGGGTAGGGCAATTAATTTTCCTTTCCCCCATCTATTCATAAATGTATAAATTTTGTGATTTTGATTTCGATATGAAGGGAAATGATGGCACGATATTGTAGAGTCATTATTAAGAGAAGCATTCAATGACTTTATAATCATTTGCGAATCATATTTCTTTTTGAATTAAATCTATCGACTGTTATCTTTGGGGATATTTTAAATTGATAAGCCAGTTCGTAATTCCAATTTGCGCATGTACAGATAAAGGTCATTTGCACCCAGTACAATTGACCTTATACGCTGTCATATTGCACGCACCACGATGCGCGCTCCATTATGATTTTGCATGTTAAACAAGGCGCGTCCACCAAAACAAATGCGCGTGCGCAGCGTCACTTCCAGGTCAGTTGTACTATGGTTGTACCCATAGGTTGTACCATAAACTAATTACGCACTGGCTTATTCACATCATAAGAACAGGGTTCCCCTTCTCTTCAATTTTTAAGTTCGGCTTTATAACCTACATTACATGTATTTACACAAAAATGTCGATACATAATGAGGTTTCAACAACAATTTCATTGATATTTACCTTGCCATTTTTTTTTAATCACTTCACTGAAAAGCAACTTAACATTTTTCCTGGTTGGAAATTTATTTCATTAAAATTTCCAGGGGGAGAGGGCAGTTTTCCCCCTTGTTTGACTCCTTCCCCTCAAATACGCTGTGGATCGACAAAAATATCCCCATTCCATTTGATCATAAAATGCAAAAAAGATACTTCAATTTAATTTGATTTGATTTATTTATTTCTCTTAATGGTCCTTTTTTTCTTCAAACATATTTTACAAACTGATTACAACATAATAAAAAAAATATTAATACTTAATCAAGTAAAGTTGATACAGTGTATAGTTAACGTAAATGAATCACAAATCACATTAAAAAAATAAAACAATGTGTATATTGAACACATAAACATAGAAAAACGAGCATCGTTATCAGTGGCGGATCCAGGGGGGGGGCACTTCCGGCCCGTGCCCCCCTCCCCCTTTTGGAAGAAAGGTATGCATTTCGACCAAAAAAAATCCGCCCTTTTGTCGATTGTGCCCCCCCCCCCTCCTTTAGAATGAAAACCTCTTTTTTTTTTTTGCCTGTCAAAGAATTATAGAGGTAAACTGGACCTCATAACGCCCCCCCCCCCCCCCCCGAGCGAATTTTTGAGGTCTGGCGAAAAAAAATGTTGCCACCCCCCCCCCACTGATAGATTTGTAAACTGTTATTAAAAACCCGCTTATACAAATCTTCTTATCAGCTTATTCAGGTATATATTACATACTGAGACATTCAATCAATATTATTAACAATGCCTATATCACGTCAGTCAGATAGAAACATACGCTTCACAAGTTTCGAACTATGAGGAATGATATTCTAATCATTATGTATTATGTATACATGATATCGTACGTGATGTTGTCTGACTTTTAGCTGTCTCCAGTCTAACCGCAAGTCGTGTGCAAATGAGCAAAAATCGCGCATTTTATTTCCAGTGCCCGAAATGGACTCTCTCCCTGCACCCAGTCGGCTGTGTCGCATGGTCATTTTTAAAGTTATGTTCCTCAATAAATATTAAGTCTGTGCTCATAAGACTTTCTGCAAAAATAAATGAATAGTTTACCAACACAGTGGTATTTTGTTTCAGTCAGAATTTTAGAAATAAGTTGTTTAAAATAACTGATGAAATAGTCATACAAAAGCCTTTTTTTCACAAGATTTCAAGTTGTTAAAAGACATATAAAAAGTATATGAGCCGCCATCAAGACACATATGTATGGAAGCACTGGAATCTCATCTTTTTCATCGTTACATTCAAAACATCCATAAATTTATGACAGAGTCAGGATCCAGCAATATTCAGCCGCAGATTATCCGTTGTCAAGACCATGGTCAAGACCACAGAATCTTAGCCCTGCAAGCGAGCCATCTGTAACCAACTGCGCGTTGAATGAAACAATGCGCAACCTGTTGCTTCATCCTTGCGCAAACATGCGCATAGCTGTTGCCTGGCTGTGAGAAAGCATCTTGCGTGGTGGTAACCAACCGGAATGCTGGAATTGACTTTTTTAAAGACAAAGTGTGTACATTGGTTACATATTGCTGGATCCTGACCCTGTCATGAAGTGCACATTAATGTTATTTCAATCTTTGGAAAGTACGAAAATGCCCTTTACGCTCATGTCATATATTCGCCCTGGCTCACAATAAAACTGTGGTAGTTTTGGCCAGATTTATATTTCATTTCATTTCCATTTTTTGTTTTTTGTTTTTTTATTTTTTTTTATTTTGAACACAATAAAAGCATGTCACAAATTTCTGATCCCTCTTCTTTTATTTGATGTATAACTCAATAGTTTGCAAATGAGATGTTCCTGGCTGTTCTTGCTCATTATGTATTCATAGTCAGGCAGAACTGGAAATAAAATAGAGCGCTTTTAGGGGACCTGCGGATTGGCTGTCTCATGTTATCCAATATTCATACGACGTATGGATATACAACGTATTGATATGAGAGCGTTCAGACACAACTTACCGTTATACGATAACTGTATGCAGCATTCAGACCTCGTGCACTGTCAGGTTTCATGTGAAGCTCATGCTATGGATATGTACGTGTGTCTCCCTTACGCATTACGGACTTTGCGCGGGCTTTGCCCATTGTGTTTATACAGTGAAACCTGTCTATAATGACTGCTCAAGGGAGACAAGAAAAGCGGTCTTTATGAGCAGGTGGTTTTTATGGACAGGTTCCTTTAATACACGTTTCAATGAGAAACACTTTCAAGGGAAACGGAAATTGTGGTCTTTGTAGACAGGTGGTCTTTCTATACAGGTGGTCACTAAAGCAGGTTGACTGTATAAGCCCTGCCAACTTATGGATACGAGTCCATTCAGACACAAATACGTCGTATGAATATAGCATCATCGTACGAAACGATGCTTTTAGCATCGTTTTGATATACGACGTAACAATATAAGAGCATTCACACAAGTCATAAAAAACGTCCTACCGTGTGGCTCAAAAAAAAGTTACACTTTTGAAGTGGTTGCCACATTAGGCATATATATTTTTATGGGAAAATGTTGATATGTATGGAAAGCTAAAGGACCCACCTTTCATATGATATGAAATAATTGAAGAAAAAAATCATGCATCGATGAACAGTGCTCACTTAAAGGCCAAGTCCACCCTAACAAAAAGTTGATTTGAATAAATAGAGAAAAATCCAACAAGCATAACCCTTGAAAATTTCATCAAAATCCATGCTCAGTATGCAAATGAGGGAACCAGTGGCGTCACCCACTCACTATTTGTTTTGTATTTTATTACATGAAATACGAAATATTTTAATTTTTCCTTGTTATAATGTGAAACAAGGTTTTATTCCTCGCTGAACATGTGTAATTGCCATTGTTGCAACCTGTACACAATTCAATGAGAGCTTCCTAATTGTGAAATCTGCAGAAATTAAAATATTCTATATTTCACATAATAAAATACAAAAGAAATAGTGAGTGGGTGACGTCACTGGTTCCCTCATTTACATACTGAGCAGGATGTGCATATAACTGTTTTGCGAAATTAAGCGAAACTTTAAAATACCATAACTTTCTTATTTTACATCCTATTTTGATGAAATTTTCAGTGTTATGCTTGTTGGATTTTCTCTATTTATTAAAAATCAGCTTTTTGTTAGGGTGGACTTGGCCTTTAAGTTAGCGGTATGAAAATTGGCCTGCGCAGGATGGTAGATTATGGCTCGTCCCGGTTCCCTCGTACTTGTCGACGTTCCGGTACAAGGTAAGACGCGAAGGGCAGCGTACATCAGGGTAGACCTGTCGGAACCTCCGACAGACTGCAGTAACATTGTTAGTGCGATGATATTCAGTTACCAATGCAGGAAGGCACGCTGCTGATTTGTGAATTGGGGTCGCTCCATACTGACAATGGGATAAGATTTGAAGGCTGTGTAATTATTTTTACTCTTAAACCTGTAATATGTAATGCCATGTTTTTCACCTCTTTACCGGTATTTGTTTGGGGATTGGTAAATGATGGAGAGAAGGGAATGGTATTCAAAATATCTTTTTGACTCTTAATCCATCCATTCATGGAAAATGCAATCAATATGCAATCTCGCACCTGTAACGTGTACCACCGATGTTTCAATAACAGAGGGAGCTGAAGGAGGTGAGGGGGGGGGGGGGCAGCAGAGATATTGGCAGAGAGAGGAGCAGGGGAGGAATGGGGGAATTGATTCATTGTGACAATGATCATAAACAGATACTCACACTTATCTCACACTTATTTCATTACCGGTATTGCATGTACTAATCAAAGCTGCAGAAAGAGGGAGGGGGGGATAGGGGTCGAGGATGGCCAGGGATGGGGTGGATGATTGGGGTAGAGGTAGAAGTGTGGTGGTGCATCATGGATATTTACCCTGAAATTTGAATCAATACCAACAATCTCACAATCCTTGAATTTTTCACATTTTAATGCTACGATAATCAATACAATTAATGTTCGTTCGTGCATAAATTTCTTATTCAATAATCAAAAAAAAGATATTAAGAAACAAAAAGTTGTCATAATTGATCATGAATATCTCATATCACCCTTATTTTGTAAGCTACAAATAACTTACCTGTCCAAAATTGTAAGGAAAAATCCTGCGCAGGCCAATTTTCATACCTCTTAAGTGAGCACTGCTCATCGATGCATGAAATTTTTCAATTTGTTCATATCATTTATGAAAGGTGGGTCCTTCCGTACTTATCAACATTTTTCCATAAAAATATATATGCTTAATTTGGCAACCATTTCAAAAATGTAACGCTTTTTTGAGCCACACGGTATATCCATACGTCCCATATCCATACGTATGGATATACGAAAACTGTCTAGTCTGAAAGAGGGGTTACGTGGCAGGGAGAAATGTTTTAATTAAAGGGAAGTTTGAGTTCTGGGATAGATTTTTTAAAATTGTGAGCATTCTCATTCTTTTTATGTTAGTTTTGAAGATTATCAGGTTGCCCTGAAGAAGGAACCTGTGGATCGTTACGAAAACACATATGGAAAATTTGGAAAAATAAACTTTAATCAGCAAATGCATCTCCACCTCGTTATTCTTATAATTATATATATATATATATATATATAGTTTGAGCACTGTCTTAGATTGCGTGGGGAGTCTCTATGTGAGACGTTCACTATTTGCGTTATATGCAATGCTCGCTGCTCGCAGTTTGAGCACTCTGGTGACTCCACCATGCAATTCTTCCCCACAATGTGTAACGGCACAACAAGGGTCCCAAGTCCTTGTGTTGCCATAAAGCCATTATGGTAATAGCCGGAGGGCGCATTGTTATACATAATTTGTATATATATATATATATAATATAACTATATGTTGGACTATGCAGTACATAGAGTTTTACAGTTCTGTTTCGTAAGAGCCCAGTGTAGTAGGCCCTCACTCTTCGGAAACCAAATGTAGAAAGAGTCAGCCTTGGTTATTCATTTAATGGGGAGGTTGGATAATAGGTATTTTGTTTTGTGTCTGCATGAGCTGGCCAGTTCGTTTCTTTTGTTAAGGGATGACAAAAGCGGCTTGTGGATGATGAAGAACTTTTCCTCAAGACAAAGGTTGCATCTCCTGCTGGTTGGGGTGTAAGCTCTGGCTTTTCTGATGATTTTCCATTGTATGGTGTGTTCCACATTGTTGTCTTTCAGTCTCCAGACGTATTCACTAAGTGTTGTTGCTTTCCGTTTTGTCTCACTTCTGAAGCTGGAGGTGTGGGCGTTGTAGCGCGTTTTGAATGTGTTCTCTGTCAGGCCAATGTAAGTTTCAGCCTTAGAGTTGTCTTGTCTTGTCACAGTTGCTTGGTATACCATACTGCTGGTGAGGCAATTGTTGTCAAGTGGGCATTGATCCTTTTTTCTGCAGTTACAGTTGTTCTCCGCCGTTTGTGGTAGTTTACTTTTGTTCAGTACAGCTTTGTTGTGGGCTGATAATTATAATCTGGCCTACCTTTGGCATACAGCTGTAGCTTAGTTTGACAGTGCTTCTATTGAGTAGTTTGTGGAGTTTGTGTCCGGCTGGGAAGCAAAACCGTTTGCCAATGTTGGTGGCTACATTATCACTAAATGGGGGGTTGAACCAGGTTACTTTTCTTTTTCTACTGCGCTCTTTCTTTTTGTTTTCCTTGTTAAAGTTGGGTTGTAGGTTGTACTGCAGTTTATAACTATAACCACTCTTTTGCAGTGCTTCCTGGTATCTAAGCTCCTGTTTCCAGTCGAGCACTTTACCACTGGATGGTTTTACCTATACTTGGATATATATATATATATATATATATATATATATATATATATATATATATAAGTAAATAAAAGTTCACTCAGAGACAAATAAGACACAGCAGTAAAACGCGCTTTCGTTTATAAATTTCTTCAGGTGGAATAACATGAAGTTTGAATCTTTTGGCAATTTATATACAAGAATATTATGCACATATAAATAGAGTACGATGACGTGTACTAACCACAAGTTCAGTTATGTATGTAGTCTATCTTTCAATAGAAGGGATACTACAATGGGAGAAAGAAAGAGGGGTTCGAATAGAACAAGGATGAATGGAGGAGGAAAGATGCGGGTAGAGGTGTTTTACTAATCCCTTTGAATCTTTGGTGGACCTTTGTGAGTGGTCAGGTTTTGAGTCTCTTAGAGCATTATAGGCTAAGAAGGTTTGTTTGATGTAATATGAGGGCATGGACATAGCTTTAAAGTGTCGGTTTATATGGCGTTTAATGCCAGTTTAAATCTATTGATGAAATAATCTTCTTTCAGACACCGTTTCATTTTATCTTCGTCATTCATTTTATAAAAGTGTGTGTTAAGAAAACAGGGTTCTAGAGTGAGCACATTTTTCTAGATGTTCACTTTAATAATTTAAGTTGCCTGTATTCTTTTTGTCTAATTTGTTGTCGATGGACTATTCGAACCCTTCTTTCTCCCATTGTAGTATCCCTTCTATTGAAAGATAGATTACATACGTAACTGGACTTGTGGTAGTACACGTCATCGTACCCTATTTATATGTGCATAATATTCTTATATATAAATTGCCAAAAGATTCAAACTTCATGTTATTCCACCTGAAGAAATAAACGAAAGCGCTTGTGTGTCTTATTTGTCTCAGAGTGAACTTTTCATTTACTTTATATAATCCATATGTCCTCCACTTTCTGAACTTTTAATAATATTATATATAGAGAGAGACACACACACACACAGAATAAATTACTCCGTTAAACACAAAAGGTTCAATATTTCGCCTATAAGGCTTCTTCAGAAAATGATACCAAGTACAAAAAAATGCACCATTGATGTAGTTAGTGCATAACGCGTAATTATTGTCAAAACAACAAGCGTAAATAAACAACAGAGTCAAGGCGCGAGAAGGAGAGAGAGGAAAGGAGAGAGAGAGAGAGGGGGGGAGACAGACACACACACAGTGATGAAGAAAGATAAAGAAAGCAAAGGATAGGAGAGAGAGAAAAAGAGAGAGAGAGGGAAGTAAAGGAGGAAGAGAAAAATAAGGAGAGGGACAGGGGAAAAAAGTGAGAGGATAGAGGGTTAGAAAACAGAAGAGGAAGACAAAAAGGAGAAAAGAAAAAGAAGAAGAAAAGAAAGAAAAAAAAATGAAGGGAAGAGAAGAAAAGAAACGCAAGAAGAAAGCGAGAGAGAGAGAAAGGAAACAAGGGAAGAGAGCAAAAGCAAAGTAATGCTTCTTTCTTTCTCCTTCCTTTTTGTACTTTGATTTTACTCTCTTCCCTTGTTTCCTTTCTCTCTCTCTCTCTTTCTTCTTTCGTTTCTTTTCTTCTCTCCCCTCCTTTTTCAATTTTTTCCTTTCTTTTCTTCTTCTTCTTCTTTTTTTTCTTTTCTTTTTGTCTTCCTTTTCTGTTTTCTCACCCTCTATCCTCTTTCTTCCCACTTTTTTCCCTGTCCCTCTCCTTATTTTTCTCTTCCTCCTTTACTTCCCTCTCTCTCTCTCTTTTTTTCTCTCTCTTCCTATATATCCTTTGCTTTCTTTATCTTTCTTCATCACTGTGTGTGTGTCTGTCTCCCTCTCTCTTTCTCTCTCTCTCTCTCTTTCTCCTTTCCTCTCTCCCTCTGCTCTTTCTCTCTCTCCCTCTCTCTCCTTCTCGCGCCTTGACTCATCCTTGTGCATTTTTTGTACTTGGTATCATTTCCTGAAGAAGCCTTATAGGCGAAATATTGAACCTTTTGTGTCTAACTCCGTCGCAGAACATTTGAACTTTATATATATATATATATATATATATATATATACAAATTATGTATAACAATGCGCCCTCCCGGCTATATATATATATATAAGACACGCACAACCCTACTCACCCAAAACGAACCGGTGCAACCTGTGTCTGTGGGAGAAATACCATATCATCACGGCCAAGAAACACGCAACTTTGAACTCAAGAACAGAACTCATTTCAACATGTAAACATAAGAAAAAGTTCACGCCTTACTTACCTACTATATATATATATATATATATATATATATATGCATATATATGTACAGTGCTGGTCAAAAGTTTCGATACACCCTGGATTTCGAGATGATTTTTACTTCAATGTTTATTCCCCACATAATGAGCGTGTCTAGGCACTTTACAATTGTACTTCAGGGAAGCGTTTCATCAAGCGTTTTGTCAGTGATTTTTACTGACAAATTTGCTCTCAGCCAATCAGATGCAAGGATTTCAGTAGCTTATAACAGTTGTCGGTAAAATAACTGACAAAACGCTTGATGAAACGCTCCCCAGGTTTGTTTATGCGTTACATGCTTACTATATGATATATTCTGATACATTCAGGTAGAATTTACTTTAACTGTGCTTGGTTGGATACCCGCAACTGATCCACAACATGACATAACAATAATATATGCAATTTTTACTTACCTTTCTTTTCAAAATCAAAAGAAGAACAAAGTATATATTGAACTTGTCCAAAGTAGGCATAGCTTGGTTTACTTATTGAATGTCAAATTTAATGTATTTCCTTCATGAATTTCAGAAGAATTCATTCAGTATTCTTACACAGATGTCCTTCCTATTCGACTCATCCAATACAAGCTGTTTTGAGGTTAGGGTCCAGAGACGGAACATGCCAAACCTTTGGAATTATAAAACCTTAAAAAATATATGTACTTTTTGAATAGTTTACATGTATCTTGGAGACACTTTACTGTTACTATGAAAAGGAAAAATATAATTCATGCATTTCCCAAAGAGAGAGAACGCTGGTATCTTGAACTAAGGAAAGCTATCCATCATTTGCAAAAGTTTAAGACCACCTCGGGATTTGTGGGTATTTCAGAGATTTGGAATACTTTCTTTTATTTCATTGAATGATTACATAACATGTTTACTACAGTGATCAGTAGCACAAGAGTAATGGTATAAGCCTATAGTTCAAGTATGACACATAGGTTATGCCATGAAAATAATTGTATGCCTGAAAAGTAAGTTTTTAAATTTTTGACTTTCTTTGACTTATCGCATTTTGGAAAAGTGGTTTTAAACTTTTGCAAATGAGGGTAGTTTGTGAGTTTCGTGTCGAACTGACAATGTAAGAACAGCCGTATTTTGGTCATACGGCTGAAATGGGTTATCCGCCGTATGTGAATTGTGAATTATATTATTAATGTCATTAATTAGGGAAATAAGATCAAACAAACAAGTGTCTCCAGCTTGCATCGTTCCCACACTCAAGTACGGATGAGGGAAACGTGTAAATTAAATAGTCTAGAGCTGTTTTCATGGTGATTTCCTTGGTGTTTTATGCAAGGTAGATATTATTCCTGACCACTGTAGATGCCACAACAGATTGCCCAAACAAGCAATGCCACCTAATCAGTCTTTAACCAGGGAACATCTGACATAACATCACTGTAACAACCCCCCAAAATATATGTATATTTAAACTACATAATATGCAGGATTAATCGTCACAAAAACAATGCGATATAACATGAAATGAAGCCTTATGGGGTGTTGCAAGAAAGCCTATAGTTCAAGTATGACACATAGCTAGGTTATGCCATGAAAATAATTGTATGCCTGAAAAGTAAGTTCTTAAATTTTTGACTTTCTTTGACTTATCGCATTTTGGAAAAGCGGGTTTTAAACTTTTGCAAATGAGGGTAGTTTGTGAGTTTCGTGTCGAACTGACAGTGTAAGAACAGCCGTATTTTGGTCATACGGCTGAAATGGGTTATCCGCCGTATGTGAATTGTGAATTATATTATTAATGTCATTAATTAGGGAAATAAGATCAAACAAACAAGTGTCTCCAGCTTGCATCATTCCCACACTCAAGTACGGATGAGGGAAACGTGTAAATTAAATAGTCTAGAGCTGTTTTCATGGTGATTTCCTTGGTGTTTTATGCAAGGTAGATATTATTCCTGACCACTGTAGATGCCACAACAGATTGCCCAAACAACCAATGCCACCTATAAAATCAGTCTTTAACCAGGGAACATCTGACATAACATCACTGTAACAACCCCCAAAAATATATGTATATTTAAACTACATAATATGCAGGATTAATCGTCACAAAAACAATGCGATATAACATGAAATGAAGCCTTATGGGGTGTTGCAAGAAGGTTGCAATCAATCAAATTGTAAATCAAATTAGAACAACCATTCTGAATGGTTCAGGGTCTGCTCATTCAAGAAGATGCCCTTGCAACAATGATTTTGATTGGTCAGTACCGATCAGTTGCAACTTGCAATCAATCGCAACTTTCTTGCAACACCCCGTTAGTGAGCTAAGTTTCTGTACATGACCCCTAAATGGCCTATGTGGGACGAGGTGAAAAGAATTGGCCAAGAGAAATCTTTGGACCCTTGCTGCAAGAATACTGTATGGACATTTATTTAGGCCCAAAGGAGGTTTGGTTTAAACCACGGTTTAAACCCCTCCTGGGTTTTTAAGCGTACGTGCGTACGGAATCCGACCCAATCATATATTTTCTTTAAGCGCGCGCATGGGCAATATGTGCTTATTTACGCTTATTTTAGTACGCTTACGGAGATTTAAACCTTACCCATGGTTTAAACCTCCTTTGTGAATTCGGGCCATAGAGTTAATTACTAAAGGAAGTAATCATCTGAACATGGTAAATATATTTGATTTTCAAGGCTATAAGCAAAACAAGATAAATTTGTGGGATCTCTAATGTCAATGTTTGATTTGGTTTTCTATCAATTTTAGACCAAAAGGGCTGCTCTTTGCCAAATTGTAAGTTTTTAAATCAAAACGGATAAATCAAAATACACATGTACGTGTCGAACATTAGATGTACAAGTAGATTGTCTTTATACAGTATCCAAACCTGTAAAAATTGATTTTGAGAGCGTAGAGAAGGTTATTACATGGGAAATCAGAACTGATATAAAAACTCGTCACAAAATCCAGGGTATACCGAAACTTTTGACCAGCACTGTATATTAAAAGAAACAAATATGAGTTGTTACGGGGGAGGATCCAGGATTTTGTAAAGGGTTGGCATAATATAATCGGATAATTCTTGACAAGCTCAAATTCGAGTTATGTATGTAATAATTTGATTTGATTGATACCCAATTATACCGACAACATTAACAACTTGTCCTTTTTTTTTTGCATCCAAAAATGAACATAACTTATTTGCTCAGCTATGGTCACCGTTAGTCTTTGACCCCCCCCCCCCCCCCGAGGCCAAGGTCTGGTTACGCCGCTGAAGTTGTAAAAGTGTCCTAGTCATGCTTGCATACGCATCGAAAGACCATACAGAATCATTCTAGAAAGATGTGACATGATATTAAGTTCTATGCTTTTACAACCTAATCGTATTCTCTCTGTCACCTCCCTGGTATGCATAAGGACGTGGCAGTTAACAGTTTTTAAGGTGACAAAACTTGTTTTCTAAAAATTTATTTATAAGGTGTGATGACCTAAACTTTCTTTTCTTTATGCTTGTTGCAGATTCTTGCAAGGAAGCATTTCCTCGCCCTTTCTTCTATAGCCTATATGGCTAAAAAGGGACTTCCTGTACACCGCTTGGAAACGTAACCGGAAGCGTCCTTTGCCCCGAAAACGTAGCAAATTATAGCGTTTCCTGCCAAACAAGAGATGTTACTTCAGCTCTATGGTATTCACTATACACAGCACGTGCTCCCCCCCCCCCCCCCCCCCAAGTCCTATACCCCCATCTCAACCAGCCTCCTCTACCCCACCCGTCCTTGTGCCTTCCTGAACGTGATCGAAACGAGGAAACACTTGAACATCGGGTATACATTGGTCAGGTTTGGGAACGTCCATCTTGATATATCAACTTGAAGTTAAGTTGGTTTAAATGGTTGTGCGACACATTCTCCGGCGACTATGATTTGCTCCGCGTCATAATCTTCAGCCGTCACGGTGATGTAGCAAATATAACTAACCCTCACCCTAAACCTAACCTAAAACCCAAAATGCAACATATACCCCAGCCCTATAATCATCTTTCGACGAAATAAATCCTGGAAAATAATCATGTCGAAGCATCGGTCTTAATACAGGCAGAAATACCAAAAATACATGTTAGTGAAATTTTGAGGAAAGTCCGTTGAAGGGTAAGGATAACGGTTTAATTTCTAAAGTTTTGATCGGTCAAACACAATTTGGCAAACTTTACTATTACTTATTCATCTTTATGACATCGAACAATAATTCAGTATAGACCAATATGAAGACTGAACATAAACAACCCGGGACCGCAGGTTGCAGATGAAACGTATAATGTTACTGGGCATTGTCTTGAAGATTCATACATTTTTATTTCATGCTTGTTGATTTAAGAATGGATCTATTTCATAGAAATTTTTCTTCTAAAAACCATGTGTCAATGAATATATCTAGGACAATTTTTGTTTGTAATCATTTCTTTATTTGAAAGATAAGTAAATAGAATTGCATATAATGAATTATTTTTAGAGAAATTAGACATTTCCGAATGTTTTAGGCCTATAGAGCATAAACAGGCCAGGATGCATGGTAAATAACAGAGTTGCCAATTTGTGTTAGATCGGTCACAACTTAAAAACTCCATAACTTTCTTTCTTTTTTTCCTTTAATTTTGGGCCTGGGCCTGATCCCCCGGTCCCCCTTCTCCTCTCTCTCTCTCTCCTTCATTTTTATGTTTTTTATTCAAGTCAGCTTAATGCTATTTCGCAGAGCAATCACGTTATGATTATTGCATAACCTGATGTATCACGGGTTTTTCCACAAATATGAACATGAATACATAATAGATATACTGGTAAATCTATCCCTTTTTTCTCTTGATGTTTATTACGCCGGCTGTATATCAGTATATCAGTACACTATATTATCCAATGATATGAAGCCATCAATATAACATAAGCAAAGTTGTATTAAAGGAAATCAGTTTATCGATCGAAGGACAAAAATTACACCACAGTTTCATGACCGAGTTGCCAATTTGTGTAGCGATCGGCCATCTTCATCATTCTAATATTCCCAACTTTCTTCTTAATTTCATAGTTCTCAAAGCTTTTGAATTTGTTTCAATATTTTTGCTAATTTTAATCAAATAATTTTGTTTGAGGAATGATCTTTCCCATTTAAACAACAACTTAGACGCGAAAAATGAAATATAGCTGGGCCTATAGATATATTTTATGGTTGAATGCAAATCAAACATCCGTTCTTTAAATATAAGCTGGGTCAAAGTGAGAATTTTCTAAAAAGCATTGCCTACTAACACTGCATTTTCCATTCCTGTATGTGATGACATGTGTCATTGCAGAACAATACTGAAGGTAAATTCAAATTTCACACGGTTTTTCTTACCTTTGTTATCCGCGATCCTTCCGCGTAATCCACAAGGTTTGCGATATAAATTAAGCAATCAACACTGATGACAAACTCACGACAACAGTATGCAGGAGAAAGTAAACTGTTCAAAGTTTTCCTTGATTCATCGAGCCAAAGAGAAATCCAAAGTGGGCATTATGATCGGTTGAAATTATTTCTGAAGGAAAAATCTATGTGTATCAGTTTAGTAATATAGTGGCAATGCATTTGGCATTCACGCAGTGAAAGCAAACTTAGCTGCATGCGCGGATGCGTTTGAAAATGATATCTATACACAGGTCACAACTTTCGATCTCCTTATCATAATCAATATTCATTTTCAATAAAAGACTGACAATCAAAGACAATCACAGACAACAACAAAGAACCGTTGAGACACCCTCCCCTGACCGAGTCCAGCATGTAAATGTAATCACGCTGCTTTTATGAGCACTTTTCCCACAAATATGCGGGTATACACGCTATACGTTAAGGATCCGCCTGTTGTATGCACACTTAACAGAACAGGAAGTAAACTAATAACGTTTATCTCCGATCTAGCATGTCTAGAAAGGGATAAAGAGACTAGTCTTGGACAGAGGCTGTACAAGATTGACGTAATGTTGCTTGGGTAGAAGCAGGGGCGGACTGGGACTAAGATTTGGTGGGGGCACTTTCAATGAGATGGCCCATTCAATATATAGGAGGCCTAATGTGCCTGATCGGTTCGTCACGGACGGACATTTGACAAAATAATTTTGAAAGTTTGAAGGCCAGTAGAAAATATGTGTTTAATTGAAGAGATCTGTTTATGTTTAATTTGTGAAGGGCATCACTGAACGAGTTGAAATTTGATAAAATTTGGTTGCCACGGTTGCCTACTAACATTACAAGCCATAAAATAGCCAGTGTCACGGACGGACAAAATGCCTCCTCTTAACCAATCAGGCTCTAATAATTCATCCAAAATTGTTCCAGATTTCCATCGTCATTGTGATACAGTATGGTTTCCGTGCAAGTCCCACGTCCCGCGATACAAAAAGGCGGTATGGACGTAATTTCAATATACATGTATAGGGGTGACGTCTCTTGCTCGAAAACCAACTTTCCAGCTTTTAAATTTGCGAGCAAGCGAAGAAAGCAACCAAAAAGTTAAACCTCTCTTAATGACAATGTATAAAGTCATCAAAACAAACTAAATAGGCCTACACATACTATTTCTTTACCAGAATATTACAACAATAACTAAATAACAGATATATTCTGATATTTCTGTTTATACATGTTAGCCAACAAACTTTTGGATCGGTTCTATAAGGAAAACGAAAAGAAAAAGCATGTGACCTAGTACATGAAACTCTAAATTTTAATGTCAAACCAGTACAAAAAAGGCGCTGCAATATCATGCCTATTCAAATTTCGACTCAACGTACTTTTCTTAGTAGGCGCTTGCAGTTTTATCAGTAAAAAATGATATCATTTCATAATAAGGTGTCATTATTGTCATATCAATAATTTTCCATTTTTGATCATAAATACTTGCACTCGGACAGAATGTAGCAACTTTTATTTTGCTATTTTTTCTACTTCATGTGTGCCGCTTGTCAGAACTGTAAACAAAGTTCGATGATATGAAACAAACAAAAACCTACACTCTAGTAGTAAGATTATTTTTCAAAGCCAAAGTATATTTTTGGTTTGTTCCCAAAAAACTGTTATTTCTTTGATATGAATTTAAAAATAACAAGATACCAACAACATGAACAATAATCATTCTTAACCCTTTCAGGACAGGAATTATTTAATGACTAAATTATTCACATTTTGTTCTTCAAATTAGCAACAATAATATTTTTCTTTTAGTTCTACATGGTTTTAATAAGGTTTAATGTCTTTAAAAGCAATATACATGGTCACAAATTTTATCGAAAAGTTGAAAAAAAAGAGATAAAAGAACCCAATAATTTTGAACCTCTCAATGTGTTGCCAATTTAAAGATCACATTACAAGAAAATTCCATCAAAATAAATATTGGCTTAATACTTATTATTGCATAGATGGCATAAATTAAACAAGGTTATCCAAATTCAACGCTTGGAAACATTGAAGTAATGATTATTATCAATTATAAAACGGTAAAATACAGCCCCCGATATAGCAGCAGAAGAGCTCCTCGAACGCTGCTGAGATGTGTGACGACACACCAGGGACCAGTCCTGTCTAAGCAGACGATGTCCCATAACATCTTTCATTTTTTCAGTGCCTGTTTTGTCATCTCCTCTTCACTTATTTCTCTTACTTCACTAGCGTCAGTCTTAATGTTAGTTTGCTGCCTCACTCTTAACTTCGTGTCTGGTATTATTTTGATGAAAAATGCAGCGTTAAAAAAAGAAAGGAATCAGTCACTTGTAGATAAAATAAGACGCCATTGTATTTTCAGCTGCTTGCACCGGGGCGTGTTCGGCGCCGTTTCAAGAAGGAACGAATACCATCCGTGCTATTATTCGGAGGGGTTTTCAATTTGAAAGTGGGGTTTATTTCATTGATCATCGACCCTTATCCTGTGTATTTACAATCAAACGGTTTTAGTTATCAGAATCAGTTTCACTTTCCCTTTTAGAATGGTGTGAAATAAGGTCATGTTTAAATATACAAAACTCTTTATTAATTTGATAAATAATTGCATTGCAATTACGTTCATTCATTATAGGACGTCGTCTGCTTAAGCAGGATTGGTCCCTAGTGTGACGACATCAAAACATCGCTATATTTCTGGCGAATCCTTGGATATTCCAGATGCTGAGAAGAGCTTTTATTTATGTTGTTTTTATAATCATCAGATACGCAGTTGACATAAAACTTATACGATTGCCATTATGTAAGCTTCCCAGTTTCTAGTGATACATTAATCATTGGCGGATCCAGGGGGGGGGGGCACATCCGGCCCGTGCCCCTCCCTCCCCCTCCCCCCTTTAAGAGTGAAGACCCTTTTTTTTTTTTTTTTTTTTGCTTGTCAGGGAATTATGGAGGGAAACTGGACCCCCATAACCCCTTACTGAGCGATTTTTTAAGGTTTGGCGAAAAAATATTTTCAACTATTTGGCGTCAGCTGGCCTGTGCCTGGGAGGGGAAAAGCGAACTGTAACGCTCGGGTCTCTCCTCTTTGTACAACTGACTGGGATGTGTAGGTGTACCGCTACTCAGGGGCCGCGGAGTGTTTTTGAAAGTGGGTGGGGGCTGATTTGATTTCAATTTTCAATTGAAATAGTAACAAAATGAATATAGACACTATGTTGCGTCTTCAAAAGAAAACACTCCGTATCTGTTCTCATTCTCATTATTTAGCCCACACCGATCCTATATTTCATAAGTTCAAAACATTGAAAATTAACGAAATTCATACCTACCAAACTGCTATATTTATGTATAAATATTCCACTAACGCTACACCAATATCCTTTCATAATATTTTTATCTACAACAGAGATGTCCATTCCTACCCGACACGACATTCATCTGATCTTCATTTAACAAATCCAAAATTAATAATAGCTCAAAAAACGACAAGACATCAAGGTCCAGATGTTTGGAATAATTTACCTCATGATAGTAAACACGCCGTATCTCTTTTTTTCTTTTAAAGCTTCGTTAAAGAAGTATTTGCTATCCACTTATTCGTAAACTTCTCACCTGCACGTGCACCTACTTGCACACACTTCACTTCAATCCCTTTCCTTCCCCCTTTTTTTTGTAGTAAATATTTGTTTGTCCAGTTAGTGACATCGCTTTTATGATATAGACATTTATATTAATTATGGTTTCCATGTAGCCCTTTCCACTGGCTGCTATTCATTCAAGCATTTTGCTTAAGATAGCTGGCCCCTGCATTTCTGTTATTTCTACTTGTTCATTTCGATTTATAATCATGTCTTTATTCTGTTGTCATTATTTAACTGTCACATTTTTGAATTTGAACAATTATGTTGTATACTGTAATTGTAAATTTGTTATTTGATTTGACAATAAATGCAGAAACTCCTGCAAAAAAAATCGAACCTTTTTTTCCGAGGTTTTATGAAACGTGTTTACCCCCCCCCCCCCCCCCCCCCGGTTCCGCGACCCATGCTACTAACACCGAGGTTTCCTCCTATTCTTCTTCAAAAAGTACAGTGGGTTCTTAACGTGCAAAGATGGTGGCTCTCCTCTACACGGGGACTCCATTTAACGTCATATATGAGGGAAGAAGTGTTTTCCATTGCAACATAGCCTGCGTCTATGAAACGGGAGGGCACGTTAGCACACAACGAAGGTTTCAGTCATCCGTCCGGGGTGGATTCGAACCCACCATCTTTGGTTGACATGCAGACGCTTTTAATACCGACTAAGCCAACTCACCTCCTCTAATAAAAAGAAACAGATCAATGAAAATTTGAGCGAAATCTGATAACAAATAAGAAAGTTAGTTATGACATTTTGAAGTTGCAATCAATAAAAAAAAAAGGGCAACTTGGTGACGTATCTTGAGGGGTCGTCTACCATTTGCCCTGTTCTAAACAAATCATAAATTTCCAATTTTTCTAAAGAAAATATTTAAAGAAGAATTAACACTAGAATATAAATGTACTTATGTTCAAAGGTGTAATATATTCTTAATCATTGGCCTGTATCACTTTAGAAATAAAATATCATCTGCTAACACTTCATGGGGGCTGCCATTTTCTTGATGACATGGAGTTGTACATGAACCATTGGAGACGATTCCGGTCAAGAAGATATTTTTAATCCGCGAGCTAAATTGCTTCTATTCATTATAAAAAAGCCCCATATATGATGGAAAATACATAACAGGTGTATACATTTATTTTAAAATTTGAAATTCATAGATTTCTTTTTAAATTCTCCGGTTTCGCTAACTTTAAATCGATTTCTTGGTCTTGCCTGGCAGAGCAGAACATAATTTATACAACGCGCATCCTGACTTTTGAAGTCCATTATCTCAAAGCAGGTGAATGCATAGTTTGTCACTATTCATCCATAAATTTGAATTAATTCGCTCCGTCACGTACGTCATAGTATCAAGAAAATAGATTAATATTTAGTAAAATTTATAAAATTATAAAACACATTTTCGTTTTTAGAATATATGTATATATCTGTTAAATATTTTAAATCTCAAATGGAATTTTGTATCAGGAAGAAGGACAATTTTGGCTCAGACCCATATATATTGTTACTCTGTCGGTTCTCTGCGCCTAAGTGTAAATAATAATGAAATATCGAGAAGGACAATATAAATATGACATTGCTTCCTCTATTTTTTTAAAGTTTATTTCGCATTGTGTCCGTATAGTTGTCTTGCATTCTGTTGGTTCATTTATACAGATCCAGACAAACTCCCCCAAAGAAATTGGTTACAGCCCTATAGCTAGAAGGTCCGATAATTAGCGGGTCCGATAGACTGACGCCCAATAGATAGAAGGTTCGATAGACCGAATGTACGAGAGGGTCCAATAGACAGACGGTTCTATAGACTGAATCGGCGGAGGGTCCGATAGTCCGAAGGTTGTATAGATCGAACGTCCAACGGGGTCCGATAGTCAGAAGGTCCGATAGACAGAAGGTTCTATAGACCGAATCGGAAAAGGGGACCGATAGTCCGAAGGTTCAGTAGGGGTCCGATATTTAGAAGGTCCGATAGACCGACAATAACGTAAAAAAGGTAAAATAAGTGGATACAATAAGTTTCTAATAGTTTTATATCATAAAAGGAAAAGGGTAATGCCTTATCTTCTTCTATGTGTATTGTAATAAACCGATGCAATAGGTCTGTCGGCCCACCCCCCCCCCCCCCCAAAAAAAAAAAATGGGGAACTTATTTTAAAGTTTTGTTTTATAAATTTTTAACATGTTAAAATTATTTTTATCAGAGCATCATCATCATCACCGTGGGGCGGGGGTGGTCCACCCATGCAGCTCAGCGCCCCCCCCCCCCCGGGTTAATTTTGCCACTACACCGATGTATTGGCAATGGGGAACGCTGACCATTTTTTGAAACATGGAAATCTAATTATATGGTGCACACTAAAGCCCCGAGGCCCACCATGCCCTTCTAACGCACGTGTTATTTTTTAAACAAAGAAATCTTATGGGGTGCACACTTTATAGTTGAATTTTCATTAAAAGCAACAGAAGATAAGATTCTGACAACAAAAGATTCTGACCGATAAAATGAAATTGTTTCAATTAGGCGCTACCACCTTCTTGGGAAGGGGGCGTTTCCATTTCTTTTAGGGTTGTCAGATGATATTTTCCTATACCTGCTATGATGTCAGCTTTTATACTTTTTGAGTGTTCACCGGCTACACTCATACTACTACCTTATGTCACATTTTAGTCTGTGGACTCTGTCGGGTAAATTATACCATTTTTTTTGGGGGGGGGGGGAATTCGAGAATATTCGGATACCTCACTGCCCGAATATTATGATATTCGAGCTTCTTGTTGCTGCCGGACGTAAGAGGTGCTTGCTGCAAGAAACAATCTAGGCCTAGTTTCTTGATTGTTTGAGCGAGCAAAGCGAACGAATGGGAGAGAGAGGGAAAAAAGAAGAATTTTGTATCATGAGAACAGGTTCTATAGCGTATTGATATTCCGTTCTCATAATCTGTGTAACATATTATCGCCATCTTCCGTTCTCATATTGGGAAGAGACTATTGGTCACAGGCCATTATTTTTGAAAATTCATCTCTTTAGCCCCTTTAGGTCAACTTGCATGTTGCTAACATTCTTTGAGTAGAAAATAGCATAACATTAGCTAGAGATTCAAGATGCAAACCAAATAACTTCCATAAGAATATGACTTATTAATATAATTGGCATTGGTTTATATACATAAATATGGTGATTACATTAATAACTAATATCAATAATGAAAATATAATGGGCATTGGTAAATTAATGCTAGTGAGCGAAGTTATTTTATTTTTTGTTTTCTTCTCTTTCCTTTCCGATTTCTTTTCATTTTCTCTTCTTTTCCTTCCTTTTCTTTTCTTCTTTCCTTTTCAACCTCTTCCTTTTTTGTTTTTTCTTTGGTTGGAACGCCCCCACTTATTTTAACCACTTATTTTTTTACCCACTTATCATTTCATCCACTATATTTTACCCTTTTTACGCATTTATTGTCGGTCTATCGGACCTTCTAACTATCGGACCCCTACTGAACCTTCGGACTATCGGACCCTTTTGCCGATTCGGTCTATAGAACCTTCTGCCTATTGGACCCTCATGTACATTCGGACTATCGAACCTTCTATCTATCGGACCTTCTGACTATCGGACCCGTTGGTCATTCGATCTATAGAACCTTCGGACTATTGGACCCTCCTGCCGATTCGGTGTATAGAACCTTCTGTCTACTGGACCCTCTCGTACATTCGGTCTATCGAACCTTCTATCTATTGGGTGTCGGTCTATCGGACCCGCTAACTATCGGACCTTCTAGCTATAGGGATGACCCCAAGAAATTATCCCCCCTCTCTCGATCTCTCCCCCTCTCTCACTCTCTCCCCCCCCCCCCCCCCCCCCCCCCCCCCCCCCCCCCCCCCCCTCCTTCTCTCTTTGTTGGCTATGCTAGTGTTGAGCGATAGTCTGGATTTGGACTTTCATATGTTTACACAAAAGTTCATCGGAAAATCAAGGCCGTTTTGCTGTTAACGGTCAACGAGATTTAAGATGAGAGGAACAAAAACACTGCTTTTTCTGAATCGTTTATCTGAGGCAATTATCTTGTGTATACATTCACATGATTATCAAATAATTACTTGGCGAAAACTAGATAATGCATGTAGTGAAAATATTTGCTTTCATGAAATTAGAGTGCTATCGACAATAATTAAGCCAACAAATATTATTACACCACTTACCCTTTGACGTATATCTGTATTATTTATTTAAATCTCGAGAAATTTTTATTTGATTCTTTCTTTCTCTCTCTCTCCTCTCTCTTTATTCCCTTACCACCTCTGTTTCTCTATCTCTCTCTCTCTCTCTCTCTCTCCCTTTCTCTCAGGCGGTTTGAAATGTATTCACATAAACCGTTGAATTCTTATACCCCGTCAACTTGGGATGGAACTGTCTTTTCTATAATTCCTGCAAAATAATTTATCAATTCAACCTTCCTAAATCCTCGTACCTGAACTCCTTATACGTACATGACACAACACATTAAACAAGCTTTCATGCCATCAAATAGTAATGGGTATAGCCTTGCCCAACGACTAGAAATTACGAAGTTTAATCTCATTTTCAGAAAAGACATACTTTAAGATATACAAAATCATAACTTTCGACTTATTCTACACTTTTCAAGTCTTGTAATTGGATTCCTTAGTCACCAATTTACTATTCCAATGCTAATGACAGAAATAAGCTGATTTTGCCCTTCTCATGTGGAATTGCCCAAAGGGGTAGGCCTATACAATGCCCTATTGGGCAAAAACCTACACACTTTTATTCATTTGTTGTCATTTATTCTTTGAAGATTTACGTCTTTCCCCCTTTTTTGTATTGATTGATTTTACGTTGTATTTCTAAAAACTCAAATTCTTTTTCATATATAACATTGAATCAGAATATTTCCCATAGGCTTAACTAATACAAACTGAACGTAATGAAACACAGATTTTATCATTTGATAAGCTAACATAGTTTGCTATTTTTATAATTGACACTTTCTGTGATTATGTTTCTCACATTTATATAGTATGAAAAACATTTTCATAATATAGTTATTTCGTATAAAACATTAGTACTTAAATTCTTTATTAAGAATAAACCACATAAACTTCAATTACCGCACTTTTATACTATGATTCTACGGTTTCAAACATAGGCCAACACAGAATTGAAGCTGTGAATTTTTCCTTCAATCAAAACTCACACCTGTCAACTGAGTTTACGATCGGTCGATCTTGTCTACACATGTACAGGTTCATTAATCTTATAAGTGCATATCAAGAGGCTTTATGGTTTAGGTTTGGTGGTTTATTTTACCTGGCTGCTAAGAAATTATCGTCGCCCTCACCTCCACCCACCGTCCTCTCTGCGCGTTTCGAGGCGAAACTCGGTTTTTGCAGAAGAAAAAAAATTAAATCAAGTAATCAAGCTAAGTCAATGAGTTACATAGGTCCTAAACATTGGAATATTATTCCCCATGACATAACAAAATCACAATTTGTATCTTCCTTTAGGAAACAATATAAAACATTATTAGTAAATAATTATTAATCACACACTTAATGTTGATGTTATATTGGAATTCCCTATACATTTTGTTCTCTTCTTCTCTCCCCCTGCCCCTTTCGTTTGCTTTTTGTTTGTTTTGGGGTTTGTTTGTTTTTTCTTTGTTTTGTTTTGTTTTAATTAAATGCTTTTGTGTTTAGGTTTATATCGTTTTTGTGCCTAAAATAATTTAGTTCTGTTTTCCTATTGTCTAATGGGCGATCCAAATTCTACAGGTTTCCTAACCTTCATGAAAGCCCCGCATAATTTTGTATATGTATTTTAAGCTATTGTTACCATGTTTATTGATTTTATCTTTCGAAATAAAATTAAATTGAAATTAAATTGAATAAAGCTGTTACTTTAATGTTTGTATAGGAGACATTATTTTGGGAAGGCATTATAATAAATTTGAATTATTTATTGTTGAAATAAATATCACATGTGAAAACGGGTGTTTTTCTTATTACAGTCCATCCATTTTTAATAAATAAAGCTATTCATATTATAAAACATAACAGACACATCACAACAGATCCTTCACAACGTGTTGATATCCTGAGCGCGCGTGTATAGACTATGCGCGCATTCAAGAGAGGACGGTTCGTGGTGCAGATAAGTCTCAATTATTGATGAGAGGCCGGACGCTTTACAGTAAAATCATTATTACGTAACCACGCATTTTCAGATTCTGAAACTTGCAAGGTAACCATGAGTACATATTATGAAAAATGCAAAAACTCACAACATATTGATACGTTTTGTCTCATTGACCAACGCCCCCTAGCGTCCGATGCAAACAGTGCAACGTTGGAGACAAAGGGGTTTCACAAAAACAGTGATAAAAACCAAATTCTCATTTAAACAAAGAGCACATTCAACGGAATATTCTTTGATGTTTTATCCATCATTGGATATGTCCCTTCATGTCCCTGTAATATAGTCAATGTAGATTTGACAACCTCATCTTCCAGCGCCATTTGCCACGGAACCAAACCATAAGGAAGCAAGCACAGCCAGGATAGAATGCCTCGTACATTAGTCCTAATTGGCTGATGGTCATGGCCATTTCTTCCAACCCCCCCCCCCCCCCCCCCCCCCCCCCCGTACCTATCCTATCAAAGAAGAGCATGTTTTTTAACAAGCCAAATAAGCTATAAATATTCATAAGTGTTCTGTGGGCGAGTCCACTATTGCCACTATTGAAAGCAATTAATATCAGCAAATATTTCGATTAATTTCAAAATCCAATCCCTTCATGTCCTATACGATTTGAAAGTTCACCCAACGTACCCAATCAAAAATTAGTCTTCACATCCCTGTAATATAGTCAATGGGGATTTGACAACCTCATCTTCCAGCGCCATTTGCCACGGAACTAAGCCACAAGAAAGCAAGCACAGCCGGGATAGAATGCCTCCATTATCGTACATCAGTCCTAATTCGCTGGTCACGCCCATTTCTTCCAACCCCCACCGTACCTGTCCTATCAAAGAAGAGCATGTTTTTTAACAACCCAAAGCATAAGCTATGAATATTCATGAGTGTAGCGTGGGCGAGTCCACTATTACCAGAGGGTTGAAGTCATGAACCAATCTGAACGCAATCAGCAAATCAGCAAATATCTCTATTAATTTCCTTCCGTATTTGTTACTTCATATTATTTTTATTTCAATTTTAACTTATTTTCGGCATTAGGAATCTGTAATTGATTATTTCGGATGAATTGTAGCACAAAATATACTATACTCGTATACATGTAGTTTCTCCCGGCCCATATTGGAGCATGACGTCATATTGCAAGCAAAGAAGAGCATGTTTTTTAACAAGCCAAAGCATAAGCTATGAATATTCATGAGTGTAGCGTGGGCGAGTCCATTATTACCAGAGGGTTGAAGTCATGAACCAATCTGAACGCAATTAATATCAGCAAATATCTCTATTAATTTCCTTCCGTATTTGTTACTTCATATTATTTTTATTTCAATTTTAACTTATTTTCGGCATTAGGAATCTGTAATTGATTATTTCGGATGAATTGTAGCACAAAATATACTATACTCGTATACATGTAGTTTCTCCCGGCCCATATTGGAGCATGACGTCATATTGGAAGCAAAATGAGACAGTCGTATGAATATGATGAAAAAAATCACAAATTTGGCAAAAGAGGACGGTTCGTGGTGAAGGCGACGATATGTATGCTTGTAAGTGAGAAACCAGGGGACCAACGGCTTTAAGTCCTCTCCTAGTATACCCCGAAAACCTGAAGAAGATTGAAGATCAGTCCAAAGGGTCAAAAAGCGATGCGCAAAAAAATGGCAGAAAAGGGAACTAAGGAGAAGACGAGGACCTGGGCCCCGTTTCATAAAAGTTTTCAGATGCAAGTATTTCAGTAGCTTATAGCTATTATCGTATAATCTTATTTAAATCATAATTGATAACAAGTTTTATGAAACGGGCCATGTGATCATTCCGACGATGCACGAGCGTTATCGCGGATATATGTTTTATCATAATGATGATTAAATTATGTTCAAGATCAAATCAATTGCGAAATCCAACAAAAAAATTAAAGGGCAATGCAATCTTTCTAATAATTTAATTCTGTGTGAAAGCAGAAAAATTTCAGAGAAAGAGGATGGTGAACGTTTGAAAGAAATCAGACAAAGAATTTTTTGTTAAAGTTATGAATGTTTACAAAATGAGATAACTTCATCTATGCGAATCTCAATTTGGCAAATTGGTGAATCGATTGTGACGTAGTCACGGTAAACTCTCCCATTTTGTCTTGCACCAAAATATCATTAAAATCCGGTTTCCTCCTAAGCGCCTTTTGCCCTCCGGCAGTAACTCAGAATATATTGCAGATAGTACACCTTTATCATTTCTTAGGTCCTCCAAATCGTCTCGAGTTACCGTACTAGATTCCCCCCGTCGCAAATCGAAAGCTCACTAGTGACCGTACCAATATGGCCAATTTGAAATTCCCATAGTGATTACAACTTTTATAGAATCATAACTTTCTCATTGCTTTGTACGATTTCGTTCAAACTTTCACCAATCTGCTTCTCTGATTTTGATTTAAAGTTCTAATTTTTCATCCAAAACAGAAAAGAAAAAAGAACCTGCGACAACAAAGGAGACACCTCAATCACAATAGTTACTGAAGTTACCTAACTTTATTAAGGCAGTGATTGGATCACATCGCAGCGCCGATAAGGGCAGATTATATGATAACAACAACTGATCATAATTCTGCCACAAGATGGCAGTATAACACTATGGCGTGATTTGTTCTCTTCTGTTCTCATCTACCTAGTTTCCAAACACAATACGAGTAAGCAATCTTAGTAACTAACAAAACTCCAAAACCATGCACATCATTAATCGTGTCGTAAAAAGAGTTATTTGCACATTCAACTAGGTTTTGAAAACATGGTTACAGCCACGCGACAGATTAAAACCCCAGGGGTGTGTCCTCATTGCAGCGCCATGAGCGTCACTGCGTGACGGATATGAGCGCTATATAAGTGGCCACTATTATTATTATTATTATTAAGGGGGTATCATGCGTGACCAAAGACTCACCAAAAGCACCCTAAGCGAGTATTTACGTGGTGCCAAAAAATACACCCTAAATAAGCATGATTACCCGTGAGTTGGGTAATTTGCTACCCTAAGTAAGTAATAATTGTTTGTAACCCCCCCCCTAAGCATGAAAGTAGTACCAGTTTTTACTACCCCTTTGGAACTTTGGTGGATATTTTTGATATTTTTTTCCTTCCATAATTCACGGGATACTTCAGCTAAAATGGTGATTTTAACTTGTTCTAGTGTTAAATGACCCTAAGTATGACCCTATAAATGCGTAATTCATCACTTTGAAAAAGATACCCTTTTTCTTGATTTTTTGTGATTTTGAGACCCTATTCACGTTACGTACCTAACGTGCCTGATCGTGAAAAACAACCCTTTTTACGTGATTTTTTGGTCGCGCATGATACCCCCCTTGCAATGAGGACAGACCCCCTGGGATTAAAACATGTAACCGAATTCGCAGGTCACTGATGTAACTAGGTGTAGCAATGGCATTGATAAATACATATATAGGCTACGTGCTATTCAGTTTCTGTAGGCCTAAACATAATAATTACGATTCGACATAATGTATAGACCCTAAGCCAGAATAACAGCTGTCAACAAATAAAAATATCCTAAACAGTGTGTCACTCAAAACCATAACAACTACAAACTTCCTTTTCTTGTATCCTGAATTAGTAGTTCTACATATCAAACCTTTACGGAACATCAGATTATAGCTTACTAGATAATAAAATAAACACACGTAAATATGTGCAGACATCTAAACCATAAGCCGACAAACTATACGCCTGATAAGCAATTAAGAGCAGCTAAAAATCATAGAGAACCAGTTAGAGTAAACCTTCAAAATAGAAACCAACAATAATTATGATCAGATCCCTACAGGACCGGTAATTGTCTAAACAATCACAAAACGCACTGAAGATCATGAGATGCATGACACAAATATATCATCATATAAATGGGCCAGGGTCCGAGTATCAGTAAACATGAACAAAGGCTAAATATTAATTAATTTTACCGGATGCATGAGTAGGAAAAAAAAACCTTATACAGGGCACTGCTTCATGCTTGAACGGGTAAATCAATTTCATGCATCATAAAGAGATTTTATAAATTTTATAAGTTCCAAAGAGAACTGGAAATCTGGCTATTTTAGGTTAAATTTCAGAATTTCATTTCTACAAGTGTTAGAGTCTTGACCCTTAAAGCTAACTAATGTCGACTTTATTTTTTTTTAAATTTGGAATAAGAATCCACCAATGGTACTCAATCAACAACTAGTCTAAGTTAGATCTAATCTAGTATCTAGTTTATTTACATGAAATGAATTAATTTTATCAATTAATTTGAAGAATTCATACAAAGATTCTGAGAACTTCAAGTGAAAGTCTTGCCATAAGCATAACAATAACAATTTCACTTTTCAGTCGGGCCAGTCGGTGTCGCTGCATGTGCAGTGAATGTAGTATGCAGCGTACAGCCTGTGACTGTAACGCAGCAGTGGCACATGTGAGCGCGATGTGTTATTAATATTGAAGATTTTCATTCTATAGCTCTATCTGGGTGTGGTTTTTTTTTTTTTTTTAGAAAGATATCGTTTTGATCTCGATATCGATAATACATCCAGTACAAATTGATCAATGCCTCTCAACCAATCAGATTGTAGGGATTTCTCGACCCACAATGTGATTGGTTGAGAGGCATTGATCTAGTCCTACCATCTTGTCTAATAGTAGTATGAATGTATATCAATGATATTGTTAATGCATCACCTTTATTACAGTTCATTCTTTTTGCTGATGATACTACAAATATTTCTAATATGAAATCGCTTTTTGACACACTAAATACTGAATTGCCTAAAATATCATCTTGGTTTAAATGTATAATAGATTGTCACTTAATGTACAAAAAACCCATTTTATTCATTTTAAAAGATGGAAGTCGCATTTTGATTTTATTGATAATATTAATATTGATGGTAAAATTATTGAAGAAAAGAAAAACTTTAAATTTTTAGGTGTAGTATTGGATGAATATTTATTTTAGGACGATCATAATTATATCAAAGGTTTTAACATCTATTTCACGCTGTGTAGGAATTCTTTTTAAACTTAAACAATATCTACCCTTACAGGTATTAATTATTATATATAATGCTATATTGATGCCACATAATATGTAATATTGTTTGGGGATCATTTAAATCAAAAAATAATTACATCCTTTTATTGCAAAAGAAAGCTATTCGTTTATCTGCAGGTGGTGGATTTTATGATCATGCGGACCCATTGTTTTATCGATCCAATACGTGTAAAATTGACGATATTCATACTTTTGAGATTGTTTTATTTATGTATCGGTTCCACTTTCGTCAACTTCCAAGTACGTTTGATCATATGTTTTGCTTAAACTCTGCAATACATAAGTAGGCCTACCCTACAAGAATTTCTTTATATATTCATCTTATAAATCCAATAACCTCACTTGCTCATAAATCGATAAAACATGTTGGTCCTGACATATGGAATAATATACCTTTAAATATACGATGTCATCCTACAATAACCAGGTTTAAAAATGAATTTAAAAAATGTATTTTAAGCCGGTATCAAAATGCACATTAATTGCGTTATTTTGGTCTCGTCTTTGTCCCCCTCTTATTCGAATTCCGCTTCTTATTGTATTTGCAATACAGTAGAATTTACCATGTACGATTTTATTTTATTGTACTCTATTGATCTCGATGTACGACTGACATTTGATGAGTATGTAATCATGACACGCTCTTTACTATTACCCCATTTAAATAATCGTTGTATGTATGCATGTATATGTACATTATGTGTATATGCATATGTGTATGCCTTATATGTATATGTATTTGTATATGTATATGTATACAAAGTTTATATTTTAAAGGGGGACTTTTTCATTTCTTGAGGGGCTTTACTTTCAAGCCTCAGGCTTATGACTAACCCCTCCCATGCTATGACTGTTTTATTATTATGTTGGTATGTTATTTTGTATTGATGCATGGAAAAATAAAATCAATCAATCAACAAGGTTACCATCCTGGGAAGGAGGTAGGCAAAAACTATATCCATCATCATCAGACAAATCATCTTCATCATCACAATCGGACTGTCATAATTATTCTCATCATCAGTCTCACTTCCATTATTGGGTCATTCTCCAAAAAAGTGTGCAAAAGTGCGATTTTCGTGTCGCCAGCATGGTCATACAGTTTAAATCGCTAATTTGTCCATTGGAAATCAACTTTTTTTGTTTAATTCATCATGAAGGCTTGACCTCTAAAATATCATCAGAGCTATCAGGACACCCATGATAATATTAGAAATACAAGCAGAAGTATCACCTTAAAAACCCCATGTCGCCAGGAAAGGAAGTGCTCATAATAAAAGTTCTTACTCGTTAACATATCATTCAAATTAAGTCTTTTGTACGTCATTCCATTGACCCTTAAGTGCCTTAATGACAAATACTATTACATAACAATATGAGGTTTTCATATTTCTCTTGTGCTCATTTAGACCATGTCACCAAATCGCAGTCAGATACGTTACCCCCTTTTGTGACTCCTCAGAGAAGGTCAAAGTAATGTCGCATAGCAGTGTAATTGAACGAGTTTAATAAACCAGGGGCGTATCCAGGATTTCCCAATAGGGGGGGGGGGGCGCCAGGAATTATTGATCGTACCAAAAAGTGTGTTGCATTGCGCGAGTTTAACTTTCCGCGCGCGCGCATCACCCACCACAAATGTCCACCATAGAACCATGTACACGGACCACAACGTAGCAAACAGTCCAAAATAGCAAATTTGCTTCGATCAGTCGATTTTCTGTTTTTGATAGAAATGGGTAGTTTCATTATCATTCTATCATGTCTCAAGTTTGTGAGTCGTAATTCGACTTAGAAATATATTTTTGGGGTATTTTAAAATAACTCCTTTTTTCACCTGTCCAGCTAATGAATGTTTAAAGAGCTTTTGTAATATTTTCATTCAATGCCAAATTTCTACTTTACCTCTAAAGGTATTAAATTGATTTTTGGACATGTGTGAGTAATGAATAGGTCCTCCTGTAGCAGTTTGCCAAAATTCAGCCTAATCTGATAATCCCTTCATACTGGTTGCTATGGCCTTTGAATACCCAGTTTTACTTGGGCGCACACATGCGGAGAGCGAAGGTTTAGCGCTCTTTTGTTCCGCACTTAAATGGCCATTTTCTCTCAAAGGAGTTATTGATTGCTGGTTACATACTGACTCTAAATCTGACATTTAATGATGTTATCATTGAGTAAACTAGGCAAGTGATATACCATTGGAAAGCTGAGAATCTCGACTTTCAGAAAATGTACAAAAAAAAAAATAATTTTGGCGACTTATTGTAGGTTTTGATGCGTCGGGTCACATTTTATCTTTTTTTAGTTTACACTGGTTTAATTCAGTTAAAAAGGAATATATATATAGAAAACCCAAAGGTTCTGCTGTACATGAAACTATGAGTATGACTGCTTGTTTTGTAGAATTCTGGCCCATTTTGTTTCAAAACGACCTGTTTATTGATGTTAAACACAAGCCGAAACACCATATTTACACACGTTTCTATGGGAAAGTACGTCCATGCACGTTGACAAGGGTTTCTTTGGTGATTGGTTCGAAGTGTTTCTGATGGCGGAAATTAACAAGTTAAATGGTTTCTTAAAAGAATACAAGGTCCAGCTTTGACCTTTCTATTCTGGCTTTCGATTGGCTGCATGGAATTCTGGCCATCCAATTTCATGAATAAATTACCTTGCCTAATGAGCGGAAAAGCCCAGGAGCAGAATTACTTTTGTTGCCAATTTGAATTTTACGCAAATGTTTCCAAATGATGAATAATTAATTGAAAAAGATATTTGTTTGTCTCCTTACATATATTACCTGTATGTAAATTTAATATACTATTACTAATAACTATTATTCAACTGAACAATTGTGAAAGAAAATTATTTATCGATATTTGATTCCCTGAAAATTAGAAGATCTCTTGTGTTTGTAGACTGATCACTCAATAATCAGACCTGTGCGTGTGCTCGTATAGTGCGTCGATGCTTGTCATTCAGGTGGCCTTCAAGTACGCGGATGCAACAAAGTAGGCGAAACTTATTGATATTGGCCGTCACGGGGGAGGCGTCTTTGGAAATTTTTGCTTCTGTAGAAGGGCTGAGATGCAAAATAGTGCTATATGTGACCAATTTTGAAGCCTATTTTATAAATGAACAATATTTTAAATTGCTATGAGGATTTTTTTTTTTTTGCTATTTTTTTTTTTTTTAACGACGGCCAATAGGGGGGGGCGCGCGCCTGTTGCGCCCCCCCCCCGGATACGCCACTGTAAACAGAGTCAACCTCAAGCATAAATGGCACCATAATATATTCATCGAATCTATTGTTACAAAATTATATAGAGATCCAACCACTTGGAAAACTACTGTTACGATGAGCTAATATCAGATACGTTACTTCAACTTTGTTTCATTAAGAAAAAAGTATGCTGTAAATGAATGCAAGGCTCAAGTACTTTTTAATACTTACGCTAATGTTTAATCACACACCGGACATTACATAAGAAAATTATTATTTTTCTGAAAATAGTGTGAGAAAAGAAACGGCACGTCAGATACGTTACAGTCAAATACGTTACTGATTGAATGTATCAGGCAGCATGATCAACTTCAGGCGCTTTGGCGAACATATTTTACTTTTCGGACCGAGTGCTCTACTTTTGTAAGCATATAGTGGCTTAATTCCTGTCGATCTGTGTGCTCTTATGTGCCAAATATAGGTACGGTAACGTATCTGATCAGATCAGATTAGTAATGTATCTGACAAGATATTTATTATTTTATAGCCCATATATACAGAATATGTATGTCTATATATTATGTAATTACTAATAATGAAATTTTAACCTCTTCTGCTGACACATTCCTTATCTTCTATCTCGATCCTTTCATTTTTCCTCAATTCTTTTCTGATCAGGCTGGTAACATATCTGATGAGATAACTATGTATTGCTCATTTGTCGTTTATAATTTTCTTGAGACATTATTTATTAAAGGAACAATGGGAAATGGAAATTATGCGTATTATATTTATAAAAATCTTCTCTAACTTCATTTTTACCGTCTTCCGTAACTGCAAATTTCAGATCTATCTCAGAAAAATCATTGTTGTTTTGTGATTTATTGTTAGTATTCGTATTTTACATAATAAAATGTTATAGAAGTATCTAATAATTTATCTACGTTAAGATTGTTCTTCACGGATAGAAGTATGTTTACGAATGCAGGCATATTTTGATGTTCTACAAGTTAGAATGCATTTATTGGTGCTGGGTTTGTTGCTGCATATGCCAACGGAACTTCCGATGCGTCAAATACGTTACCATACACCGTTCTTCTTTGCATCCAGAATTTATTTAATCTGGCAGAGATGTTACGTGTCATTTGTTTTTTTTAATTACAAGTGTAATACCTATTCTCAATTTAGGGTTACATATTTCAAGCAAATATATATGTTTCAATGTTTCCATGATGCTTGTACATATTCAAGCTTGTAGTACATTTTTAAGCAAGAATTAAGCAGACTATCAGCGTTTTCTAAGATACTACCTCTGGTAACGTATCTGTGATTTCGCTTCAAAATGTGAAAAAGGTCACTCAGTTTGGAACTAATTTTATTTCTTGAAAAAATGTTGGTAGCCAAAAATCAACCGTTGACTGTTTTGAATTCTTAAGGGATTAAATTTTCTGAATTCATAAGAATTTAATGAAATCTTTGATATTGAAATTTTGCCATTTTTACAACTCTATAATTGCACACTTTTTCGGAGAATGTCCCTATTACTGATTAATTCTTGATTTGAAATCAGGGAAATCTAAACACGATTCGACTCTAGCTCTACAACTAGTATATAATTGGAAATGGGGGTTGGGGTGGCAGCGCTTCTGGGCCTGGGGACGAGGTTGTTGAATATGAATGGGACTGTTAGCCGCGAGTGAATACAACCAACCTAGCAACTACCTATCACAGAAACTTATGCTTTCTGACCGACTGAATGCTTGCAATGGCCATCCTCATACAGACTCTATTCATGAAAGGGATTCGAATCCTGCATGCTGCCACCACGCCAACAAAGGAGACGTACGCCTCAATCACAATAGTTACTCATATTGACACGAATGTCTCATTTAGCTTGTTGGCTCGCACTTGCGGCAATGACAGTGACAATGACAATGACATTTATTCTCATGTCACCCATAGAGAGGGTATTGGAGTATACACTCATATACATGTACAACTCATTAGTATTTCATAAAATAATTTACAAAGCATTTAGAGTACAATGTTTAAAAATACAAAAAAAAAAAAAAAAATTAACATTAAAAAAAAAAAGATTTGATAATTAGATTTGAAATAATAAATAAGTGCATGGAAGCTTAAAATATAATTAGAATGTATAAATATTCTAAAGAAGGCAAGGTAGGACATTAGCATATCGTTGGCTGCTAGCCACAATTAAATCTAAAGCTCAAAATATTGTATTTCGAGCGCCTTTAGAAACGAAGCATAATTTTCCTGCAAAATTTTACAAGGTTGGATCGGATTTCTGGTTTTACACAATTAAAGAGCTGATTCATTTTGAGTGTATTTGGCCGCTCAGTGTAATATTTTTAAAGATGAAATTTTCTTTCCTTATTAAAAGAAGGACAAATGAATAGATAGTGAAATTCATCACCAATTGATTGCAAGCTGCACAGTGTACAAATTCTCATGTTTCTTTGACGTTTTTCATATCTTCCCGAGACAACTGGAAGTCGATGGTTTCCACATCGGAATCTACAAAAAATAATTCGATCTTTTTTATTCATATTGCTGAGGCAACTTTCTAGGCGAAGATTTTTTTTTTGAATATTCTATAGTTTACACACTGTGAATTTTCGTTTATCAGTATAAATCAATTTTGCAACTGTGAATCTTTAATTTGCAGATCTACAGCTTGTTTTACCCACTCTCTGCTAGAGGAACCACAAATGTCATATAAATTTGTCATGCACTACCTATCAAGAGTTTGCTTTAGGCCTATCTTTATTAACCAACTTGTCTGATATATACCTTGATCGGAAAGTATCTTTACAATCTCGTAAATCATACCAGACATTTTTGTTTGACTATTGAGAACTAATCCATACCAGAAGTTTATCATACTATTTTCAATATATTTCTCTAATTTGAATCTTCCGAGGTCGCCTAAAACCAAGCAGTTCGCTGTTGATTTATTAACTCTTATTATATAGAATCTGCTTGCAAAATTTCATGTGAAAGACTTCTAAATCTCGAATCACATCAAAACCCCATATTTCTGATCCATACAGGAGTATCGGTAAAACAAGTTGATCAAATAATTCAATTGGGATGTCCACTGGTAAATCAAGATGATATATATCTTATTCAACATACTGTACATTGCTCTTCTTGCTTGATTCAGTTGCTTTTCTTGAGCTTTCCGAAATGTATGATTATAATTGAAGGTAATACCAAGATATACATAGTTGTCTACTACTTCGACAGCCTGGTTATCAAATGTAAAAGAAACAGCTTTCCTCACTTTACCGCGGGAGAATATAACAAAGCAGAAATTCCGATGTCATTACGCGATTGGCCAATATGGCCAGGAGAGTCGTGCATTGAAACCATAGGAGTATTTTGTGCTACAATTCATCCCAAATAATCAGTTGCAGATTCCTGATACCGAAAATAAGTTAAATTGAAATAAAAACAATATGAAGTAACGTACAATTATGGAAGGAAATTAATCGAAATATTTGCTGATATTAATTGCTTTCAGATTGCTTCATGACTTCAACCCTCTGGCAATAGTGGACTCGCCCACGGAACACTCATGAATATTCATAGCTTCTTTGGCTTGTTAAAGTAGAACACTAATGATTTTAAATATTGGCTTAATACTTATTATTGCATAGATGGCATAAATTAAACAAGGTTATCCAAATTTAAAGCTTGGAAACATTTGAATTAATGATTATTATCAATTATAAAACGGTAAAATACAGCCCCGGATATAGCAGCTGAAAAGCTCCTTGAACGCTGCTGAGATGTGTGACGACACAAGAGGGGCGAGTCCTGTCTAAGCAGACGATGTCCCATAACATTATACACATTTTTCAGTGCCTGTTTTGTCATCCCCTCTTCACTTATTTCTCTTACTTGACTAGCGTCAGTCTTAATGTTAGTCTGTTGCCTCACTCTTAACTTCGTGTATGGTATTATTTTGATGAAAAATGCAGCGTTAAAAAAATAAAGGAATCAGTCACTTGTAAACAAAATAAGACGCCATTGTATTTTCAGCTGCTTGCACCGGGGCATGTTCGGCGTTTCAAGAGGGAACGAATACCATCCAGCTATTATTCGCAGGGCTTTTCAATTTGAAATTGGGGTTTATTTCATTGATCATTGACCCTTCTCCTGTGTATTTACAATCAAACGGTTTTAGTTATCAGAATCAGTTCACTTTCCCTTTTAGAATGGTGTGAAATAAGGTCATGTTTAAATGTACCAAACTCTTTATAATTTGATAAATAATTGCATTGCAATTACGTTCATTCATTATAGGACGTCGTCTGCTTAAGCAGAATCGATCCCTCGTATGACGACATCAAAACATCGCTATATTTCTGGCGAATCCTCGGATATTCCACATGCTGAGAAGAGCTTTTATTTATGTTGTTTTTATAATCATCATATACGCAGTTGACATAAAACTTATACGATTGCCATCTGTAAGCTTCCCAATTTCTAGTGATACATTAATTGCCATATTTGTGATTTTCTTGAGTGTTCTACTTTAAAAAAACATGCTCTTCTTTGATAGGACAGGTACGGTGGGGGGGGGGGGGGGGGGGGGGTTGGAAGAAATGGGCATGGCCAGCCAATTAGGACTAATTGTACGATAATGGAGGCATTCTATCCTGGCTGTGCTTGCTTCCTTATGGCTTGGTTCCGTGGCAAATGGCGCTGGAAGCTGAGGTTGTCAAATCTACATTGACTATATTACAGGGACGTGCATGAAGACTTATTTTTGATTGGGTACGGTGGGTGAACTTTCAAATCGTATAGAACATGAAGGATCCAATGATGGATAAAGCATCAAAGAATATTCGGTTGAATGTGCTCATTGTTTAAATGAGAATTGGGTTTTTTATCACTGTTTTTTGTGAAATCCCTTTATTGTCTACGTTGCACTGTTTGCATTGGACGCTAGGGGACGTTGGTCAATGAGACAAAACTATCAATAGGGAAGTTACCTAACTTTATTAAGGCAATGAATTGATCACATCGGGGTGTCGATAAGGGCCGTTAGTATAACACTGTTGCGCTGCAATATTGGAAGCACGGATTATCATCCATTTTTTTTCATCATCCCTCATTAGACCAGAAAGAGGATTATTGTCACTGCTGGTAGCATGGTGGGGTATATGAGATGGTAGAGAGTGACCGAACAATGCAGCTGTGTTATGAATGAGGTAGCCTTTTGCCCAAATGTCAACTATTCCGTTTTTAAATTTTTGTGGTCGCGAATAATATTTTGTGCATCTCGCTACTCAAATAGGAAGAAATCCGGGCGCCTCGCTGCCCAAATTCTGAGGATATTCGGGGATCTCGGTGCCAAAGGTCCTACTTATAGAAAACAGTACGTGGTGGCGATGGGGTCGATTAAAACTTAGAAGAGTTAAGATGTGGGGTTCCACAAGGTTCTGAATTGGGACCTCTCCTGTTCTTGATATATATTAAAGGAATACTCAATCGCAGATTGTGGACGTTTTTATGCCGCGAGAGGGCACCGTGATCGTTAGCTGATCATGCCGTTGCCCCGCGGGGCGCAAACTTCGGATAGACTGGTCGCTGCGCAACATGCAAGCTCCGCCTGAGCTCGAGCACTCGTGCGAGATTCGGTCGGCTTCGTGCAGTCCGAAATGTCATCGCAGTAGTCCAACGGACGTGTTCGACGCACAAACTTTGTGTACGAGTGAATGGGGCTTCCGCAATCTTGACTTTCCCCACGGCCCCCTGGTGGCGTATCCCTTTAATTATATCATATAAAGTGTGTTTCAATTTTCGATTTTGCTGATGATACTGTAGTTGCCTTATCCCATCAAAATATTGATACACTCATATCATTAGCTTTTTTAGAATTACGTAAACTGGTTTCTTAGTTTCAGAGCAACAAAGTACATGTAGTACTTAATTTTAAAAAAAAAGTTTATTCTATTTCGTTCAAAGAACAGGAGAGTTCCCGAAAACCTTGACCCTATATTGCTTTAAAAAAACACACCACCCTTCAATGTGTCCCATTATTATCATTTCTTGGTGTCACCTTAGACTAGTCTCTTGACTGGAAGGCCCACATTAATAATGTCACTTTAAAAGTATGAAATAAAAGTGCTTCAAAAGAAAGTAATTCAGATAATAACACATTCAAATAATTGTCACAGTAACTCCCTAATTATTTTGTACAAATGAAAGTTCTCACAGTTCAGGAACTAATAACGCTAAACAACCTGTTATTTCTGTATAATTTTTATACTGGAAAAATTCCACAAATCTTTAAAATAAAATTACGTTTGCAAACTCTCTCTATCATGTCCCTTTTCATATTTCCTGTTTGTTTTTTGTTTTTTCTCTCTCTCCAACTTTCTCTTGCTCTGTAGGTTTTGCTTTGAAATGTATTGTATACAAGTCATGTATATGCATGGATGTATGACATATATATATATATATATATATATATATATATATATATATATATTGTGTGTGTGTGTGTGTGTGTGTGTATATGTGTGTGTGTTGTGTGAGGGTGCGTTGATCTTATATAGCCGTATGTCGGAGGACGCTTCCACGGAAGCCGGACAATAGCCCTCGAAAGCCCAACAATGAATTTGTGCCTTATGCCGTCGACTGTCCGATGACGGAGGAACAATAGAGGAACAATACTTGTCCTCGGAAATATAGCTATACACATTTGTGTGTGTGTGTGTGTGTGTGGGCGTGTTTAGTCGTATGTCCGAGGACATTTTCGGACAGAGAACAAAAAAAAATCATGACAATGGTCCTCGGAAGCGGGACAATAGTCCTCGAACGTCGAACAATGAATTTGTGCTTTATTCCATCGACTGTCCGAGGACGGAGGAACAATAGAGGAACAATACTTGTCCTCGGAAATAAAGTTATACAAGACTCTGTGTGTGTGTGTGTGTGTGTGCGTGTGTAGGCATAGGTGTGTGCATATGTGAATGTTGACCAACCGAATCCATCCATTTATTTTCATTTCATGTAAATGTAACATATCAATTTTTTTATTGCTATTATGTTGGAACTACAAGTTCTGCTTCTCAGGGGTATTTGTCTGCTTTATGATAGGTTGAATGAAATTGAATTGAATTGAATTAAATGGACGTATAAGTTTTATTTTTATTATATATATATATATTTTTTATCATATTTGTTCATTTTATTTTATTCATTTTTGCCCCGGGCGCCATAATACCTAGATATGCCACTGAGTAGGCCTCAAGGTACACACAGAGTAACACAAAACATATCAGGCTTGGAATAGTTTTCTAGATCTTGACAATCCACAAATATCTCGTTTATTCTCCGAACATGGCATTCCAAAAGTTCTACAAAATCGATAATTCATCCATTTTTCCAATCTTAAATACTACCAATACAATATGTACACTGTAAAATTTCATAAAGGGGAAAATTCCAGGCATTTCCCAATAGTGCTGTAATATTCAGCAGGATCCTCTAAATTGTTATCCTTTCAATGATTCTAAAACATCACAGTACATGTATACACAAAGTCTTTTGAAACTACGCCAGCAAACTTCCCAGCTAATTCGAGACAGTTTTTTTCACAATGTAAGCACATGACCATCAACATTAATGATCATTTTGAAAGAATCTTGTTCAAATCATCTCTGTATTTCACAAAAAGAAATACTGAACTTCACAGCAGGATCTCTCTTCGACATATGAAAATGTCCGTTGCCGCGCAATGCGAATGTATCCCCCGGCACTGGCAGTAATTTTTCCGTCATCCTTTTATTCGAAGGAGGGACAAAGAACCTCCCCCCCCCCCCCCCCCCCCCTCCCCTCAAACAAAAGAATGACGTACAGATCGCCACCAGTGGCCCGGACTATTGTCAACACGAGGAGCAGCATCACCAAAACAATGTGTGTAGATTAGAGTATATTATAAAACGGGTTCAAGAATGTAGCCATCCTGATTGGTCAAATAACACCATGTGACCGTGCAAAAAAAAAGTGATAACATACGGCAAAAAGGCTCTAAACCACAGCTGAGCTGCGCGTACCCATACCTCTGGTGCGTGCAAACTTAAAACGCAATGAAATCGCGTAGTTTAATTGTCATTTTAGCGCAGGGATTACATGCGCGCACTGAAACGCACATGACTTGTTGGCTGCGCGCGCTTCTGTGATGTCATCCAGGAAAGCAAATGGCAGCCTCCATGACTGTGCGACTCTTGGCATTTCTATGGGGTTCGTAACCATTTTTATAGACTTTATAATCATATTTCCGACCCGTTTTATAAAACTATTTATACATGGTTGTGAGTTCGTGCATTAGTGCGATCTGGCAACACGCAGGTTTTTATCGTGGTGTCAAACACACTCGGCTTGCGTCTCGTGCGTATAGTACACCACGATAAAAACCCTTGTGTTGCCAGATCGCACCAACGCACTCCCATGTATTAATGGTATAATGTATCTCTATAGATAATTCGAAAGATATTTATCAAGAAATATGACCTGCAGAGTGTACACAAGATATCCACTAAAATATGACCTTTGACCCTACAAAAAACGGAACACTGGGAGCAGCATCACCAAACACTAAAGATGCGTAGATTCTACTAAGACACACCTCCATACAAAATTTGAAAGAAATCCATCAAGAAATGGCCTACTGAGCGCACACAAGACATCGTCCAAAATATGACCTCTGACCTTATAAAAGAGGGAACACTGGTGGCAGCATCACCAAAAACTAAATACACCGCCATACAATTTTTTTTTTAATCCGTCAAAAAATGTGGCAGAAAGAGCACACAAAAGGGACAAATGACCTTTGACCTATAAAGGATGCAACAATGAGGGCAGCATCACAAAAGAGTAAACAAAATTTGAAAGAAATCCGTAAATGTGGCAGTACCAAGGCCGTACGCAGCGGGGGGGGGGGGGGGGGGGGGGGCAGGGGGGCCCCCCCCCCCCCCCAGAAATTTCAAAATCATACTTTTTTTATGGGTTCCTTTGAAAGCGATCATCTTGCCCCCCCCCCCCCCCCCCCCCCTGGAAAAAATTTCTGCGTACGGCCTTGGGCAGTACGAGCACACAAAAGGGACCAATGACCTTTGAACAATGAAGGACGGAACAATGAGAGCAGTGTCACCACAAAGTAAAGATGTGTAGATTGTACCAAGATACATCTCCATATAAAATTACAAAGAAATCCTTCAAGAAATGTGGCCTGCAGAGTACACTCACGCCATCCTCCAAAGTATGACCTTTGACCCTATAAAAGACAGGACACTGGCGGCAGCATAACCAAAAATTATAGGTGCATAAATTTTACCAAGATAAACTTCCAAAATTTGAAAGAAATCTGTCAAGAAATGTGGCAGTTAGACCGCACACAAGAGTGCACACAAATCTATCAAAATATGATCTTTGACCCTATAAAAGACGGAACACTGGAGGCAGCATCACCAAAATCAATAGGCTTGTAGATTATACCATAATACACCTTCATTCAAAATTTGAACTAAATCCGTCGATAAATGTGGCCTATATGATAGAGCGCACACAGCCATCCACAAAAATATGGCCTTTTACCCTACTGGGGACGGCATCACCAAAAATTACAGGTGTTCCATACAAAATTTGAAAGAAATCCGTACAGGAATAAATGTGGCAGTTAGAGCGCACACAATAATATGACGACGCGGCGGCGGCGGCGGCAGCAGCGGCGTCAGCGCTGCTGAGTCCAAAGCGGTCTAAAGTATCCGGCATTCTGCCGGGAGATACAATAATCTTCATTAAAGATATCAATGTCACTTAAGAGTTGTATACATGTATTTAATTTGGGAAAACATTTTAAAGGAGCCATATAGTTTAACTCAATACAGATCCACGTTTGTATCAGGTTTTGTGGCCAAGTTTTCTTTCATTGTTTTTCTGGACTTTTCTGGACATTATCTCAATTCATGAACTCGATTTGAAGCTATATTATCCAAAGTGCAGATACAGTCAATCCTGCTTTATGAACCACCTGTATAAAAAGACTATCCATCTAAACAGACAACATTTGTTGGTCCCTGGAACCATATTTTTATTGAAGTGAACAGTAAACGAAACTGTATCACATGACCAGAAATCAACTTATCTTTAAAGGTAGCAAGATAACTATGAAAACAACCAAAAAGTCATACATCATTTCTCGTGAATATGCCACAAAATGCCACAAAATTTCTTTTATTTCCCACAAAACTGCCATGAACAATACAGAACAAAGGAAAATAAAACTTCTGACACATTGTCAAGGTAGGTAGTCTTGGTTTCTCTCAATATGAAATTTTCAACATTTTCAAAATGGATAAATTACCAATTCCTCAAAAAGGAAAGGCCTTAATTATATTGATAATACACCACAATGTTAAGGTAAGGCTGTAGGATAAAGGCAATGCTTATAAGTCCTAACCATGATATATTTTACTGGCAGTTACAGGCTGATTGTCAGAAGAGACACATGTCCTTTCTACGACATTCATCAGAAATACTTGTTGGATGAACATAAAACTGTCTCCAATGGTAGAAAATGATGACAAATGGAAAGAGAGAGATTGAAAGGGAAAGAGAAGAAAGAGAGAGAGAGATTAAAAATATTTAAAGGAGTTTTGCTAGAAACATACATCTCTTTCGATTTGGTCGTGGGCCTTTTCGCACCCTTAGTTCTGCCGGGCACATAATGAAATATCGTCAAAGTCATATTTCAGAAACGTGTATTTAAAAATGCATTATTGTGAAGCCCGAAATCATCTGCCAAACAATACAAAAGCATGGAAGATTGGAGTCTCATATTGCATCCAAATGGAAGATCTCTACATTATGTGCCTTGAAAACAGTTTATTACTAACTAGAATTCAAAATTATTTGATAATGCTGCTAAGTTTATACAGTGGAACCTCACTATAAAGAACACTGTTATAACAAACTCCCATTATAACGAGGTAATTTAGACGGTCCCACTTCTTTGTATTCTATTGTTTTTTAGCCCCGATATAACAATGTTTCGATATAAAGAGATAATTTCCTTGGTCCCACCGAGTTTGTTGGAATGAGGTTCCACTATAATATGACATCCCTTAGAAAGTATATTCACATAGTCACACAGGCATCCCTAAGGTACAGGTACATGCAGCTTGTCAAAGGAGACTGCAAACCAATTATGACAGATAACACCTGAGGCAAGCCAAGATGGTGTTAACCCGGTGTTCTGCGATACAAGCAAAATTCTGGCTCTGAGCAGACGATGCGTTCATCCTTGCTACTCAGTACATGTACATGAAGAAGAGCTCTTCGGGGAAATGTTTAATTGCACTGCATGACTCGTAAATATCTTATAAATTTTCACCAAATGTGTACCCTACATCTATTTCTCAAAAAGGCATACATGCCCTACCATTTATGACATTAAGTTCCTACGTACAGGTTATTCTAACAGCAATAACAAGTTATGGCAAGATTTCTTTTAAAAACTTTTTGAAAAAATGATATTTCTACCTTTGTATGTCACACTTAATAATTACAGGAACTTCCTTGAAAGTTTTTGATTAATATTTAAGATCTACACATTCAAGGAGAGCATTTTAGATCAAAGTAATTTTTCTGTATGTAGGTTGTAGGTTTAGATATCCCACATGAATTACAGTGTGTGGGACAAACAGTAAAAGAAAACACACTATAAAAGTTACATGTATGAGCACTCTGGCTCTGGATAGCTCCACAGGCGCACCTTCATAAAGAAACAAAACAATAAATAAAAAAGGCAGCAATAATGTATATCTCATGTTTACCATTTCAAATTTAAAAAAAACATCCCACGAAAACACAATGATGAACCATGATTTGATAAGCACAGGGATAGTTTTGGATTGGCAAAATGTGCACATTCTGGTTTTCTACATTTAAAAATGCATAAATAATGCTCATTAAAGCATAAATATTTAAATTCTTATCTCAACTGTTGCTTCCTAGACATGTAACCTCAAATTCTCAATGCATACAATACACTCATAATAATACCATTTTTTCAGATTCCAAACTTAAAAGGTACCAATCACCTCAAAATATAATTTGTAGGTCAAACGCACATGGAGAACCAAAATTCAACATGGGTTCCCATTCTTTGCAAGCCAGGGGAGCGTTTCATCAAGCGTTTTGTTAGTGATTTTTACTGACAAATTTGCTCTCAACCAATCAGATGCAAGGATTTCAGTAGCTTATAACAGTTGTCAGTAAAATTCACTGACAAATCCCCTGATCATCTGTGAGTCGTCAGTCACCCATATACGGTTTTTGTACCTAAATCTAACACCCAGCTCCATCTATCTTCATGCATCAAAACGACTAGCAGGCTGTTTTTCCCGATGTTGCCAGGATGGATAGATTCATATCTGCTGTAAATTCATTTTTCCTGAATTCATTGGAAATACACGTACATATATTCACGTTAAAAATAAATCCTGTACAGGTGTGTCGACAAGTCTACTCTCAAAAACTTTACATTCATTGAGTGTATTTAAACTTCCATAATTTCTTTACCAAAGTAATATTTAAAGCCCATATTTTCAAAATAGTATAGCAACATCAAGTGATTCCAGTGATTGGTACCCTTTAATATTTGATTAACAGTTTCTTAGACAATACATCCCTAATGCTACATGTATTACTCTAATGTCATACTTCACATAACAGGAACATGTGTATAATATATATTTACAACACTGCACCTTAGTACTGTATGTCTGTACACGCTAAATAAACCTACTCGTTCCAATGAAAGAAGTGAGAAAAACGTAACACTTATAAATACGCTGTACAAATTTAGAATGATTATTCAACATGATTCAACGTTAATCTCTACAAGGAGAATACTTACAGCATGGCAAGTCAATACTTTTACAAACAACTGATTTTTTACAATAGAAAACTGAAAGACTACTACATGACTTGTACATGTACATGTTAACACAGTCGATACTAGGTGTTTAATGATATGACACTTTTTGATTGACACTAGCTCAAATCACAATTAGTATCGAGATGAACTTTACAATTGGTAGAGTTGAAGAGTGTGTATTTTCTCTTGAACTTTAACGAGTGTGTAGTTTCTGTCAAGTATCAAGTTGAAGAGTATATATTTTCTGTTGAGTAAGTTCTTCATGAATGTCCTTTATTGATATGCATGTAGTATAGTGCAAAAAACGCTTGAATTCTTAATACTTTTGACATATCAAGGCAAAAAAAAACAAACTTATGTGTCTTTCAGTAGTTTTAGTAGTTCTGAGTCTAAATTAATCAGCTTTCCCTCCTCAAATTGGCACCAATTATTCTCTTGTTTCCTCTCCTACCAATACCTCCTTGGTCCAACAAACAGTGTAGTTTGAAAAAAAACCCAAAAGTATAATACATGAACCAATGTGAATGATAACCGAAAAGTTTAACAGGAAAATTGCCAATATGCACAAGAAAATACATGTAGCTATTACATATATTACACTGTATTGCCAATTTAGAGAGATTAACGGTTATTAATTACGGTGAAATTGCTCTTATTCATAAACGGTGCAGCATACTGCATTAGAATTAGACTCGAAATTCTCAGTGATTTGGGCTCTTTCTGTTCATGTACAATGTGTAACTCTGAGAATTCTGGATCAAAAGATAATGCAAAAACTTCAGTGAAAGGAGACACTGTGCCGCTGTGGGTTAATTCAGTACACAGCAATAGCATTGTTCAATACAACTGCATAAAGACTGAAAGCCTATACCATGGATGTCTATTCCGTGGATAAAACTTATTCAGTCAAAACAATATAATCAGTTAGGAATGACAAAGCTGTGCAATGCACTAGCAACATTATTGCATTCTGGTATATTTTCTGATTTATGAACAGCTGCTCACAAATTACCAATAACAACAGCACAAACTATAAAATTCGGTCTATGTAGAAAAGATGATTTACGCTAATGAGCCTACATCACCTCTTTCCTGATATCCAATACCTTTCCTACACAGTGGCATAGCTACAGGGACACAGTACACACATGCCCCCCCCCCCCCCCCCATCGAATGGCAAAAAAGAAAAGAGAAAAGAAAGAGATAAGACAGAGAAAAGGGAAAGGAAGAGAAAAGAAGACGAAAGGAACACTTCCTGCACGCTCCCCCTAATCAGTGACCTCGTAAATTTTCTGAGTAAGACCAGTGCCCCCTCCCCCCCCCCCCCCCCAATGATGCCAGTGTCCCCTCAATGTTTGGACTCACGCTACGCCACTGTAGTAATTTTTAAAGTTATCCCTGTTGGGTAATGCAAGCAGCCATTATTCATCCAAAAGTGCTAAATCAAATTCAGACTTCAGAGCACACTGTTATGAATACTAGCACTATTTCAAAATTTCTAAATTTTGATTCTACGCTCTTCACCTTTAGGTTGTACAAATTTGACAGTAGTTGTACGGTATGAGTGATCATCGATCAAAAATATTTCTTTTTTCTGACACCCAGCACTCTTACCGATACAATCCACCCTTTAAAGCTTTCATAGTATGCAAAGTGCAGGTAAAACGATAAAGTATTGCCTCCTTTAAAATCCAAACTTTTCAGGTATTTTCAGATTCGCTTAATGAAAATCATGTAATATCATCTATCTTAATTAGCGCTCAACTCATTCAGGAAAGCTGTCGATAATTTGTGGTTTGGCTAATTATCAATTTAACTCACAAAAATTTCCTGGACTGAATGGGTTAAAATGGACGATCCTACCTTAATTTCTTTGTTAAGAAAAATAAGGAAACCTGTATTCCTGAAGGGCTCGTGTCAAAGACTTGGGATACATCATTCCCTATATTTCACAGAAAACACTCTGTATGCTATGCTATACATAAAAACATCAGTAGAGTATTGAGATAATATCTCAAATGTCCACTAAAACAATAATTTAGCCAAAAAAAAAAATGATCTTTAACTTACTGGTAGGCCAAACGAACATGACAAAAACCCATTCCATTATTTCAGGACAAAACATGAAAGCTTTTTTTCAATACAAACATGAACTCCATCTTATTTAAATTACAAATGTACACTATACAGATTCTATTATAAATAGCAAAGACATTAAAATCCCTGAACATTATTTGATTCCTCTGTTTTTACAACCACCAATCAACACATCAATGTGTGTGTTTATGATCTAATTTACAGCTGAAAATTGATCTTGTAAATACTACTTGGATTTTTTAAAAAAAGGATAAAAAGAGAATATTGCTGGTAGATCTGAAAGTAATATAAAACTTCATCTGTCAACTACTTGTCGTCAACCATTATTTGTAACAAATAAGCAAAAGAACAAAAAAAGAAAAATACTGACACCATATCAATATGGTGATGAATATGATAACCCAAAGTCATAACTCATGCACTAATGTACATGGATCTTACATGATAAAAACCTACATCTAAAATTACATGTACTAACACGTAGAAACTGGGCCACATCTTTAAAACAAAATTTGCACAAGTAAAAGTAGTAAATAAATTAATACATTATCAACATTTTCTTTAAAAATTGGTAAACAATTCACTTTTTTATTTTGTCTATTATAAACAGGAAGAAAAGGTACTTTATGATTATTACTATGTTGCAGTCCTTCCTTTTTTTCCTCCTCTCAAGTTCCCTATCATCTTTTCTCCCTCTCTTTGTCTGTCCCTTAACTTTTCCATTAAATTATCTTGTATTTGTGTATTCAGGCGTACCCGCTACAAGCATCCTCTTAATAGGATCACACCTTCTTCCCTGTATTACAAGTTCTTGATTATACTACTTTATATGTATACATGTAAATTGTACTATTTGAACAGATGTCAAATGTTGTCAAAATCAATTGAAGAAAATAAATGTTAATATGAATTGAATTGAATTGAACTTACAACAAATCCAAGTTTAGACTGCATGCGACAGTATTCTTGTTAAAGCATGTTGGCCCATATTCTACTATTCAAAGAGATAGCAATCTGGGCACTGTTTCACGAAACAACCATAAGAACAAGTTCGCCGAGATCCCATTTGAGAACGCATGCTAATTTTAATACACGCGTTTCAATGGAATGTCAGCGAACTTGTATTTATGACGGTTTCGTGAAACACTGCACTGCTGCTTGGCCTAAGCTCAGGCTTATTGCGGTAAATAAAGAGACTTAAGCTCGATCATGGGCAACTGTAGCTCAATCTTGTAGTAAACTTGATGCATTCTTAATTCGACAATCTCCTTGATGTTGTTATCTTGATGCACAACAGTCAAAATTTCTCCAAAATAGAATTATCAAAGTCCCAATTCTCTACTAAAACATACCGAAGCCAATGAGGCTGCATCTTGTAGTAAAGCTGACACATTCCCAAACAAGCTCAATACCAAATAGCCAATCTTTATCTTTTTGTTGAACATGCAGGACTGTTACCATTTCTCGGGCACAGATTGCATCATCACCTGTAGCCAGGTGACATGTGAGATGGGTTGAGAGAGTGATACATGTAGCTCTGATAATGAGGCACTGCTACCTTGATGCAAGACAGTTACCATTTCTCTGACATAGTGGGCATCATCCCCTGTAGCCTGGTAATACGCACATGTAAGAGAGGTTGAGAGAGTGGTACATGTAGCTTTGTTGATGAGGTGCCTGGACTGGACAGCAAGAGTTACAGTTACTTTGACGCAAGACTGTCACCATTTCTCAGACATGGCTTGCATCATCGCCTGTAGCCAGGTGGTACATGAGATGGGTTGAGAGAGTGGTAGCTCTGTGGGTGGGGACCCTGGCCTGGAAAGAATGTGTTACTGCTTCCAACCTGCCAAAAATAAAACAGCAATATTCAAGATGAAAAATAACAAAAAAGACATTAGATTTTCACAACGAGATTCGCATTTCAAGATGACTCTATCCTTCAAACAATTTGGGAAAAAGTATCAAAGTAGGAGGGACTTCAACATGGCATGTTACTATAATATTTGAATAGAATAACTGAGCTTCACATCACTAGTCACGTCAAGAGAACAATATGTATTTCATTCTTGCACAAAAAGACAGAGAAGAAGGCAAGAGCCTTAGTGTTATCAGGGAGATTAACACAATTACTTTGTCACGTAGTAAAAGACTCATTAGATGATATCTTTGCACGCATAACAGTTTCGTGCTAAAAACCTTAATTTCAAAATTAATAAAATTTTGGTCCACAAATTTTTCAAGCCTTATCCCTATTCTTTTTTTTTTCTTTCAAAATCTTTTGGCTAGCTTGTCAGGAACTTGGTCTGACACCCGACGATATTGACAACAATCTGGTAACACCTCTAATAGAACGTACATGTACTCACCTGATAAGGAACACCAGATCCCATACTTTGTTGCGTCATAGATGGATTATACTGCTGAGAGTACATAGGTGCGTATCTGGGATCGATCCCCGGAGCGGAACTATATGCCGATTGATCAAGGTACGGGTTCCTCTGCAGCATGCTGACATCCGATTGGCCCATGCGTGCCATGTGATCAGGGATGGGGCCCTGGCGTCCCTGCAAGAGGGTACGCAAGTGGGATGGGGAGCTAAGGCCAGGGTAAGAGGACGGAAGCGTCTGACTGGCGGGTATGGTGTGAAGTTGGCCTGCATACAGAGTGGAGGATTGTGGCTGGTTGAAGGCTGACGATCGGTGAGCGGACAGAGATGAGTGGATACCAGCTCCAGGAGTCAGCCGACCAGTCGGGTTGAAGATATCTGGCTTGGGGCCGGGTGCTGTCGGGAACGGAGAGGTGTGGCCAGTCCTCATCGGATCAAAGAGGCTTTCCTTGCGGTTTGGAACCATCTGTCCGCTGTAGCCTGGGTAGGTATTGGGGTCCAGACCTGCAGCTGGAGTGCCAAGAGGTGGTGGCATACCAGGTGCGGGGACTCTCTGTGTGGACATGTACCCGGGGTAACCTGAAGGAATAGCATTTGGCATCGGGCTGTGCGATGGCAACCGAAAAGAACTGCTAGGTCTCGAAGAGTTGTCAGGGGGAGGATTTGACTGGGTACTAGGAGTACTGGAGACATCTTGAGATGGTTTCGCAGAATTGGTTGCTCCAGGAGATGCCATGCTGCGCAAGAGCTCTGTTGCTGTAGTACTGCTACCATGATGGGCATTAGGGCTCCCTTGGGATGCTAATCGCTGCATTGTTTCTGACATGGGAGCACCATGTGGTGGGGCAGGCTGAGGTAGCACTGTGTTGGACTGGCTTACACTCTGAGTTGTTGCAGGGTATTGAGGTGGACTCTGGGTCTTGTGCATCTGAGAGGTTTGACCTTGACTAGGGACTGAAGGAGAGTCAACCGCCAGAGGTCGCCAGAGCTTTGCAGGGGAAGGTTCCACCTCTCTTGATGGCATGCCCCATGGTGAGGGTGTCCCAGGGGTCTCCTGAGGACCTCCCATCCCATGACTCACAGGGTAGGAATGAAGGTGACTTTGGGGGTGACTTTGGGGATGACTTTGGGGATGACTTTGAGAATGACTTTGAGAATGACTTTGCGGATGACTTTGCGGATGACTTTGCGGATGACCTTGAGAATTTCCTTGCGGATTGTTTTGCGGGTGAGCCTGGAGAGGCCCCTGTTGCATATCACCAGAACGGGGCATTGGAATGATTTCATGTGTTCTTTGTTCAGTATTGCCACTGGTTGGTGGCTGTTGCAGCATGCTTTCCCGAGTGCCTGCTCCATCCTGTATCAGAGGTGGAACGGCTTGAGTTGCACCAGATTTATTGCTTTGTTCCGGGTGTGTGTTGTACCAAGGAGATTGCAGAGGGGGAGGAGGCCTCCTTGCATTCAGATCGATCATGTCCTGGTAGGAGCTACGATTGGGATTGGGCTGAATGGCAGTGTTCCTTTCAACTATGGGTTGGACAGCCAGGGGCTCGGGTCCCTGTACGACCCCATGGTGAACAACCCCCTTATGAAGCAACTGGTCTGCAGCATACGCAGTCTTTCCCATACCCCTATCAGCAATTGACTGTCCCGAAACCTCCTGCGCTGCATTTGCACCAGGGTTTCTAGATGTCTTGGAGGTGGCCGAGAACTGCGCATTCCTTTCAACATTAGACGCAGAAGTCTGTAACTTGTTCTTTTCTTCCCCACTGTCTCTGACCTGCAGCGGTTTGGGTTGATGGCTGGTGTTTGTGGTGCTGCTTTGCCGTAGAGGTGTTGCAACCATAGGAGGGACATGCGCCCTTGGTTTATCAACATTATCAACATAGCGGGCTGATGATATTGGCATATACGATGGACCAGGTCGGGGATCCATCCCTGAGGTTTTCTCAGGCATAGCAGAACCACTTATTGCACCACTCATGGAACCTACTTTATAAGTCTTATTGCTCTTCTTACTACAGTCCTCATCCTCACTAAGAATTAAGTCCTTAGTGGAAGGCGATGTTGACTTTCTTGGCTCATTACTACTTTGTTTTTCTGTCGCACTCTTCTTGGATGGCTCCTCAATTTTGTCATCTTCGTCATCGTCTTCCTCCTCATCATCACCATCATCATCATCTTCCTTCCATTTCTTGGGTGCTCTGAGATGCGAGCCTTTTGAGCTCTTAAGCTCGGCGTAGTCCTCTGAATGATAAGATGCTGGGCTGGGGCAAGGACTAAGGCCGGTAGAAGTGTCTTCCCTTTCTTCACGCCCTTCCTCCTCGTCCTTCTCCTCTTCCTCATTCCCCTCTTCGGTCTTCTTCCGAACGGACCTCTTCTTGGAGGTCATGGCTCTCCTGTTGTCTTGGGAACTCTGTGAATCTGTCTCGCCTTCGTCTTGGGAGTCGGTGAAGACTGGTTTGGGCACAGGATGTCTGCAGTTGGCATTCTTCTTGCGGAAGTTTGGGAACTGCTTTTTCAGGGCACGCCGGAAGCACGCCTCTACCTTGCGTGCCATCAATGTGTATTCTAGGACAAAAGACAAGGAACCAATGAAAAGGAATCATTAACAGCGAATTAACTCTTCGTTTGCCACATAAATACTCTTCTATGGGACTTGTATGTAGAGTCTATGCCAATTGGCACAATGGCACCGAGAGAGTTAATAAACCCAATTTAAAATTAAAAGAAAAAGGCTTTTCTAGTAATACAAGAGTACTGCAGAACACAAAATATTTCAGAAGATTAAAATAATAACTAGACATTGAATTCTTCACTGAAGACGAATTAGGTGGTCTGTCCCTGTAGGAAATTGCTTTGTAAGATGTGATATTTGTGCAAGATAATAATCACGATAATGTTGACAATGATGATAAAATGCTCAAGTGATGACAATGACGATAATGACATATTGATAATGATGATCATGACAACATTTAGAACTTGCAATCGTATCAGAACGATGTGCATGCAATGTCGTCCGTATAACAATAACCTGATGACCTTGAAAAATATGCGGGAACTTGACCTTATTAGGACTGATGACTGACAAAAATTTGAAGAAAATTGACTGAGCAAATTTTGAGAAATCGTGATAAAATATCGGACTCTTTGATATTGCAGGATACGTGGAGATTAACGGCATAGCTTACATACCGTATAGTCGCGTGTACACGGCGCACACGTATATACGGCGCACCCATACTTTCGACCCTCTGTATTAAAAAAAATATATATATTGCCGTCTTTGCACATGGCGCGATTCTATCGCGTGATAATACATACGAGGCTCGGAATCGGCCCCAGAATGAGTGAAAGTTTGAACTTCCAGTCATATCAGCGCCGCTACTTAGCTCCGCAAAAATCTATCAGTACATATGTATACAGTGTGTGTATACGTAGGGGTATGTGTGTGTACAACGCCGTTAATAGCGCACACTTCATTGTATGAGCAAGACAGGGAAACTCACGCGGGAGAGCTTGGAAGAGAGAGAGCGTGAGCGAGGGAGCGAGGGAGCGAGGGAGCGAGATGAATATTTAGGGGGCAGGGCTAGGGACAGAACATAATATATCATTGCTGGTTTGCATCTAAATCCGGTGTAATAATATAAAAATTAATGAAACAAATCAACGAAATTTACTCCGGAATGGAAACTCGGCGTTTGAAGAACTAACAACACCACACACACAAACACACCAAAAAATAAAAAATAAATAAATCACGGAAAAAGAAAAAGTCTGAGAAGAAAATATAAAATGAAAAGATAGCTTTCAGGTCTTTAGAAAAATTCGAGGAACAAATTTATTCATTGTTAGAGTACATCAGAATTAAGAAATATTAAGATAAGGAATAGTAATAATTTTCTTTAAAAGTAGGCCTACCGAAAGAGGGAATTTACGAAGAAAAAACCTAGATCAAATATCAAAAGCAATGGTCAACAATTAAGCCTGCCCCTCACTTAAAAATATAAGACATTGAAGAACTATAAAGGAAAACCCCTCCAAAATTTGAGGAAACAAATATTATTCATACCACAGTGACGGTACAAAATAATAATTCAAACTAGGCTACCAATCGGAAGAAAAATTATTGTTCGTTAGAATCGAAGAAAAAAAGAATGGCGCCCGTAGGTCACATGTAAAATAGAAAAAGGAAGATGCCAGAGGCCGTTTATAAAGAGAGCTGTAACAAGCGCATAATAATCCTGCACGTATGCTGTCTTTGTGTAAAACATGGCGGATCAGTGTAGATACTCTCTGTAGCTAGCTCATGCCGTTTATCGCGCGCGCGCCACCTCTTGGTCATACCACGTACAGTCATCTACAGCCACCTTGCGAACAAATGAAAAAGACGATCTATTTTCATCATTATAGCCGCGAATTCAATCTGGTTTTCGTCATTACAGTTATGAAAGTGAAGCTTAGACTAGGATTATACTGGCCATGTATGTAGAATTTCGATAATTGTTTTATAAAGCGGAGTTTTTAATATAAAAATCGGACAATTGACAATTGTCGTTCAACTGCACACTACAGTGCAATGACATAGGCCTAGTGTTACATGTGATATGTCCGGCCGCGCCGGGGGCCTGGGGCGGCGGGTAGCGCTGGCGGGCAAGACCCAGTAAGAGCTGCATTTCGTCGTCATTTCCTTGTACTCGTTTATATGGCGCACCCCGACTTTTGACATTCTCTGCCATGAAAAAAAGTGCGCCGTATACACGCGACTATACGGTACACGTCAGGGAATCAGATTTTCCTTAGGGTTGTACACAAACTACTGCACACTACATTCATATAGAAATAACACGCAAAATATGGCAGTTTATTACATGGTTTGTGATTGTATATGTTATAATAGTCCAATAAGATGGTAAAATGAAAGGCAAAAAGAAAAAAAAAATTAATGGACCTGTCAGGGATCGAACCTGGGTCACTGGAATAGGAGGCAAGTGCTTTAACCAATATACCAAAATATTTCCCATAGAGATAACACGTAAACGAAAAACGGGATTCTCAAATCCCATTTTCTAGTTAAAAATTGGACATGATCCTGACATCTGATCAAAACTTGGAGACCACACTTGTAAAAGCTTATAGTCTCAGCTACAACAAACTAAAATCTCGAAGAAAATAGACCAAAAACAATGTCATGTAGAATCATGATTGGAAAAAAAAAATCATCTTCCATAGACATAACACGCAAATAGGGAAAATTCTGACATGGCGTCTTTAATTGAATATTTCACTGTGATGAACGTCATCAAAATGAAAAATGTTGGATACTAATCTTGTAGGGAATTGTCTCAGCTACAACATATCAACAACAAAAAATTCATATTAAGGGAGATATACTTGAATTTGCATAAATGTGATGACGTCATTATATGCAAATTGGATATTTGGGGTTCTGAGGCTATTATGATGACGCCATAATAAAATCAAGGGGCAAATGACGCATGAAATCATATTTCCAACTCATCCTCTTTCAAAATATGACGAAACTATTGGGGGTTCATGGACTATCTTACGAGCTATAGCCGATTCTAGATAGGCATGTTTTTACCACTTTTTACATTATATTGCCCATTGACACGCACGCGAATTTTCAAGTTCGACGCGCTCGTGCGCCATTATTAGAAGTCGAGGATGAATGAAAATTGTTGGAAATTGTCAAGAAAACTATCAGAAAGCTATTCCATGCGAAAAAACAGCATTTTTCTCTAAGATATGTGATGTGCGCGTGCAAAACGCATGCATGGTCGTGTGTGCGCACAAATTTTTGAAATGCTTAAAATGACCTGAAACGTACTCTCGTGGGTGATTTTGAGCATTTTAAAATTTTGACGCGCGCGTACGTGCGCGTCATTATGTTCTCGTGCGGATTTTTATTACATGTCATGTTGAGGCTTGACCTGACTTTCATGTGTGTCAAATATGGTTTATTTTTGATGACTCGTTATGAAGATATGATCGATAATGTGATTTCACAAAATGGCCTGATGACCTCAAAAAGGTTTGCATGGCATGTCCATGACAGACTCCATACATGGCATGAAATTGAAGGAAATTGACATGGCCGATTTTTGAGATATCGTGGGGACAAAATCGGGTCCGTAAAAATAAGTAAATAAATAAATAAGAAAATTATGACAAAATTAAGAGGTGATCTGTCCGATGGACGACACCTTGCCATATATCTCCAAAGCAAATGGCTTTAATTTTGAATGGAAATTTTCCAAATACATTTAGAATCAATCTTGAACTGAAAAAAGGTTAAATCAGGTGGAATACTCACCATTTTTTCTACCATTGTATTGAAGACAGTTCTGGAATATCAGGTCCATATCATTCACAAACTGCAAGCAAAAAAAGCATAAGCAGAATATTTGCAGAGTTCTGGCAATTTTCATCAGTTTGTTCTATTTTTACCTCTTTTACCTCCCAGAATAATTGCTTTAACCGGTTGACTGCTGAATACTGCTGAATACTGCTGAATTCTCTATTTCCTATAGGGTTAACACAGGGACCACCCGATTCCCGTAGGCAATGGGTTAAATAACTGCTCTCTGTGTTAGAGGTTCTATGCTTGCATAATCAAAATATCAACTTCAAGTAATCCGTAAAAAGATATTGCAAGTGTGGATACTCTTAATAGACGTTGACGCAAGCGCGTACAAGTTGACTTCTATGCTGGCTTTTGACAAATGTAAATTTTTCTCCTTGTGCTCTTTAACCTATGACCATTGGAATGTCTTGTATAGTTTTGGGGTGATTTTATATCTTTCAACCACGTACCATTTAATTTGGGGGCAACTGGTCATCATCTCTGAACAACATCTTGTGTCGTTTATCTACATCTTCTGATAAAACTAAAAGATATATTTCTTTTGTTTTCAAGTAATAATAAATTTCGATTCTTTTACAGTGCATATTACTTTTTTTTAGAATGTCTCTACCGGTATACAAAAATAAGTTTCTCCTTTTGGATTTGGACTTGTAAGAGTACAAGGGCTCTTATGGAACTTCCCACAAATAAACTGATCACCGCTCCAACGCACTTTTTTTGCTAGTCTCTACATGCTAGAGCTTTTTAATGTTTGTTTAATAGTAGGTCATATATCTGACCTTGATAGTAAATAATAATATTAAAGTCATTGCACAATATCATTAGTAGACGTAATACCTACTCCTGAGCCCTGTAACACAAAGGTTTGCAATCAATTGCAAATTTCAAACAGCAATTCTGATTGGTTAATGGTCTGCTTTTTGAACAATATGTGAATGAAACGATGATCTTGATGGACTATTGCATTTTCCCCCATTGATTGCAAACGTTTGTGTTACAGGACCTGGATCAGCGACATAAGCGTTTCATCAAGTGTCTTGTCAGTGATTTTCACCGACAAATTTGCTCTCAGCCAATCAGATACAGGGATTTCAGTAGCTTATAACTTAAGTCATTGCAACTTGTTATTGATGACAAGTTTTGTGAACAGGGCCCTGGACAATGAATTATCTTAAAATTATCAAATATCTTACATCATTGATAGAATGATACATCCTTTCTTCCACTTTGAGATCCATTGTCGCGATGTCCATGGGAACCTTGATAATGCTGTAATAGTTGGGAGCGTACGACTCCTGCACGGGGTCGATGAACGGCCAAGCCTCATAGTGTGCCTTGGTTGTTTCCAGCACTAGCGGGAGTAAAAAGAGACAGAAGATACAGTTCGACCTGTATATAAAGGCCATTCTAGTGGATAAGGAAAAATAACTAGTCAAGCCTGTCTGCAGTGATCACTTCTCTATAAAAGCTATTTTTCTACAGTGGTCATCTATAGTGTCTCCCTATAAGTGTACCAATCACCTGAAAAATAATTTGTGTATAGACAGAGTGTATAAAACTATCCTTTAAACACTTTACCTGACCTTCTATGGGTGAAGAAAATAAAGGAAAACATAAAGCCCTCACGTGCGGAAGCGAAGTCGGGGTTGGGTTCCACGCGGACCGTAATTTGAGCGATCGCTTACGGGAGCGTTGACTAGTTAGTCACAAGTCGCCATAATGTTTATTCAGAGTGTATTTAAACTTGTAAATAACTCTTTAACGAAGTAACATTTGACGCTCATTCTTTTAGTAAAGTATAGCGACATGGAACCCCTAACATTTTTATTGATTGGTACACTTTAAGAAAGAAACATGTGTTTTAGAACCTGTCAAGAAAGGCCACCTGCCTAGAAAGGCCACCTGCCTACAGTGGCCATATTTTCTGTTTCGCTTGGGGGGGGGGCTTGGAGTAGAAATGTTTTGATTCGCTTTTACATGCGAGTACACCATCAACTGCAGTCACTTCATTTGCTCCTAATCAAAATTTGTGTGTACTGACTTCATGCATGATAAATGCAAGTATAGCCAGCTGTATCACACCAGCTGTTGAAAAAAACTAAACATTTCTTCAAATCTGCTGTTTATAGCATCCTGGAATCAATTTATATCCATTTCAACCAAGGCGACAGACATTTTATTCAAAGTGCAACATTACAACTTTGATATTATTATATTATATTTCTGGTGCCGAGTCCATCCCCACTCAACCCTCATCTCAAAGTGGATTGAGTGGATTGAGAAGTTCAGACTCTGTGAAGAGCAAAGTGATACGGATACCGTACTGTCAAGAGTCACGCCTCTTTGGCAGTGAACACAAAAGGGGTATGAATCTGTAAAGCGGATTTGCTGGGATAGAAAAATCATCAAAATTGACAACACAAACTACATACAACATACTAGCTTGCTTGCTATCTCCTCACCTTTAGCAAAGCTTTTCTTGAGCTTTTCTTTCTCTTGTTCCGCCTGTAGCTGACTCCTACTGCTCCTTGTCGTTCTGCCAAAGCCTAGGTCATAGGGCACAGAGCTTGATGAGGTCAGGTCATCGGAACTGGGTTCAGGGGAAGCATTCTTGGCCCGTAGTCTGGCACGTATTCCTTGCTTTGCTGAAGAGAAAAAAGGGGAACACAATTTAGAATCAGTTACAGGGATATATCAGATGGCTTCACTCAATGAGCTTGATAAAAGACCCAGAAATAGTAGAGCCCCGCTGCCCAAAGACATCAACCAGGAGAGCGTTTCATCAAACGTTTGTCAGTGATATTTACCAACAAATTTGCTCTGAGCCAATCAGGTGCAAGGATTTCAGTAGCTTATAACAGTTGTCGGTGAAAATCACTGACAAAACGCTTGATGAAATGCTCCCCTGTATGTATATTTGCCACTCTCATCCTACAGTAGCTGTACATGTAGTGAGTGGGTACCTACTGTAGTAGGATTTATTCCTTGAAATACACAGTTCGCTGGTACATGTATCTCTCGGCTGTTGCCAGAGGGTAAAGATTTCCAAAGCACTTCAAAAACTTAAAGAGATAATAAATCATGATGAGAAATGTGCTATTTAAAAAAATGAGAATACTGTTATTCTTCCACGAGCTGTACAATATGAAGATCTGAAAAGCTTGCCATATACAACTTTGCCCTGATCAAATATGTACATGAAAGAGCTCTATAAATTCATAGTAGAACGACTTCCCCATTGGACAATCACCCAACGGATACCTATCCCCCTATGGAAAGTTACCCCCCACCCCCCTTCGGCAACTACAGATACCCTCAAATAACATCCCTCTGAGAATTTAAAAAATATCATCCTATTTACGATTGGACAACAACCTCAGGTTGATTGTCACAGGGGTAGTTGTCATAGTGGGTTTTTCTAAGCGGTACAGTGTATGTTACATCATGGGTACCGGTACATGTCAGACTGGGCCTTAATGAAGCAGAGAGAAAAAAATACACTCACCTCTCTGTTGTTGCTGCGCCTTCTCTATTTCTTTATCGTTCTTTTCCTCCTCCTCCTCCTCCTCCTCCTCTTCCTCATCCTCCTCTTCTTCTCCCTCCTCTTCCACATCTCCGTCATCTTCTTCATCTTCTCCATCTTCTCCATCTTCTTCCTCCTCCTCCTCCTCTTCTTCCTCTTCAACATCTTCAGCGTACTCTCCTTGTCTCCTGTTCCTGCGCCGGAGAGATATCTTTCTAACGGCCTCCTCTGCTTCCTCCCTTTGTGCTTCCTCATATGCCTGCAGAGATTTCAGCCTCTCCTGTCATAGAAAATACTTGTTATGGCATGTTCACTTATGACACCATAAACCGCGGCTGTGTTTTTGAAAAGTAATGCACTCCACATTTGAGAACCAAATTCTAAGACTTTCCATGACTTTCCATGACCATATATGGTTTGGGACATCCAAGCAGCGTACGAATACCACACAGTGATATACACTGTATATTATTTCATGTTTGTGATGGAAGGCTGCCACAGCCACACACGACCAACACCCACTATCGATTTCCATGACTTTCCATGACTTTCCAGGTTTTTCGATGACCATGGGTACCTTGATTTTTGTATCTACATAATAACACAGACAAGTGAGTACATGTAGGACCTTCAGTGAGCACTGCTACTATTTTTCATCCCAACTTTCCATTCACTTACAAGTAGCGAAAAACTGCTGTGGAAAGTACATGTACTGTGAAAGAAATTGAAAGGCTGGTTGTGGCATAGATAGCACTGTGTATTTTGAGGTTTTAATACCATATGTGGGAATAGGAAGAAGAGAGAGAGAGAGACAAAGAGACGGAGAGAGAGAGAGAGAAGAAATATAGGGGGAAAATGAACATGCTTGAATCTACATGTACATGAACTTGTACTTGACAGAGGGGCATCTATATGTGATATTCAGTAACGTCATGTCAATACCCAACCTTATAAACTGGCTACCTGCCAACATTTGCTACAGGCATTATTTCATAAAAAATGTAGGATTAAGTATTTGGCATCACCTTGACTAGGAGAGGAAAAGCAAACTTAATCACTGTGACCCTCAGATCTCTCCCCCGATATAACTGATTGGGATGTGCAGGTGTACCACTACACCGCAGTACATGTAGGTTCTTAACATACATCTAGGCGGCGACTCTCCTACACACGGGGCCTCCATTTAACCTCCTATCCAAAGGATGGAGTGTTTTCCACTATAACCTAGCCTGCGTCTATGAAACGGGAAGGGCAGTTAACACAGAATTCAGGCTGCAATCATCCGCCAGGGTTAGATTTGCACCCATGATCTTTGGTTCGACAAGCAGACGCTTTACCGACTGAGCCAACTTGCCTCAAGTAAGGGTTGTAATTGGGTGTTACGTTAGATTTGCTGTAAGGTTTAGGATAAGGTAAAGTGCTAGGTCTAGGGTTCTATTAGGAAGTCGGTCAGTGTTTGAAATTTACCACAGAGCAATTGTCACCAGAGAATGTGTCGTAGAACCTCATAAACTTACTTCTTCTTCCTGACGGACCTTGATGTCAGCTATTCTCCCTGAAGTCCTCCGAGGAACCATGTCTTGAAGCTTTCGTCTCAGCGCTCGTTCCTATAGTAATGGACATGATATTAATCTTGTACTTATTACACAATGTAAGCTACAGTCTGAAGGACGTAAACTCAAGTTTAACATGGAGTTGCCCATCTAGCTCTCACAACTGAAAATATATTGACTTTCACAAGTTGAATATAACATTTGGTGGCCTGCTGAGGGTGTCATATTTCCCCCTCGTAAAATCGTTTTAAGAAGTGCAAGACACCAACCACATTGGTACCATCAGATCCCATGATAATTACATGACTGTACTCTACAATGCAAGCATAAAATATTCAGTTCTTGAAAAGAGCACACTGCTTATGGAAAGGGACCTCTTTTCTGATAATACTTTTCAATATTGATTCAGCTGAACACTGCATTTCAAACAATAAATTCTACTGTCAAGAAAGACATAACTGAAGGAAAAAAATTGTCTTACAATGTAAAATTATCCTTTAAGACTCCCTAAATAATTGGTAAAATCATTTCTTGGAAATGGCACCTATCTTTCTGAAAAAAAGTGGCAAAAACATCAGATAAACTGAGAACAGAACTCTGAACCCATGTACTCAAGTATATGTGTGCAAAAAGAAAAATCAATGTTTTTACCTTTGCAGCAAAGATGTTGTGAATCTCAGCTAGGAAGTCTTCCTTGAGGACCAGATAGAGCTCCCTCTCAGCCTTGTTCCTCGCTCGTTTGAAGGACTCTGTCAACCGTTCCCAATCTTCTTCAGTGTGGCAGATCAGATGCCATCGAGCAGTCTCTGGCTCCTCCTCGCTGGAGCTATCGCTAGAGCTGTCATCAGAGGCCACCTTCAGCATATTCTCCATCAAGAGAAGGGACTGGAGCTCCTTCAAGGCCTCTCTCTCATCCAGGTCGCTCTCCTCAACAGGTGCCTTTGTAGACTTCTTGGCAGGGGTCTGCTTCTTTCCTGCTGGTGTTGTTCTTCCCTTTTTAGTTGAACTGTCCTGGGACACCAATGCTTCTGAACAACCGCTCTTGTCTTCCTTCTCAATTGAAGACTTCTTTGATGCCTTGTTGCTCTTTGCGACTTTTGATGTTTGTCCACTTCTGGGACCCTTTTTGGATGGTGAGACAGTGCTTTCTTCGGTCTCACAGGCTTCCTCCTGACTTTCTTGAGGCAAGTCTTTCCCAGACTTCTTGGATGATTTCTTCAGGGGCCCCTTGGCAGTCTTTTGTGCTGCCTTGCTTCCCTTCTTAGATTTCAATCCCTTATCATCCTCGCTCTGTGAGCCAGCATCCCTGGAAGTTTTTGTCTTTCCCTTAGTGGACTTCTTTCCTTTAGGCATATCACTTTTATCTTTGTTCTTGTCCTTCTGTGGTTGTTCTTTTTCAGCCTTGGTAGGCGTTCCACTCCTTGTCACCCGCCCTGGACTTGTTGTCCACTGGTCTTTCTTGCTGTCTTGATTAGGTTTGCTATTTTCCGGCTCAACTTCTGTATCACTCTCTGTTGCAGTGATGATCTCTTTGCTCTTTATCACTTTCTTTTTCCTTCTCCTCTTCTTGATCTTACCATCTCCTGGTTCTTCATTCTCTGTTGTATCCTTCATCTCCTGCTTAATCTTCAGCTTCCTTTCAGACTGATTATCCTGGCTCTCATCTTGGGATGAGGCATCCATTTTTACTTTCTTTTTCTTCGCTTTTAATTTCTTCCCCTTCTTGCTGTCCAAATCGCTCCCACTCTGAAGATCAATGGAAGAATCTTTCTTCAGTTTCTCTAACTTGCTCTTCTTTTTTCCTTTACCCTTCGGCTCATCTTTCTCCTGATCAACTTCACATGCTTCGCTCTCTGTAGCTGTGTCCATCCCTTTCTTACCTTTCCTTTTGTTGCTCTTCTTCACTTTCTTTTGCTCAACATCAGTTTCCTCCTGACTTTCTTCCCCTTTCTTTCTCCTTTTCTTCTTACCAAGCCCTTTTCCCTTTTTACTTTTAGCTTCACACGCTTCCATTTCACTCTCTGCACTGGTAGCCGTATCCTCCTTCAGCTTCTTCTTCAGGAGACCTTTCCCCTTCTTCATATTCCGTCTTTCCCTTCTTCCCGACATCACTCTCCTCCTGGCTCTCTGTGCCGACTTCTTCTTTCTTCTTTCCTTTTCCGCGTGGACTTGAAGGCTTTTTCCTCTTCTTGTCCTCCTCTTCTTCACATTCTGTCTCTGTCTCAAGCACCTCCTTCTTAATCATCTTCCTCGTCTTCTTCTCTTTCTTCTTCTTCTTGCTCTTCGGGTTCTCATCTTCCTCGCTCTCTGAATCCGCATCACTTCCTTGCTCCTCTTTCTTGATTTCCTCTTTCTTCACCTTCTTTGCATTTTTCTTCACTGGCATCTTCTTTTTCCGTTTGCCATTCTCGTTGATTTCCTCTGGCTCCTCCGTATTCACCGCTTCCTCCTCCAACTTCCGTTTACCTTTGCCTCTATCTTGTGGTTTTTCTTCCTTTTTGATCTCATCTGCTTTTTTCTTGCACAGTTGTCTCAGAGGTATGTTATCATCACTGCATGTTTCACTGAAAGAATAACAGAGAGCTCTATCAGAATTATCATCTGTTGGTAAATGATAAATTCTTAAAAACCTCTACACATATATGCTCCAAGGGGAAGTCTACCCAAGCACCAAGTTGGCTTTAATGAAAGCGGAAAATGACAGATACCTATCAGGGAAAGCCAGGGAAAGCGGCCGTAATATGGCAAAAGGGTGTATCTGAGCTCCGCAGCGGAATAAACAAAATCGAGAAAAATGGCTTTAAAGTTTGGGTATTTGGATTTGATGTGGAAGTCACAAGAATGGATGTTCGATGATGGAGTTTGTCTTAATTTTTGCTTTATACCTTAAATTATTTTTGTATATGTTTTATTTTTTGAAATTAATTATCACCAAGATTAGAGTCAGTTTTTTCTAGATACACCCTTCTGCCAACAAAACCTGACAAATGGCGCCTTAGTCTCTTTATGGCAAAAGGGTGTATCTGCAGATACACCATACAAATCCTATCTATAGATACACCCTTTTGCCATATTAAGTGTATGAAATATATCTGTTGGTTAATTTGACGAAGGGCTGTATCTTAAGATACACCTTTCTGCCATCAAAGCATCAGCGTTACTCAATATTCTGAGGGCTGTATCTATAGATACACCCTTTTGCCATCAAATTTACAACCAAAATGTGAAAACGACTCAAGATAGCTCCTATTATCTCAGAAACGAAAATTCTACCACATCTGAGAGTTGGCTAAATGAAAATTTCGACCTCAAAGACCCCCCAAATGGAAAAATCTATAAAACCCACATTTTACCCAGATACACCCTTTTGCCATATTACGGCCGATTAAGCCAGAGACAAATATCAGAGAAAACAGGAAAATCTGAGAATACGAGATTTTCAAGTAAACTAACCAGTGACCTTTTACCTGACCTTAATACCCCCAGATCATTTCAAAACATCTTCCTGTGGTGATTCACACTGCTATCAAGTTTGAACTTTCATACTTCAATTTTTTGTAAGATACCATAACAAGAGACTAAAAATGTCTTGCAAATGCAGTAGACAAGGAAATGAACAATAAAAAATGAATAGAGAGGTGTAAAAATGAGAGAGACATAAGGAGAGGATAGAAATATGGCAGTTGCGCTTACTTATCACTTTTTAGTGGCTTGATAAGCTTCTTTCTTTTAGATGGTTTCTTCTTGGCCAGTCGTTTCTCCAAGGCCTTCCTTGCCTTCACAGTTTCTTGTAATCGCTTTTTTCGCGCCACTTCTTTCTCTTTCTTCTTCTTTACCTTCTCCTTCTCCCTGTAAACATAGGACATAAAAATAATCTCTACATGTATATCACAAAAGGATAAACGTCTATTCTTTTAGCTAAAATAAGTATTCATATTATTTCAATATTTGTAGAGTAAATATATTGCCCTTTACACTCATGTTAAAATCAAATTGGTTCATAATAAAAACTATGTGAGTTCTTCAGAGGTTTACTTAATTTGTTTCATTTCGAATTTTTGTCATTAAATAACACTATTTTTCACCAATTTTACCACATTTTTCATAGACAAGTGAAGTATGAAATGAATGTCTAATTCCTAATTCATGACAATCCGTATATATGTTAACTAGTCCGTTCAGTCATTTGGAAATTAGATGTTCTTGGGGGTTCCTGCTCATTATGTATTCAGAGATTGACCCAGTCACGCAAAAAACTGGAAACAGAATAGAGCACTTCTTGGGGAACTGCGGTTTGACTGATTTCAAGGAATAAATCCTGCCAGGTACCCATTTAACAACTGAGTGAATCAAATTGGTTCATAATAAAAACTATGTGAGTTCTTCAGAGGTTTACTTAATTTGTTTCATTTCGAATTTTTGTCATTAAATAACACTATTTTTCACCAATTTTACCACATTTTTCATAGACAAGTGAAGTATGAAATGAATGTCTAATTCCTAATTCATGACAATCCGTATATATATGTTAACTAGTCCGTTCAGTCATTTGGAAATTAGATGTTCTTGGGGGTTCCTGCTCATTATGTATTCAGAGATTGACCCAGTCACGCAAAACTGGAAACAGAATAGAGCACTTCTTGGGGAACTGCGGTTTGACTGATTTCAAGGAATAAATCCTGCCAGGTACCCATTTAACAACTGAGTGAATCAAATTGGTTCATAATAAAAACTATGTGAGTTCTTCAGAGGTTTACTTAATTTGTTTCATTTCGAATTTTTGTCATTAAATAACACTATTTTTCACCAATTTTACCACATTTTTCATAGACAAGTGAAGTATGAAATGAATGTCTAATTCCTAATTCATGACAATCCGTATATATATGTTAACTAGTCCGTTCAGTCATTTGGAAATTAGATGTTCTTGGGGGTTCCTGCTCATTATGTATTCAGAGATTGACCCAGTCACGCAAAAAAACTGGAAACAGAATAGAGCACTTCTTGGGGAACTGCGGTTTGACTGATTTCAAGGAATAAATCCTGCCAGGTACCCATTTAACAACTGAGTGAATCAAATTGGTTCATAATAAAAACTATGTGAGTTCTTCAGAGGTTTACTTAATTTGTTTCATTTCGAATTTTTGTCATTAAATAACACTATTTTTCACCAATTTTACCACATTTTTCATAGACAAGTGAAGTATGAAATGAATGTCTAATTCCTAATTCATGACAATCCGTATATATATGTTAACTAGTCCGTTCAGTCATTTGGAAATTAGATGTTCTTGGGGGTTCCTGCTCATTATGTATTCAGAGATTGACCCAGTCACGCAAAACTGGAAACAGAATAGAGCACTTCTTGGGGAACTGCGGTTTGACTGATTTCAAGGAATAAATCCTGCCAGGTACCCATTTAACAACTGAGTGAATCAAATTGGTTCATAATAAAAACTATGTGAGTTCTTCAGAGGTTTACTTAATTTGTTTCATTTCGAATTTTTGTCATTAAATAACACTATTTTTCACCAATTTTACCACATTTTTCATAGACAAGTGAAGTATGAAATGAATGTCTAATTCCTAATTCATGACAATCCGTATATATATGTTAACTAGTCCGTTCAGTCATTTGGAAATTAGATGTTCTTGGGGGTTCCTGCTCATTATGTATTCAGAGATTGACCCAGTCACGCAAAAAACTGGAAACAGAATAGAGCACTTCTTGGGGAACTGCGGTTTGACTGATTTCAAGGAATAAATCCTGCCAGGTACCCATTTAACAACTGAGTGAATCAAATTGGTTCATAATAAAAACTATGTGAGTTCTTCAGAGGTTTACTTAATTTGTTTCATTTCGAATTTTTGTCATTAAATAACACTATTTTTCACCAATTTTACCACATTTTTCATAGACAAGTGAAGTATGAAATGAATGTCTAAATCCTAATTCATGACAATCCGTATATATATGTTAACTAGTCCGTTCAGTCATTTGGAAATTAGATGTTCTTGGGGGTTCCTGCTCATTATGTATTCAGAGATTGACCCAGTCACGCAAAACTGGAAACAGAATAGAGCACTTCTTGGGGAACTGCGGTTTGACTGATTTCAAGGAATAGATCCTGCCAGGTACCCATTTAACACCTGGGTGGAGAGAGACAACTGTAGACACTCCAGGCTGAGATTCGAACCCTCAACGTTTTGAATGAGATTCTATAGAGAATAGACAACTATACCACAATGCTACCACAAACTCACACACACACACACATAGGGCAAATGCCCCATCTACCGTTTTTGTTTGCTACCATTTTGCTGTCCATGGTACAGAGAGTTGAATGTATAATATCATGACTCACTTCTTCTTGTGCTTGGCTTCTTTTTCCTCAACGCTTGGAGCGGGATCTTCTTTGTACAGTCTAGTGCTGTAGAAGTACCAGTATTTGGCCCCTTTAGAGTCCACTCCAAGGGGATCCACACGTAGCTGGTCTCCATGATATTCCTAAAGTAAATATACAGTGCAATGAAAAAGTGAAGATGGAGCAGGGTAGTACAACATGGGCTTTGAAGAAAAAAAAGGCAGACCAGCATTCTCAAAAATTGAAATGAATTGGAATTTAATTGAATTGTATGACCTGGGTAATAATACACTGGAATGTGTGTGTGTGTAACTGGGTTAGGCCAAAACAAGCAAACACCAGCAAACACCAGGGGCTTCAATATTCCAAAACTGAAATGAGTTGGAATTCAATTGAATTGAATGACCAGGGTAATAATACATTGGAAAGTGTGTGTGTACTTGGGGTTTTATTAAACAGACGTGTATCAATCACATTATGCGATCTTTAAAGTCACAATCCGAAAGACACGACTCAGTTTGTATGCAAAGACAGAGAGCTGAATGAGTGAACGTAGTGCTGGATCAACCCTCATCTCCCTGTAAAGTGCTATGATCACTTACATGTACTTGTAATATCGGAAAGGCCCTACATAAAAAACAGGTACTGTTCTCACTAACATCATCACCACCATTATAATCATCATTATTATCATCATCTTCATCATCACCATCATCATCATCATTACTATTATCATCAATATCATCATTATTAACATCAATATTATCATCATCATCACCATCATCATTACCATCACCATCATCACCATCATCACCATCACCATCACCATCACCATCACCATCACCATCACCATCACCATCACCATCATCATCACCATCATCATCACCATCACCTTCACCACCATCGTCATTTACCTTCAAGAGAGATACATCTGCAGCATCGAGCCTGAAGTCACACAAGGAATGAAGAATCTCTACTTTGATCAGCGTTGGCAATCCCTTGAAGGTAGCATCTTCCAGGTTCAAGGGATTCACCCTGCCCTCCACCAACTCCCAGTGCTGTTTCATGAAGTCACGCAGATAGCAATCAAAGTTCCCGATCCTGCAGGGGAGATGCAGTACAAAGAACAAACAATCTCATCAGAAATACAATACAATACAATAAGCATTTAGTACGCCCTTCCCATAAGGCTCACAGCGTTTACAAAATATTTAAATTATAGAACACATTATATTTTTTTATATAAACACAAATCAGAAAACTCTTCAATCGTCCATGTGGGAAACTACAAGGTGGTTTTATGGAGACAAAATGTAATGAATGTACCTGTTACAAAGTTTGATAGCGGATTTAAAATATATGTAATTATGATTTCACAGCTTTTTAAAGGTCTTTATGGATGCTGACTGTCTAATGGTCAAGGGGAGATTATTCCATAGCCTCGATGCAGTAACTGTGAAAGTCCTATCACCTGACAAATTTCGGGTCATTGGGTAGCTGAGCTGCAGGTTATGATTTGAGGATCTGAGATTTCTACTACATGTAGGTGTATATACAGTTAAGCATTCAGATATGTACCCTGGAGCCTGGTTATTGAGAGATTTATAAACATAAAGAACTAATTTGAAGATGATACGTTTTTGAATGGGCAGCCAGTGAAGGGAACGAAGGGAATGAAGGGAATGAAATCAAAACTCAAATATGACTAAAGATAAATCTGAGCTCTGGTCATGCTATTGTGAAAGAAATTGTCTAGGAGCAATTGTGAAAGGTTGATCATGTCTACATGTAATTAAGAATTGCTGTATACTGTGAGGTTTTGGAATCATCAAAATGATAAGAAATTGACCCAATCTCACTGAAAAGCACATGCACTGCACACAGAAATGGGTATAACGGACTGCACACATATGTGGCATGAATCATTCGTCCAAACACGAACAGCTATTTCTCTTCATATTTCAAAAAGGAGTGTATTTGAAGAGCAATCATTTTCAGGGGACATTCCTACTATGATGTTCTTCCAAACTCATACAGGTAAAAGGAATGAGAAAGCTCACAAATTATTTTTCAATTTTACCAGAACTCAACGTTCTCTTTAAGCGAGCACTCATATAAAAAGATAACTTGTCTATAATATTTATATTCCTTAAAAAAGTTTATTATTACAGGAACCTGTATATTAACTCTATCCAGAAATCAACAGTCAAAACTGCTTTTAAAGCGACCACCTTTTTAAACAGATATCCTGTCTATAGTATAATGTCCACATTTACTTTATTTCCTTATGAAAATGTTTCTCATTGAAACTTGTATTAATAGAACCACCTGCCTATTAACCCTTTCAAGACTGGAATTATTCAAGGCTATTAAAATTGATCACATTTTGTTCAAGTTAATAATGTTTACAAAACAGACTCCCATCTTGTGAAGAGTTGCAATTGCTCCATACATGTATCTCTTGAAATTGATTTTTTTTTAAACTAGTCTCAGCTGCAATGTTGTATGCATGCAGGGGCGGATCCTTTAAAAACCCAATTGGCATACCTTATAAAGTACACAATAAAAAAAAAATTTGCCTCTTAATTGTGTACATGTACTTTTCCGGCTCTGTGCCCCCTTTTACAAAATCCTGGATCCGCCCCTGTACATGTAATACTACATTATATTAGTTCGAAACAATGGCTGTTTTAGAAGATACTTTCATGTACATGTAGATTAACTGGATACAAGTACAATGTAACATATAAATTTATACAATGTATGCTTTTTCTTGATCTTCCATCCTCATATGATTTAAGCCTCATTAATACAAGACGTAGGAAACCCTTAGACATATAACCCTCAGGCTTGGGGCTTATGACCTTGATAGTATTCAAGCCATGTTCATGCAAGAATAAAATTAATTCTTGTCCCCTCCTTCCAGTTTTTGGGCCGTCTCAATTCTTTTGTTATTTGATATTTTTGTTTTAAAATGAACTAAATAATATGAGGACATATAAATGTACGCATTATATTAACAAAACTCATTAATATTATAATGAAATTTCCCTTTGTTTTGAGCTTCTGGGGTGCATGAACAAATGAATTTAAATTCTTTAAATATGTGTTGAAATCGACCCAATAGCACTTTATGTTTGGGAAAAATATAAAATACTAAATGACATGGAACCCTCTCCTCATTTTCGACGAGAAACAAGGAATCAATTTTACTTGGCCTAAACCCTGCAACATAAAACCCTTAGGCTTGACAATGTAGAAAAGGTGAGATTTCCTGTGTTTATAGAATGCCTAAGCCTGCGCAGTGTCCTTGTCTACACTTAAGAGATTCTGATAAAATGAAATATGCAACAAACGCAACCTTTTCGTCTTTATTACAGCGACAAATATTCATTAAAAAGGAAAAAAAAAATGAGTAAAAGTATTCAAAAATGATCTTATTTCATTAAATTTTTTCACAAGCCTCAAAGTTTTGTCTTCCACTTTAAAAATCCCAAACTGCATGTAAAATGAATTTGTGCGCAGACGTGGGCATCATTGTTTTTGCAATGTAAAAATGACACAGCCACTTTTCCTTGTGAAATTGCATCGTTCTTTAATTTTGATGAATTACTTGTTGGAATATGAGGAATAATATAATTACGCATAAGAAGAATATTTATAAAAAGAAATTCTTATTCTCATATCTTAGGTGTGCATATATACATGTAGGGTTCCCCATTATACTAGATGTTACAAAAACAGGACACATTTGTTCATGGATAACTCAATTATTATATATCGTATCAGACTAAGCTTTTGACATTGTAAGGTTGAAGGATGTAAAATTTATTGGAAGCCAGATTCCTAAAATTTCCCTTAATATTTTTCTTTACATATTGATCTGAATATTCAATTAGCTTTTTCACTTTTTAGAAAATCAGGACCACAAAATCTGTATAGATTAGTAATTGATTCAGAACACAACAATTGCTACTGTGCAATGCAGCTGAAATTCCAGAACACCTTTTCAACCCAGAGCCATGAATCATTAATGACACTGGACAGCAAATAGTTTGCAGAAATGGTAGCTGCAACACATAAAGGCAATTGTTGTGTTCGGAATCAATTACTGATACGCACAGAATTTGTGGCATTGATTTTTTTAAAAAGTGACAAATCTAATTGAATATTCATAGCAATATTTTAAGAAAAAATGTATTCAGAGAAATGTACTAAAACTTGCTACCAATATATTTTACATCCTTCAACTTTACAAAGTAAAAACCTCGGTCTGATACAAGGTATAATTTTGGAGTTATTAACGATCAAAAGTGTCCACTGCTTTTTTAACGCCTAGTAAAAGGTTTAAATCTACAATGTACTCTGCTGATATTAGTGATAGCACTCACGTAATATCTTTTCGGGAGAAACATCCTTTTAACAGTGCCACCAACATATGTGGAAGGAACGGGCTTGTTTCTTGACCAGCATCAAGGAAAAGAGCTTCCTCTAGATCCTAGATTGAAATAAACAAACAAAAACAAACAAACACAGGTTATTGACATCTACATGTACAAATGTATTGTAACTGCAATCTTTCTTTAAAAAATTGTGCCGGAACAATAGAGGGGATTTTCTCATGAATAAGAGTGATAAGATAGTGTACATGTAGGTCTGTCTTAGAAAACTTTCAATAAAACAAAAATCTGACTCGTACATGTAGATTAATGTTAGGGTTAGGGTTAGCGGGGGGTGCAATGTACAATGTACGGAACTCTTTCTGAGGGGTCTGAAATGATGAATACCTCACAAAATCAAAGCCGAGATGAAAACATGTGAGTGGTCGAATCATGGACATCACTGCACTTTTTTATGACCAAACAAGCATGACAAGTACATATACAGTAGCAGACCAAAAGCTTCAGTCTCTCTGTATCGTCGGTTGTTCCGCTGAGACTACGTCTGGCTCCACTAGACCTCCTTTCATAAGGTTGATAAATGTCAGAAATATTAAAGATTTTCCCATAACAGACAGTTATTTCTGCCTAGACAAGTAGTAACTTACTTAGTACTACTGTCGGTGCCAGGTAAAAATGCCAGAGGTAGAAATGCCAGAGGAAAAAATGCCAGAGGAAAAAATGCCAGAGGAAAAAATGCCAGAGGTAGAAATGCCAGAGGTAAAAATGCCAGAGGTAAAAATGCCAGAGGTAAAAATGCCAGAGGTAAAAATGCCAGAGGTAAAAATGCCAGAGGTAAAAATGCCAGAGGAAAAAAGCATTTTTTTACCTCCTAGCATTTTTTACCTCCTGCATTTTTTCCTCTGGCATTTTTACTTCTGGCATTTTTACACCGAACCCTACTGTCTACTACTGTCATTTTATAATTTATACATGTACTAGATCTTTGACTAGAGTCTACATATACATCAGGTCTGCAAGAACACAACACAAGCGCAGCATGAACATGACAAACAGTAAACTCTCATTTTCTTTGATGGCCTAACTTAAACTGCAGAAAATAATGTAAACAGGAAACAAAACAAACATTTCTTTGATAAACATATTTGGTTCATATTGTCATTTTACATCTCATTGTAATATCATGAATATACATAATTTTGTTGTGAAATGTCCTACATGTATCTATGATTATTGTTGTTGTTCTTCTTCTTCCTTGGGTACAACTGCCTCCTTCAGTTCTGAAGATTATTGCAGTCTTTTCTATGGTAACACTTTAAGTTGCATTTAACATAGCCTACGGGCACATTAAACACCAAGTTGACACCCTACTCTTTGTGAGAACTGTAGCGTATTAACGTGCATAGGGTGTGACTCTCCTACACACAGGGCCTCCAGTTAACGTTCTGTCCGAGGAACGGAGTGTTTTCCCCTGAACCCGAGCCTGCATCAGCAATAGAGTGGAAGGGTACGCTTACAGACAATGCAGCAACTAGACAGAAATAACCGTCTGTTATGGGGAAATCTTTAATATTTCTGACATTTCTCAACCTTCCCCATAGACAGACGGTACGACCATGTATCACCAACAAGGTGGACGATCAGCCGACCTGAGCCTTAGGTCGCGTTGCCGTGACGTATATACTGCACGAGTACGCCACTGAATACATGCTACACACACAAACACACAGAGAACCACTTCCGGTTCCGGATATGACCGTCCACACACCACGCGATATGTGATCATTCAGTCTCTATGTACATGTACGGAGGTCTAGTGGAGCCAGACGAAGTCTCAGCGGAACAACCGACGATACAGAGAGACTGAAGCTTTTGGTCTATGCAGCAACATGCTTTTTCAGTTTTTGTCAGCTCAGCGTGAGACTCAAACCCACGCTTATGTCTTGACGACAGTCATATTCTGAGCCAGACAACCATGACAACGATCCGATTGCCCCATCCATGCCACAGTGCCTCTTCGTTGTTAAACTAATGATATTAATTATTAATATTATGAGTATGACTGCATGGAAGAAGAATTTCTGTTGTGGTTGTACAAATTGTATTTGTAATTGTAGTTTACTTTTGTATGGCACATTTATCAATAAATTCAAATGTAATTGACATTTTTTGTTTGATTTGATCTTTTAGCTTTGCATTTTATAATTGCACTTTGCAGTTGTGACAGGATGACATGATGACTAATATTGATAATTAAAAGTGAGTATGACACTGAGGAAGTGGGTCAGTGAGTGACGAGTGACAGGACAGTGTGACAGTGACAAACTTTCTTCATTTCTCATCCTCAACATGTTGATTTGATCAAGATTTAATTAATAATTTGTCTCAAGAAGTAATGCGCCGTGATCTAGACCTAGAATCTCTGTATCCTGACCCTAGTGATTATTCTTACCTCGATTTCATAGTCTGGCAGGTCAAACGTCGACCTGAACAGCGAACAGAAGTGTGCGATGGCCGGGACCTTCCACCAGCTGCGTATGTCTTCAATAGAAACGGCGGCCGACCCGCCGGGCTCCGATTCTTGTCCGTTTGTCATGCTGACTGATCGGAGATTCCACCTTGTTTTTCAGACGATTCTGTCCCTGAGTTTGACGGCGATTGTAATTGTGAGTATTACAGAACCTTAATGCTATGAATTGTTAGGCAAATGTCTCCGAAAGACTGGTTATAGTTCAACATTTTGGGGTGTTCCATTGGTGTTCCATTGCCATTCGATGCATTGACATCCTCAGATCAACACCGGTCGCGCGTCTATGCACTATACATGTAGTGCGTGCATATATGCATGCATGCATGCATGCAGTGCAGCTTCCAGGCTCGGGCTTGAGCGGCGGGGCCGGTGATGGCCGGCCTGGGTTGCTGGCACTGGCTACAAATGCGCTAAAGCCTGCCTTAGCTTATGAATCATTAATCTACGGTACGGCACACACACACACGTAGACGTACACCGGTGTATGCATTGCGCTGTGCCGTATGTACAGATTCTATAAGGCATCGGTCGGGGAGCTTTCGGCCGGGCCGGGGTGCAGTGATAAACAGTACACACATGCGATAAGGTACCTAACACACACTCATGAAGTACGTACGTACACATGTTACACACATAGACAAATTAAATAGTTACACACACACGTACACATACGTGCTATACACACACAGTCTTGTAGCGCAGCGCAGCAGCCGTTATGCGTGAGTGTGAAGGAAGACGATAGATTCTTTTTACAGCAAACGAAAACGTTTAAGGATAATATTTTTATTATACACTGCATATCAAAAATTATAATTATCTTTTTATTTTATTAAAATAATTAATTTTCCACTGGATATTTGGCAAATATTTTTATACTTTTAAATATAAGTTAATTATCATATATATTTGAAAACCTTATAAAAATGAGAAACATATACGTATTTAGATTGGCACAGTAGAAGAGATGGTAAAACTTTTGACCTATGGGGTGTAATCTTCACTCGGGACAGGTCAGGTGACATTGGCCATAAAGCTAAAGCGCGCGCTCTCAAATATAAATCAGCTGGTATAATTATAGTATAGGCCTAGTGGTTTATACCAAGACATGCATATAGGCCTGGAGCTGGGAGCTCATCGTCGACGTCGGAGCTTTGTATACTCTCTTCCCAACTCGCAACTGTGTGTGACCTGAGCTGATTGGCCTTGCGCTGTTTCAACTCAAGATCAAGGACTGTACTGTATATTTACATTAAATCAGTTGTCCAACATTCACTGTCCAAAGCAAAGGCATAAGTTAGCAGGATATTAAGAAGTCTGATAGCTGATTTCCTGTTGGTGAGTAGACAAATGCTAAACTTAAGACATGAAAGATATATATATTCATAATATTGAGCCAAACCACAAAATGTGGTCAATTGTCTCCAAATTTGAAATAGATTTTCTCCTATGGCATGTCCAAACCAAATGTAAAATCATTCAAGAAAAAGAGGAGGCAGCATGGAAATAATTATAAAAAGGATCAAGAAGGATTTGTAAGGGGATAATGAGGAACTAGAAATAAATTTTGTTTTTTACCTTACTGTTTACATTACAAAAGTGTTCGCAAGTAATGAAGTATCATTTTGCTGATATGGGTCATTCCATGGGGTTGGGGCAAAGATTATGATGAAGTCCATGTAACGCTAGTATGAGATCTTCTATTGCACATGGAAGATGAAATCATCTGTTGAAGATTTTTATGGAATGAATATGTACAGTAGTGCCCAGCCAGACTTGTTACTGTTTCATTTGGTACTTTTTCAAAGCTGCATTTCTGTTTTTTACCAAACTTACATGGACATCACATTTATATAACATAATCATTACCGTAAAATGGGCTGAATACATTTAGGAACAACTGAATATGAACAGAAATTGGAAGGGTGTTTTGACATAGTTTTTTTTTATCTCCAAAGTTGATGCCGACCCTTTTTATTTCTTAAGTTTAATTTATTGTAAATGAAATAATGAAAAGCGTCTGTTTTAATACTAATAATAAATATTTTGTCAGGAAACTTTTCAAATTTTTGTTCCTATTCACCCTGTTTTACCTTACAATTTTGTCTGCGATATTGATTCACCATGCAGCTATAGAATCCTTCTCAACATATATAAATGGCTAGATGCTTTTTTCAGTGAACTCAATTTTAGCAAACATTGTATGGTTCATAGTAGAGATTGGTGAGATTACGCATGCCCAGACGGTGCGAGGCAGTCGGTCGTTGTGACTCTCCCTTCGCGATCTAAAATTCTGTTATTTTGGAATCCCATGGGCCATATTTTCTTTTTGTATTGATCTTTGCAAAAGTGAAGATTTGTTTGCTTCAGAGAGTTTGTGGGTGATTTTTTGTGTAATTAGTAATACTAATAGGTCTAATTCCAGCAAGTCCTTCATCTTTAGCTTTGTTTCCTGCTCTGCAAAAAGCTGCCACCTAGTCCCACACATCTCACCTCGCGTATACACTGTGACTTGTTAATCTCTGGGTGTGCACTCGTGTACTGTACATGTATGTGATGCCTTGTGCATTTCTCACTCAACCTGGATCACCTAGTTTTCGCTAGCCCAATGCTGCCATTGTCTCTCCTCACTCAATCTGGATCACTTAGTTTTCGCTATTACTACACCGTACACGCTTTACTCTTCATACTCATACTGCATGCTTTATGCCCACACTTTGCTTCCGTGCATGTTTTCTCCTGAACCGTCTACACTCATGCATCAAATATCTGTGTTACTTTGTGGAGGCAATATCTTATCAATATCATAAGCCTTGATCTATATTATATTTTCTTGCATGTACACTGCCTTCATAATTACTATAGCACAAGGCATTCCCCTGGCTTAAGTTACATGTATATTCTCAGTTATAACTTTTGAGCTACTTGGAAGTCAGCATCCACCTCCAGGATCACTGTTTGTCTGTAGAGTCCATTTGTGAGTTGTTAGTGTGCCAAGATCTCAATAAATCCCTCTGACAGCACGCTACAGGTTTATGGGTGATTTCCTACCTGTTTAACATGCCACTCTCACAAAACAGCCATTCTCGCTCTGACAGCAATCTTAATGGGTCTCTGAGCAAGCGCTATAGCATTAATGGGAAATCATCTACAAACTTCCTTCTTAAAGATGTAACAACTTCCAGGAAAGGAGAAAAGAAGATTATCGCGAGTTTCCCTTTTAGAGTATTCAATGCTCTCAAGGACACAATTTTCTCTCTACTGAAAGACCACAGCAAGCTGTATAACTCTGATCTAACATCATACATAAACACCACAGGAGCCACTCCAAATGAACAGCTTGAGATCTCCTTCCTCAATAAGTCAACCAAGTCTGGAAGAACAGGTAGACAAAAACAATTTGATCTGACCCTCCTCTGTGCTACAGGTGAACTTCATATTAAAGGGAGATTCTTCACATATCTTGCTGACCCCATCTTCCCGTGGTTAACGAAGCACTTGAATGTAAACTACCCCAAGCTCTCCCAATCTGATGAGCTTTCTATTCTCCTTAAGGATATTAACGGACACATTAGGTCACATTTACCTGAAATTTGCACTGCCCCTGAATTGTGCATCTGCTCCCAAGCTGAGAAACTAATCACTTGCACTGCTTGTGGCATCCATGCTTGTGTTAATGCTGTCCAATGCTCTGACTGCAGTAAGTGGTTACACTATTCATGTACTGGTCTATCCAAAGAAGAGTTGAAGAAACTACCTCACCCTAGTTATGTGTTCTTATGCACCTCCTGTCGAGATTTGTCTCCTAACCCTCCCTGCAGTGACTCGCCAGAATTGGTGTGTACTTGCCCTGTCTGTGACCAGTTGGCCGTCTCCGACTCTGTCGAGTGCGTTCTATGTGAAACCTGGTACCACACTACCTGCCTTCCTTTACCATTCAGCTTGCAAAGCGACAGTTTGAAGGCTTGCCCCACCTGCTCTTCTACTGCCATGGGTGACCCCATTTTGATATCTGTTGGCTCTCAAACCGCTAGATTTATTGGGATCCTGCATGCTTCACAAGCATCCCAGACCGATTCCTGCAAAGAGCTACAGACCCAACTCAAACCTCACCAGTCTAGGGCCTCTCAAACAACTCTCGTCACAATTCCTCATAGCCAACCAAAAGTCTCAAAGTCTTCACAGACAGTTCATTCCTCCGCCCAATTATTTCAGCCAAGTGAGGCCAAACACGATAGAGCATGTAGTACCTTAGAAGATGTTGTACTCGCCACTCCAACTTGCAAGTGTTCCAGCCTCTCCAAGAAACTGAAGGAAACCCATGAGTTGCTTGCTGCTGACAAACTAGCGAAAGATGTTTTGCTTGTACAACACGAGCAAGTTGTCTCAAACCTACAGCAAGCTACATACGAAATTGAGACCCTTAAAAGGCTCCGTGCTGTAGAAATCAGACATAAGAAAGAGGCCCAAAAGGCCGTTGCAAATCTAAAGTCCGAGCTGACTGCAAAAGAGAGGGAGATTGTGTCTCTGCTTTCTTCCAATGATCATCTCGTTGCCATCTGCCTTAACCATGACATTGATGAAAATGAACTGCCATTACCCCCAGAGGAGCGGCTCACAGGAAGGCAAGGCAAGGCTCATATGAACTCCCGTACTAACCCCAGTTTCCAACAGAAAGGTAAGCAAGCAATACCAAAAGCAAATGCTTCTCACCCCCTCGCCACCTCCAACCGCTTCAGTGCCTTAAATGACCAAATGAAAGACCAGGAAGTTAGGCTTACCCTCCCTCTTGATGAAGAGGATGATCTCTCTGCCTGCTCACCCAAGGATTCTCTCTCCAGACCAGTGGTCAATAGCCATAAGCCTGCACGACATGTTTCTGGCAAACAAAAATTACGCAGAAGTCATAGTGACCCTTCACTGGCTGCTTGTAACCCACGTGCAGTAGCTGCGGATACCCTCATAAAAAAAGTTGGTGCCCATGGTAGAGGGTCAGGTCACTCCCGTCCTGCAAGAACAGTTTCTCTAGATTGTCTTAGTGAAGCTCCTCAAGCAATGAACTCGGTGGAAAATACCCGCTTCAATAGTGACAAAGCTGTGGAATTCTCACAGGTGAACAGAAGAAAGCTCTTGATGTCTCCTACATCTACTAGGCATAAGCAGCGTGCAGTATCTGTAAGGCCTGTTCCACCACCCTTAGCAGACCCTGCAAACCTGCCTCAAAGGCCAACAAAAGTTGGAACTACTTCCTCCGTCTCCAAACCCCAGTCACTTGATCCTCCAGGAAATTTTTCTCCCCCAAGACATTACCCAACTTCCCTCAAAACTAGAGTCTCCATAAATCCGAATCGGATCTCTTCAACTAGCCGGAGATCCAGCTCTTATGACCCATGCAGCGCCACTATATCTGGCTTGACACACCCATCACAGAGAAAAAGCCCGCAGCCTACTATCCCTCATAGCTCTATCAGTCCTGGACAACCCAAGTGGCCTCTAATACCAACAGAGATGCCAATGGACTTTCCAGATATGCCTAATGCTTCTCGTACCTATAGCCATACAGACTCGATTACACCAGGCCAAGTATGTAATCTAAACAAACTAGATGTCTCTCCAACTCCATACCAAGGAGACACTCAAGCATCATCTCCCTCGGACACGCTAATGTTCCGTGGCACATCCATGGCTCCGTCTTCATCTTCACTCCATTACGCTAGATCCTCGCAAAATCTAAGCTATGGAGACCCCTCAGATGGAAATAGCCGAACTCCGTTGCACCACCCGTATGTCCTAGCGAACATGCCTGGAGTACCTGTTCCCTCAAATCTTCTATACCATGCCTCTCCGCTGCCCTCGGGTTTTCATCAGGGCAGAGCCTCAACATTGACACACATTTCGATAATGGAAACACTCCATCAGGCCTCTGCGAAAGCTCTTCACCTTCTCAGCCACCCGACTTTCCCCAAGGACAGGATCATTTTGGCAAACCTACATGTCCTTCACCAGCAAATAATTCATCTTGCCCAAAGCAGTCTAAGAGTTCTTCCACCAATCCCTCAGTCCAACTAATTACATTTAACTCACGAGGTACCTCCAGCAGCACTCCATTCATCCGGCACCTCTTAAGCACTTCAGATATCACATGCATTCAGGAGCACTGGTTAAATCTGCATGGGCTAGACTCCCTTTCAAACCTCGACACCCAGTTCACTACATATGCTAAAGCTCATGATGATGAGCTTCGTCATAGTGTTCCAAGAACTGGAAGAGGTAAGGGTGGTCTTGCAACCTTCATCCGCAAATCCAAGTTCCTAGACACAAAAGAACTGAAGTGTGATTCTCCACGTGTTCAAGCCATCACAACCAGACATGCTCTAACCTCCAAGAAATTTCTTGTCGTTAACTGTTACCTGCCTAGTGGCACCTCTCGAGCTGATGTTGTTGAATACCTACTCTGCCTGTCTGAAATTGCATCCCTTCTGAGCTCCGCTGACATGTCCCACATGAAAGTTGTTGCTGGGGACTTCAATGCTGACCTCACCCAAGCTGCCCCAGGAAACGCACAGCTGAGATTCTATATAATGTCCTGAAGTCAGAAAACCTATCAAGCCTCACTGCGCTTAGAAGTATACCAGACCACTACACTTTCATGACAGATGATGGCCGGAGGAAATCCAACATCGATGGATTCATTGTCCCTTCATATGAGACACAGATGTTCACTGATCTCGAAATCCTCTCTGAACACCCTCTTAACACATCTGATCACAGGCCTGTCCTTGTTTCTGCTCTTCTCCCTGCAAGTGACCCCAGTTCCAGTCGGGGTCATGCTGATACATCTTCATTAAAGTCATCCACTCCAGTCCGCAGATACACAGTTCTTTGGCCATCAGATCACAAGGAGATATCAGCACTTTACACTGAACCCCTAGAGTTGGTAGCTGCATCAATCTTTCATAAACTACACTCACTCCTTTTAGACCAGATGTCTGTAGACCAGCTATTTGCATGTATCCAAGAGCAAATGTTAGGTCTCTCCTTAAGACTCCCTCATAGAGTTCACAAAGACAGGAAACCTGGCAAACCTAATTGGTCACAGGCTGTAAAGTTGGCATACTCATCCTCACTATCTTCTTGGAAAAAATGGAAGCAGGGTGGTAAACCAAAAGATGGTCATCCTCTCTGGGTAGCTTACCTGGAGGCCAAAAAGTCCTTCAGAAGAACCCTCAGACAATCTGAAGCCGCTCAGAGACTATCCACACAAGCAAAGATTGAGATTGCTAATGAAAGAGACAGCACACTCTTCTACAGACTTGTCAAGGCCAATAGATCAGGGAAAACCCTTCCTAATGACCTTCCCTTTCTCACCTATAAGGATTCAATGTTTCGTGGAAACCAGGTCATCAAAGGTTGGGAAAAATACTTCAGAGACCTTTCATCAGCGGATGTCACCTCCTGCTCTACACCCTCACTCACTCATCTCTGTGTTCAACAACCCAGAGCCCCACTGACTACGAGCTTTGCACATGATAGAGCTGATGACACTCTCACTACACGCGACTTGGATGAGGCAATCAAGAGGCTAAAGCCAGGCAAAGCCCCGGGCAATGACAACATCACTTCAGAGCATCTCACTCACTCAGGCCCTACCCTGCGCAGACTTCTTCTCCTCCTCTTTCAGAACTCCATACGACTTGGTCACCTTCCAGCATCTCTGAAGGAAGCCGTTATCATACCATTGCACAAAGGTGGAAACAAGCCAGTTAATGATCCTTCGAGTTACAGAGGTATTTCTCTAACGCCAACCCTGTCTAAGCTCCTTGAAATAGTCCTCAAGCCAATGATCGAAGATTCCCTTGCAGGAGTAGACTTGCCTGATGAACTCCAGTTTGGTTTCCAAGCTACAAAGTCATGTATGCTAACTTCCATGACCCTTCAGATGCTCATTGATCTTCACTCCACCCAGAAGAAATCCACATTTGTAGCACTCCTAGATGCCGCCAAGGCGTTTGACTGTGTCTGGCATACCGGTTTGTTTCATAAACTTTCCAGTTCTCCTATCCCTCCTGAGATCCTATCCACTTTGGCTAATATGTACAATGGAGCAAACAGCAAAGTTCTCTGGAAAGGAGAAATCAGCTCATCCTTCCCTCTTGAGAAAGGAGTCCGGCAAGGTGGAATCCTCTCTCCCCTCCTCTACAACATCTTTATTGATGGGCTGATTAAGGCACTTAGAGCTGCAGATCTTGGTTGTCATTTCCAAAACCTGTATGCAGGGGTTATTGTCCTAGCAGATGATGTTGCGTTGATCGCCTCCTCTGCTGATGAGCTCCAGTCCATGCTCAACACCACCCACATGTATGCATCCACATGGAGATACAAGATTAACCCCTCTAAGAGTGCCATCCTTGTCTTCAACTGCAAGTCTAACATCAAGCACTCTTGGTTCCTCGACAAGGAAGAAATCCACGAAGTAGGCCAACATCCCCACCTTGGAGTCACTAAATCCTCTCAGCCTTTTGACCCGGTCCCTGGCATTATCACCAAAGGTCACAGCACGCTCCTCGCCCTATTAGGAGGGTCAGCCTCGAGGATTAAGTTTTGGCCTCCCACCATAGCTAAGTTGTGGAAGACCTACTGTATTCCCAGGATGCTGTATGGTATCTCTGTTTACAGATTTACGAGGAGAGCATTGGAAAGACTTGACTCTGCTCAGGCACTCCTCTTCAAGAAGCTCCTTGGTCTGCCAAACAGTGCAGCCAATGAAGCAGTCTTCCTCCTAATGGGAATCTTACCGCTCTCCTCCCAAGTTGAACTCCACACTCTTCTGACTGTTGGGCAACTTTTCACCCTTTCAAGCAGCAGGTTTGAGCACAGAATCCTTCTCCATGCTCTCTCATACAATATACCTATCACCACCTACTGGAAGCAACTCATAGACAAGTTTGAACTTCCTCCGATTCTGTCGGGCTTCTCGGATATCTGCTACCTTGAGTGGAAAAGGCTGTGCCGCCAAGCAATCCTCATCAAGCACGATGCTCAAATACGTGATGCCATAGAGAAGAAGCACAGCCTCGCCCTTTGGTTGCAGTCTGCCAACTTGCCCACCTCTCCGAAGCTGTTTCCAGCTGCCCTGCCATCACACCTTCGAAATGCTTCGAGGCTCCGCTCACAGCTCTTGACCGGCACTTATCTTACTCAGGCCCGACTGAACACCATAGGCAAGTCCTCCAGTTCCACATGTAGACTCTGCGCTGCAGCCAATGAAGACGCCATCCATTTTGTTGCCTCTTGCCCTGCTCTTCAAGCTCATCGTAGTGTTCTCACCCACCACATTCTGGCACTCAACCCCCCAGTTGAAGTCGTCCAGGCCTTCACCACTTGCAATCCCCTTGCCCTTGCTGCTACTATTTTACTTCCTCTATTGTCTGTATCAAATCCACTCTCTGCCAGCATAACGACCCACTGCCTGCGATACCTTCTAAAAATACATCATGTCCGTCTAGACAAAATATCACAGCTAGCTTGACAACTAGTTCCTGTCCCTGACCAATACGCGGTTCAGTTTGCCGCTGATCTCTGAACATCGGAGGAAGAAGAATTAAGAAGAAGAAGAAGAAGAAGAAGTAGCCAGACCAGAAGCAAAGCACGGTGTCTGACAAGGACACATAGACTTTAATTGTGACACCCCTCAATGTCACTAAAAACAATGTACAAAATTAATTTATTAAATGTATGTTAAACTTCCAATTTTACGTTATACTCTGATGTAATCGATTGCTTGGATGCATTTGTTGAAGTTCAATCCCGAGCAAGCCATCAGGCAATGTCCACAGGGTATAAAATTTGGCTATTATAGCTAATATGCCCAGTAATCCTCAAATTGGCAAGAATCCTACCTAGGATATAAAAAAAAACAGCAGAACGGAGGTATAGATAGGATTTGTATGGAGCGGTGGTATATAGTGCAGCAAGATCAGATTCGCTGTCAATTGCTCGTGGTCTAGTGGTAAAGGCGTCTGGTCAGACTGTCAGTTTATTCTCTTTCTACACTGCACTTGCGTTTAAGGTCCCGGGTTCGAATCCCGCTCTTTCTTGCTGATAATTTTTTCAGTTATGAATCGATAACGATAGCGTTTATTCCGTTATAATTTTAATATAAATAACTGAATTTCAACAATGAAAACCAAGAAACTTGACGAATTATTTACTTGTTCAGGCGGATTTAATGGCAGCTGGGCATAATAACGACTTTGGCCTAAAATTTCAACTTTTGACTGCCAAAAACTGTCCATCGCGGTACCACTTCGCGACAGCGCTGTGTATATTACGCATGGGTGTGACCATTCAAAAAGTGCAGCGCGATTACATTCTGCCATTCGACTGTAGGCAGATGACGCAATAAATCATTTTTTTTGGTAAGTTGTAAGTTGGTTAACTAAATTTAACTTAATGAATGCAATTAATCAATAGTTGAAGTTTTATTTCCTTTAAAATTTTAGATGAAAAGTATATGTCATTTCAGCGAAAAGCATGTAGTCGCACTTTTGTAGTCGCGGTTTGCAACACTAGAGAATGGGCAGGTCGTACAGCGCTGTCGCGAATAGTTTCATAGGAGACATACATGTAGTTCCTCACTTCTGGTACATGTATGTATGTCACAAAAATTGCCCCAACTCTGTGGAATTTTCGACCCTGACATCGTTGACTTTTTTTTTCAGGCGACAGTGGTAAGAATTGGGATTTAAAACAATGGAGATTTTCCCTCAGATGTGGAGCGTTCTCTTGCCTATATGCTGTGTGGGAGTACTCTATCCGATGGATGTGGATGGTATACCTGTTTCAACATACTTGGATCAAAGGAAACAGTTCCTGAAGAGTGAAATCTGGCAGGGCGTCGGAGCTCGTCTGGTCCTTAATGAGAAAGAGAAGAAAGTAAACAATATTTTGGTTGCAGCCAAACGCAAAGAATTTGTACAGGGTTTCTCTGAGACATTTCCACCCACGGTGAACTTTATGGAGGGGAAACCACTAGTAGAAAATAGTACTGTCTTTGATATTATCAAAAGGATGCCAAAAGGTGAGAATTACATTGTATTTGTTTTCTTTTAAAATAAAGGAAATATGAAAAAGGTTAATGAAACAGGAAGAGTGCCTTTAGGGCTCTTATTTGGCTCATTTCCAAGAACCACTCTGGTCTGGAATCTTCTTCCTTCTGATGCATTAACCCTTTCAAGAAAATTGACCGCCCTTTCAAGACAATTGACCACATTTTGTGGTTTGGCTCAAGAACTTTTGAATCAGAGCCCTATAAATATGAGATACAAGAGTAGAAAGAGCCAAAATTTGTGCTTACACTGTATCCATTTTTGTTGCATGACCATATTGCATTTGACGCCAGGAATTTAAAAAGGCGAATAAGCTGTAAAATCCTTAAATTGGCAACTTTTTGACAGGTTCAAAATCATTGTTTCTTTTATCAAAATTGGCAGTTTTTAAACATTTTTGACAAAATTCATTACCATGTATAATTGTGTAGCATTAAAAGAAAAAAAAATTGTTGCCAATTTGAGTCAGATGTACAATACATAGTTTATTTAAAGGGAGTGGCAAGTCGTAATCCATGGGCCTGACCAGTTGGCCTGACTCGGGGAAATTCGGATACAATCAGGTCCAATCGTGCGCTACCGAAGGAAATGTTATTGCCGGATTCCTCGCGCGATCGTTAACTCGAATCCCTCCATACGCAACCGACCAATGAGATTCAAATACTGGAATAAAGAACGCGTGATCTTGTTTACTCAAATTTGGGTCAGTGTGCGAACTTTTATTAGCTGCGCACGATAAATTGAAGTCGCTTTGAACTTTGATCCAGAGAAAGGAGCAGCCAACTGTAAAAGCGCCCATAGATTGCGACTTGTCGCTCCCTTTAATACATACAGTTTATAATTTAATCCAAAGGGGCACTACATTGATATAATGTAGTGCCTCCATGGGACTTTAAATGGAAGCTTGAGTTCTGGGAAAGGTAAAAAATAATTTGTGAGCTTACTCATTCTTATATTATGTAAGTTTGGAAGATTATCATAGTCCTCTGAAAAGGATTGCTCTTCAAATGCCCTCGCATTCAAAATATGACAAGAAACGGCTGAAATATTTGGGCCCAACATACATGTATGTGTGTAGTCTTATTTCTATGTGCAAACTTGCATGTGAATCTCAGCAGGATTGAGCCAATTTTTTGGTGCTTCCCAAACCTTACAGCATACAACAATTCTTACATGCTATATAATCAACCTTTCCCAATAAGCCACTTCAGAGACGCAATCTGAGCATGAGCAGATAAAGGTCATCTGTACCAAATTCTAAAACCCACTGACACTAATATTCGATATGTGCTCATGAATGTCATGTAATCATTATTCAATTATGCACTAATGGTGCATTCCATGATATCCAGGTGGAAGTATTCTTTTTAAAGGGGGAAACAAAAGCTATTCATGAGGCACCTCTATCACTCCCAGAGTTATTTTTCTGAAGTGCACATAAAGGGACCCTCCATGTCTAAAATATCTGTGGATATTTGGGGTCATTTGTACCATGCGCTAACCCCGAACTGGCTTATTGCTTTGAGATACTGCTTTCACAATTCAGTATCAGGACCAGAACTCCACTTTATCTTTAACTCCAAAAAAAAAAATGTTAATACACACCCTCTGTCTCTCAATATCCTGCTTCAAGGATCAGACCCTGTGAGGAGGAGGAGAGAAAGAGAGAGAAGGGGGGCATGAGGGCTGGGGAAAGATAGCTTGAGGTACATGTAATTGTATCCCCCGGCAGAATGCCGGAGGATACGTTGGATTCAGCAGCGTTCCGCCGCCGCCGCATCACATTCTTGTGTGCGCTCTAGCGGTCACATTTCTCGACAGATTTCTTTCAAACTTTGTATGAAGGTGTATCTTGGTGAAATCTGGACAGCTATAATTTCTGTTGATGCTGCCCCCAGTGTTCCATCTTTTATAGGGTAAAAGGCCATATTTGGGGGGATAGTTTGTGTGCGCTCTAGCAGTCAACATTTCTCAACGGATTTTGTTCAAATTTTGCATGAAGGTGTCTCTTGGTATAATTTTATATTTTATATAGAGATGCATTATACTCTAACTACACACATTGTAGATTGGGGGAGGTTCTTTGTCCCTCCTTCGAACCGCTGCCATTGCCGGGGGATACATTCGCATTGCGCGCAATGGACTTTTCTAGTTATGTAGAGGATGGGATAAGAAGGAGAGGTGTGCTTTGCAAGAGAAACAAGCTGCAATCCGATTTCGTTTTTTCTTCACATCCTTTTTAATAATGAATTTTCGCCTCTGATTATCTGAAAATTCTGAATTCAACTGATTCTCAAATTTCTGCTAACTACATTATTCATGAAGACATTGTAGATCTACTGATGTACAAATAAAATCTAAAAGTGAATAAATTCAAGTCTAAATAAATTATTTTTTTTTCTCCAGAAAAGTACTTTCAGTTAGCAAATAGAAATACTGCAAACACTGATAAATACCACTTTTTTTTGTCTTTCTCTAGCCATCTTTATACAGCTTTTAAAGACAGGTTTGACTGTAGTCTCACATTCATCATTGTGTTTCTTTCCAAACTATAGGGGGCATCCTTCACATCCATGAGGTTTCAATAGCCGACCCTTGGTGGGTGATTCATACCATCACATACCTCCCGCATCTCTACTACTGCGTCTCGGACGATTATTACTCTTCGCTCCGCTTCAAATTTGCCGGGACGCCCCCTAGAGAGAGGCCAGCAGAGTGCAAGACGGAATGGACCCTTGCCTCAGTGGCACGAGCTGAATTGGGTTCTTCATATTTCGATCAGTTGTGAGTGTAGATGAATTTCTTTTTTTTTGAACATCAGGTAATGTAATTGTGCAGATGGAAAATGAACCCTCACAAAATCAAGTGAAACTTACACGGCATGTCCAAGACTACAGATATTTGTGTCCATGCCCGGGTAATGAGCAAATTCAGATAAGGCAATGAGGTGGTCATTATTAATCCTCATTAACAAGTCACTTGGAGAGGACTTCATGCATTCAGTCCCATGGTTGCTTACTTCCGAGCGTACATGTGCATTCTTAGCAGTCAGGTGAAATAAACTATCAAAGCAACTTAATCAAATCTCGACCCACCTGCACAGACTGCAGCCTCAGTGTGCAAGTGAGAGTGGCGTTGTTCATTGAATATCCAGCCAGTTCTGTTGGGGTGTTTACATTTCGCTGGATCAGACATCCCATCTACAAATGGAATTTACAATTTAGACACGTTTCAAACAAGTTTCTCTCAAAATGCATTAGGAATGTTCATCTGATCATGCTATTACATTGTGAAAGAAACGGTCTCAAAGCAATTGGGAAAGGCCAATCATGTCTACATAAGAATTGGTGTATACTGTGAGGTTTTGGAATCTTCAAAATTGACCCAACCTGGCTGAATAGCACAAACACTGCAGACAGATATTGGTATTTGCATACACATGTGGTATGAATGTTCGGCCCGTCATATTTTCGAATACGAGGACATTTGAGGAACAAGCACTTTCAGGTGACATTACTACGATGTTCTTTCAAACTGACAAAAGAATAAGAAAGCTTACAATTATTTTTCACCTTTCCCGGAACTCAACTATCTCTTTAAAGTTATTGATATACTGTAAGATTATAATTAGATCATTTTGTCCTATTCAGATTGTACCACAACCTGACGATTATGACCCAGCAGGGCCAGGACCCCGATGAAGCGTACCCAAACACAACCATGTCTTGGCTTCGGTTTCAGCAAGCTCTCCTGTCCCTGACAGATCTCTTCTACAGTGTCATGTCGTTTAGACTCTTTGTGAAGCAGAGTCTTCTTCAGATGGTCCATGATAATGTCCAGTATGTGGAGATCAGGACCGTGCTCAATCAGGTAGGTGGCTCTCTCTGTCTGATGTAAACATGACAGTATGCAAGCCTCCTCCTATAAGGTACTGAAATCCTTGCATCTGATTGGCTGAGAGCAAATTTGTCGGTAAAAATCGCCAACAAGACACTTGATGAAAAGCCCCCCTGCTTGTACAAAGGGTAGCAATTGTCATCTCCATTTTTTTTTTTTTAATTCATGGAAAACGCCATAAGCTTAAGTTAGAACTTTAGAAAAATTAGATTTAATGAGAAAAGTTTCTTTGCATTTTTTATGTTAAATTTTTTTTTTGCAAGGTGATAGCTACTTTTTCTTTTGTCAATTTAGGACAGCCAAATCCTGTTAACTTTTACAATAGACTTCGGGAACCAGGTGGCTCCTGTGTTAAGCCTATGAGAGTTAAAGAATTCAGTAGTGAATGGGTTAATTTTGCATTAAAAGTTAAAGATCATTTGAAATGGATGGGTTTTTTTTTATTATCAGATAGAAGAATTGGATGGAACGCTTCACCCACCAGAGTACACATTACAGCAGTTTATCCAGGTTGCAGAAGAATTTAGGCAGGAATATCCAGATGATTTTGTAGGACTCAAACTAATATCATCTTCAATAAGGTAGAGAACTCACTTTATTTATCTTTTAGAAGACTGTTAAAGTTTACTCTTTATCCGTTTCATGGCCAATTGGAATTGGGGGAAGGGGCATATCCCCCCCAAATTGTTGATGTCCTACCGTCCTCTTCCTCCTCAGTCTGCAAGCACAGACCCTAATTTGACATTTTGTCAGAAAATCATTATGTCTTAAGAGGGCCTAACCCAGCTGCCTACTACTTGTGTCAAGAGCAGCTGTAGTACATGGCCTATTGTAGTCTTACAGTGCAGACTCTCTTTTATGAATGACCAGGGTTTGTGCCTGCGAACTACCTACACCCCCCCCCCCCCACACACACACACACACACATTACAATGTCCAGTTTCAATATTTCAGAATGTGTATTTTATTCTCGGTCGCTTTGCTTCGTTGCATATGTTTTGTAATGTAAGCCCACCGCACATTATACAATTGACTACGATCCGATTTGGAAATAAATCACAATAGCATTAGATATGGGCTTTTTAACAAATAATGACTACCTGCATGATTTGAACAATAATATACTAAACATAGGGTTCCTCACACAACCATCTCATTGCTTCACATGGAGTTAGCGTGTATGTAGCATTCACAGTCCCCCGTTGGTTATACACGTGTGTACGCTTGATAGAGTACGACATACCATTGTAGGAGTTTAGATCCGTGGCCCAGTATTTTAATTATTTTTTACCTCTCATCAATTAATATTGAACTTGAGGAAGAAAACTTCAGAGCAGCTTAGTTATGCAAATATCTTGCTATTTATCATCTAAAATCGAAGAAATCTGACCAAAAATTTTTTTGGAGGGCTTACCAAAATTTTACTTGACCTTTAAAAGGATTCCACACTTAACTTTGGATCAAACGACATATACCTAACCCTAACCCTTATCTAAAACCCAACTGCCACCTTAATCCTAAGCTTATAAGGTCGATGAATAAAGCCAGAAGGAATTGTCATCCAAGTAAATGTCAGATTACATAATCTGGTACCACGAGAGGGTGGGAGGTGTCCTTTGGTAGTAGCCTTCTCACCAGTACATAACACCCTTGGTGTTGATACCAAGGGTGTGGAATTTCAGAAGAATAAAGACCATGTGTAGATTCCCCCAACAATGGTACCAACAAGGCTAATAAGTCACGCTATCAATGCATACTTTCATTCTCCAAAGTTGTCTTCGTCCTCCCAAACCACCTCCCTGGGATGCCATGAGACCATATTTTACTCAATATGGACCAGTAAATGTGTCAGAGCATACTTTCAACCTGCAAAATTGCTTTGGTCCTCTCTAATCGCCCCCATGGGATTCTGTAAAGCCACCTTTCTGTCAATTTCAACCATGCATAAACTTTTTTTGCCAAGAACCTTGTTTGGTAGAAGGACGTATTATTTTCTTCTTTGTCTGTCATCCTTGATACAACTTTGCTAGTATTCAGTGGTCAAACTGTTTCACCTTTGTAGACATTCATTTAAAAGTTTCTGTGTTAAGAAGTACCAAGACCTTCTTTGCCTGGTTATGACCTGGTAACACAGGAAAGTGGTGTTTGGTACTCTTTTCTTTTCCTGGTATTATCAGCATCTTCTCTCCTTGTACAGACATCCATTTAACAGGACTATGATCTTGGTTGGTATGGACCTACATGTACGTATTAAGAAGTACCATGTTTACTTGACCAGCTATGACCTAGTAGCACAAGAGAATTGAGATGGTACACATATTTTGAGTGTGTTTTTTTTTTCTTCTTAACCTTTTAGTCACTAAACCATTAACATTTCTCACTGAACAGCCTGGGACTGCCCGTGGACTTTAACCTTTGTAACACTACAGCAAATGTATTGTAGGGGATATTGGGCACTGAAATTTTTTTGTGTGCTATCTTTACACATAAGTCATTTAGAATCCGCAATGAAGCAATGCGTTACTGTGGAAAGATTTTGCGTACAGCAGAGAGTCTATGCTGCAAGATAGTTTACTGAGACGGAGTTCAGTGAGTAAATGCCCACAATACGCGTAATCCTCAGGTGCTAAAAGGTTAATATGAATCAAATATCTTAATTGCTCTCCTTGTACAGAACTCCAGTTAACAGGACCAAGATCATGGAAGATGTACAGCTTGCTATGGACCTACGTAAGAAGTACCCAAAGCACTTTGCCGGATATGACATGGTAGCGCAGGAGGATGGTGGAGGACCTTTGATAGACTACCTCAAGGAACTTCTCTATCCATCACAGAGTGGATTCAACCTGCCATTCTTCTTCCATGCTGGTGAAACAAGTATGCACCCCAAAACAGTTTATTTTGTGGTGTGTTTTTTTATATTAGTTTTTTGTAACTAACCAGGTATGCTTTTATCAGTTGGCCCAATTCTTTCTCTCATAGCCTTAAAGATCAGATATCAAACTTTAAGCTTTTTTTTTTCGTACTGTTAGAGGGTACCAAACACCAATAAATATTTTGCTCTACACCCATACGCGCTCGCCAAGATAAGGGCTCTCGCGGAACCCAACTCGGAGTTCGGTTCCGCGCACACCTTCATGTTATCCTTTATTTCCTTGACCTATAGAATGCTAGATAAAGTTCTTTGAGGTTGATTTTAAACTTTCTGGCAGTACACAATTAATTTTTCAGGTGATTGGTACCTTGGATATGTTTTTTTTTGCAGGGTGGCTTAGAGTATTCTGTATCATTGCCTGTCTTCGAAAATTGTATTTACCAAAATCTAAAGTGTTGCGTTGATAATTACAAATTGTATGCTATTATAGAAAGGTTCTGAGATATATTAGCCAGTTTCTCCTTTAGATACATGTATCAGGATGCATATAATTATATTTGTGATTAAAACATCCAGTCTGGGCACTTGTAGGGCACCGATTTCCAGATGGCTAATCCAAATCGCGGGGGAATATAGCCGTTGCAAACCCATTACATGGCACAATTTCTGCTTTAGGGAGCACGCATGTAGTATATCATACACTGTAAAACCAGAAATTTCGCAAGTCGTCGAGGTTCACGAAAATTTCATGCCATGAAATTATCAAATCATAATTGGAACGACATGAAATTATTGCGAGAGTTTCTTGCTGCAAAATTGGCTGTCATAAACAATTCGCAAAAGTTTTATGTCGCAATAGTTTCTGGTTTTGCAGTATATCCTACACAAGTCTATGCCATACAAGAGGCCTTAGACCTACATGCTTCTGTTATTGCTGAAACTTTAATTTTGTTATTTGCTTTTGCAGACTGGCAGGGGACGTTTGTGGATGATAATCTCATAGATGCAGTTCTCCTCAATACGACTCGCATTGGACATGGCTATGCCATCAATAAACATCCTGCTGTCTTGGAGACAGTAAGGTCAAAGGGCATCGCTATAGAGCTGAACCCAATATCAAATCAGGTTGGTGATATGGCTGTCAATGTACTGTAGGAAAGTGAATAATGTACACAGGCTGTATAAAGTTGTAGATTGTATCTCATATGAAATACGGGTTCAAGATGGTTATTTTGTAACATCCACCCTGTGTGATATGACCTACTAGGAGATTCAATAGTAGGCCTACTGTTCTCTTTATACAACTTGCTTATTATAAACCTCTTACAAAAAACAAACAAAAAAATTATCAGTGCAATCTTGACCACATAAGAAAATGAAGGGACCCCATTTGACTCTAAAAAGGCCAGATTGTTTTGGGACTCTCTCAGCTGAATGGGCTGAATTTCACTGGACCTGGGATCTCGGCCATAGAGTGACGAAAAATTCTGAAACTTGGCACACAGAATATGCCCATGAAGTTTCATATTAATATCTCAAAAAAAAATTTTAATAATTGCTAATTAACTATTGAATTCACATAAATATGAATTTACAATTCTGCATCCAGTCTTATCTGCTTGAGATATGAAGTGAGTTCTTTGACCTTTGTCCCTTTGACTCCTTCATTACCCTGGTGTTTGTAGGTGCTCCACCTGGTGCATGATCTCAGGAATCACATCAGGGTTGATCTGACTCTGAAGACCTTTCCTGAGGTCGCTGACTCTTTAAGAAAATGATTGGCATTTATCATTTTAACTTTTAATCTGATGACTCCGTAGTTTCTCAATCTTCATATATTTCTAGGTGCTGCACTTGGTACATGATCTTAGGAATCACATCGGGGCTGGTTTGATACCTGAGGACTACCCTGTGGTCGTCAGCTCAGATGACCCCGCGTCCTGGGGGGCATTACCTCTGTCACATGACTACTACATGGCCTTCATGGCCATGTCTCGAGAGACGACAGGGCTGACACTTCTCAAACAGCTAGCATTGAATACTTTCAAGTAAGGAGCCATTTTTAAAAATTCATATGCAGATAATGAAGCTTGTCTCTCACATTTAGAGTATGGCAAATTTCTTTCTTAATTGTGCTTTCCTGAAGAAATTGGGGGGGGGGGGGGTTATGATTTCATTATTCTGTAGACCCCATGTTGGGCAAATGGGAGAGTTGTCAGACAGTTCATTATAGTGACAATATCAATTCACCAACTGATATTTCCATTTGTATGCTGATCTTTTTTTTTCTTCAAAATTCCTGACTTTCTTATATTTCATCTAATTTTTGTTTAATCTTTTACTAATCCTTTTCTCTGATTTTCTGCTTTTCTGTTGAGGAACGAGCTATTGAGGTTATGTATTTCCTTTTACTACCATGCTAGTGTATTGCTCAAAGTCTCGGCAGGACCATACTTTAAAACCAGAAACTGTGGCATGTCGGAAAATATTTTGATTGGTCCGGATTCATAAAAGTTTCATTCTGCAAACATAATTGAATCATGACACTTAATTTGCATTTCGCTAGTTTCTTGCCATAAAAATTGCAGTTGTTAAAATTAGGAACAGTTTCAAATAAATGACACCAATACAATCTGACATTTTTATATAATTTTGCAGGTACAGTGCCATGACAGAACCTGAAAAGGAAGCAGCGATAGATTTATGGCAAGCCAAATGGGAGGCCTTCCTGGATGAGATACTAGCAAGGTATGGAATAAGCCCACCATCTTAACTTGTGATTCGTTGACTGATGAGAGTTTAGTTAAAAAGAAGGTTGAGTTCTGAGAAAGGAGAAATATAATTTGTGAGCTTTCTCATTCCTTTTATGTCAGTTTGGAAGAACCTCATAGTAGAATCGTCCCCTGAAAAGGAATACTCTTTAAATGCCCTCATATTCAAAATATGACAAGAAAAAATGAAAGTGTTTGGGCCGAAAATTCATGCCACATGTTTGTACTGTCCCATATATCCATTTCTGTGTGCAGTGTATACATGCTTTTCAGCAAGATTAGGTCAAGTCCAAAACCACACAGTGTACACAAATTCTTTTATAGACATAATCAACCTTTCAGATTGCTTTGGGACAGTTTTCTTTCACAGTGTAATCACATGATTAGTACTCAACTTTATCTTTAAATTCTCTTTGTTGCCCTCTTGCTCAAAACAACTATAACATTGTAAAAGTCCATGTAGGAAAGATGAAGTAATACTGACCTTCAACAGATGTTCATTGATTCTGAAATTATTGTCTTGTCATATTGGAAAAGAAGTAATCTTTGATCATGAAAATGAACATATTTATATTTGTAGCCTTCGCTTTAATTTTGAAAGGTTGTTTGTTAACATCAAATATTCTATAAATGTTATTATACAACACCTACTAAGATTCTTGCAACCCCATTGGTCAATTCTTAATCACATGACATCCGATAAAAGTACTGTTGAACAGTATCATTCTCCAGGCGTGCAATTCCGTTTGATCCATTTGCACCATTGCACGCTGACGTCACTATCGATGTACACAGTATATTGTGAGGTACCGTGCAATGAAACAAATGGCTCAAACGAAATTGCACTCTGACGTCACAATAAACATAAATCATGGTACGCGCGGCGCAGTTTATGCAACACAAAAATATGCGGTCGACGCGACGCGCGGGCAGCTAGCATATTTTTGCAGGCTAGGCTATGCGCTACGTTAGATCTGGTTTGTTAATGTTCCCAGCTAGCTGAGGGATTGTTCTTTGTCTTTACTTTTAAGTTAAAAACTTACATCATGGCAGGACCAAACTTTGTATTGCTAAATGATGACGAATTGAATGAATTATTGTCTGACTCTGATTCTCACAACACTAAGAGAGGTATTAAATTCGCGAAGAGCCGTTTGGAATCATTTGCAAAATGTGTATCAATGTCGTTAGCGGAGGTCAACAGTTTGCCGGATCCAGAGCTGGATAAGTTTCTCTCTCGATTTTACGCTGGTTTACGGAAAGATGATGGAAGCTTGTACACTAAGAAATCTATGCACTCTATCAGATATGGAATCCGTCGCCATTTTGAGTCTACCAAAGGAGAGGATATTACAAATGTGGTGAAATTTCCGGAGAGTCAAAGGGTCTACAAGGCTATGATGGTCAAGTTGAAGAAGGAAGGAAAGGGGTTCGTCAAGCATAAAAGTGCAGTAACTGACAATGACATGGCAAAGATTTTCGAATCAGATGCAGTCAACCCTGATACACCTCTTGGTCTTCAAAACAAAGTGTTTTTGGACGTCATGACATACTTTGGGCAGAGAGGCCGCGAAAATCTTCGTGATATGACAGTCAACGACTATATTTTCCACACTGATGAAGACGGGCTTCGTTACTTTGAGCATCGCGATACGCTAACAAAATCGAGACGGGAAAATGAAGACGAAGAATTTGGTGGTCGCATGTATGAAATACCTGGGTCTTCGAGGTGCCCGGTCACTTCTTTGCTAAAGTATCTGGCTTCCTTGAATCCCAATTCAAACCACTTTTGGCAGCGACCAAAAGCTTCTTCGCCATCTGATGGACCCTGGTATGACAATGTCCCGTTGGGAGTAAATTCCCTTGGGAATAAAATGAGAAAGATTGCTGAGAGGGCTCAGTGTGATCATCATTACACAAATCACAGCCTGAGAGCTACCACAGTTACGATCCTGGATCACGCAGGATTCGCAAATCGCGATATTATGGCAGTCACAGGACACAAATCTGAATCATCTCTGAAAAATTATGCTAGAACCAGTGACAATAAAAAGAAGATGATGAGTGCAAAAATCTCCAAATCCATACAGGAACTTCCTTCCACATCAGGATCTAACGATGGACTCGGACTTCAGGCTCTGAATGTTATGGCATCTCGATCTAACCTTGTCGTTAGACCTAAAGACAAAGTTAGGTCTAACGTTACATGTAGCCCTCCTGGGCTTGGCCCTGAACCATCTGCATCCATCGTTGACGAACAATTTGCCGATACCGGAACAGAATCTACTGGAGATATTGTTACTCTTTCCCAAGAACAGCTTATTTTACAGGAATCTAACTTAAATATTCAGAACACATCTTCGTCCACGAGCTCTGTGCAACATTTTCATTTCCATGGACCGGTTACTTTTTACAACAGATAGATCTAACGTTAGATCTTACATTAGACCTAGGCCTAGTGGCTAGTCCAAGATCTAAACTAGAGAGATAGAGGTCTACTGAAATATACTGTTTTCTACTGTTTCTGATTGGATTCGATTGTTATATATGGATATTACCTTTGATACTGTTGAAATCAAGCGTTTTCTGAGATGATACTGTTTTGTACTGATTGCATGAAGTCGATTCTTCTAAGACTAAGACAAGTTCGACTGTTAAAATCCAGCGTTTGTTGATAGTGATACTGTTTTCTAACTCTAGCCTAAGTGTTTCTGATTGGATTCGATTCTTATCTGATTGATCATTTTCCCCATCGTTTTGGATTCTATAAAATGGATTATTGGAGTTCATTAAATCATTCAGCAAGCTACAAATATTTGGTAAGTTGAACTGATAATTTTGCTTTCTTTCTATCTCTCTAAACTCTCTCTCTCTCTCTAGCTCTCTACACTCGAATATAATTATCGAATCGGCCGGGTATGTACTGTATAGCGCAGTCGTACTACGTTTGCACGCTCACTGTACTATCGGTAATTTTATCGATCGCTGAATCTGGTCGGTCATATTTGGACTAGTAAAACCGTTCTTTAAAAAAAATGTTTTAAGCTCGTTAACGTCCGAGGTGTTGTATAAAACAAATAGTGAATGGTCTTTATTCGTGCAATGGAACAAGATTTTGCATTCGGTGAAAGATGAGACGCTCTATTCAACTCGGCTGCGCCTCGTTGAATAGAGCGTCTCTTATCTTTCACCTCGTGCAAAATCTTGTACCATCGCACTCATGGCCATTCACTATTTGTATACTAACATATGAAATAAATTGTATCATTGGCTATAATGTCTTTATACCCTGCCAAACTTTGTTTGGCGGTTTGTCGGTCCGTTGCAAATCTTGCACATCGAACTACTTCCTCATTTTTCGAGCAATGCTAATGAAATTTGCCACACACATTGGTCTTGGGATGCATATGTGCAAGACATAATTTTTAAATGTGTCGGAAACTGCGTTGCCATGGTAACGGCCTATTATGGCACTAAATCGGTTTTAAATCTTGCGGATCGAACTACTTCCTCATTTTTTGAGCAATGCTCATGAAATTTGGCACACACATTTGTCTTGGGATGGAGATGTGCAAGACATATTTTTGGAATGTGTCGGACACTGCGTTGCCAAGGAAACAGCATGGCAACATCATATGGCAATAAATCAGTGGGAAATCTTGTAGATCAAACTACTTCCTCATTTTTCTAGGAATGCTCATGAAATTAGGCACACACATTGTGGCAGGGGTATTAATCACCTTCAGTGATATTCTAGTATCCTTTTGTTCTCTTTCTACAGATATGGAAATACTGAAACCATGCTTAAAGAAGAACTGTAATAGTGCAGAGTAGCCTTCATGCCTCACAACACGATGATCACGAGTGGTAATTCTTATGATATGTATCTTCATTGGAAAGCATTCAAAATTCTATTTTCCCTTCCATATCATAAAATGAAAACAAAGCAAAGTATTTCTCGTATTCATCTTTCCTTTTCTTCCTCATGAAGTTGTATACAGGAAATTTACCCTAACTTTTGGACCATTGAAGCATATATATACATGTATATATATATATATATACCCCTAATGGGTACATTAGGAGGACAGTTTTCTCATTTCTATAGACAACTGTCGACCTAATGACACCAACTGTCTACCTAATGTAGGGGTCGCTATTATGACGGAATAAACTGCATTGTTATGTGTCGACCTAATGTACCCTTTAGTAAAATATACCAGTATATATATATATATATATATATTTAAAGTAAAATAAACTTCACTCCGAGGATAAAGACATAGTAGATATCCGCAGGTTTGCTTCCTCAAGTGCTTTCGTTTAATTCTTCAGGTGGAATGATTAACCTGTTAGTTACATGCGTTTATATATCGTACAAGTAGAATTTACAAACATTTTACAAGTCTTTCAAATCTCCATTGTTAAAGTTAGGAGATCTATTCAATGGACGGATAGTTGCTGGTAGATGAAGAGAAAGCTATAAGAATGAGTTGTGATAGCAGGGAGGATGAATAGTAGGTCTGGTGAGCAGAGGAAGAAGGATTATGGCATTTGGAGTCAATGGAACAAATGGATTATTGTTTGGAACAGTACACAATAGAGTAGAGTGATTACAATAGCTTAAACCAGGTAATCACTCTACTCTATTGTGTACTGTGCCAAACAATAATCCATTTGTTCCCCAAAGATAAAACCAAGAAAAACTCACTTAAAACCTTTTTTTAGCCTTGGAAGTTAGGTCCCCAAGAGTTATACATAGATTTCTATGTTATATTTTACAAAATTGAGTTCACCCTACCATTCAAAATCTTGTAGCAATTTAAGTTATTTGGCACCCTTTACATGCATAGATACAATGTCTCCAATCATACGGAAAGAGGAAAAAAACAACGCCCAACACATTACGACAAATCAAAACAGTATCCTTCACACCAAATTCCCCCATCAGTCGATTTTCTAACTATATACAGTCATGTATATTTATATGTATATAAGATTACAGTGTGAAAAATTTGCTTCTTGCCATACACTGTCTTGCTTTGATTAAATAAACATTACAAATCAATGTAAATTGATCTATTCCATGTGAATCATATCAGTATTACTTGATCTAATCATGCAGTATCAAATCAATTCATGTCAATGTAATTCAATGTAATATCAGCGTTACCTCAGTGTTCAATCAGTATCAGTGTTATATCAGTCGAGTCAATGTGACATGGGCTAGTCATTGTCAATATACATGTAGTCCATGTTACTTTATTCAGTCAATGTCAATGTAATTGATGTCAACCTAATCATATCCGGACAACTACCCCCTGGCTGGACATTAACCCCCCCCCCCCCGGACAAATACCCCCTGGATAATTACACCCCTCCTCCACCCCCCCCCCCCCCCCCGGATTCTAGGGTAGTTGTCCAGGGGGGGGGGGGGTGTAATTATCCAGGGGGTAGTTGTCTTGGGGGGATCAGGGTAATCATCATTTTTAGGGGGGTAATATTTCCTGGGGAATAATTGTCCTGGGGGTAGTTGTCCGAGAGGTAGTTTTCCAGGGGTACATGTAGTTGCCCTACAATCGATGTCAATCTAATGGATGTCAATCTAATCAGTGCCAATCTTATTAATAGTACTTGATCTTATCAATCAATTTGATAAATTAGTAAACGAAGAAGCTTGACTGGGGAGGAATTTTTAATTTGTAAACAAATCTTTCGGCATATTACTCCCAGTGTTAAAGATCGTATGCTCGATCTGTAATGAAAAACACAAGTCAGAAAAAATTGGAACCAGCGGGATTCGAACCTGTCATCTACTGCTTGCCGGGCAGTGACTTAACCACCAGGCTATTCTGGTTCACGGCCAAGTCACGACGAACTAGAATCAAATACCCAAGATCCTCTTCTTTCTGACTCATTAATATTCAAACGGTCCGCCGTGGAACAATGGTTAGTAAACGAAGAAGCTTGACTGGGGAGGAATTTTTTAATTTGTAAACAAATCTTTCGGCATATTACTCCCAGTGTTAAAGATCGTATGCTCGATCTGTAATGAAAAACACAAGTCAGAAAAAATTGGAACCAGCGGGATTCGAACCTGTCATCTACTGCTTGCCGGGCAGCGACTTAACCACCAGGCTATTCTGGTTCACGGCCAAGTCACGACGAACTAGAATCAAATACCCAAGATCCTCTTCTTTCTGACTCATTAATATTCAAACGGTCCGCCGTAGACAATGGTTAGTAAACGAAGAAGCTTTGTTTACAAATTAAAAATTCCTCCCCAGTCAAGCTTCTTCGTTTACTAACCATTGTCCACGGCGGACCGTTTGAATATTAATGAGTCAGAAAGAAGAGGATCTTGGGTATTTGATTCTAGTTCGTCGTGACTTGGCCGTGAACCAGAATAGCCTGGTGGTTAAGTCGCTGCCCGGCAAGCAGTAGATGACAGGTTCGAATCCCGCTGGTTCCAATTTTTTCTGACTTGTGTTTTTCATTACAGATCGAGCATACGATCTTTAACACTGGGAGGAATTTTTAATATGCCGAAAGATTTGTTTACAAATTAAAAATTTAATAAATGTCAATCTAATAGATTGAAAAGCTAGTCATTGTTACTTGATCTAATTCATGTGAATCTAATCAGTGTTAATTTATCTAATCAATGTCAATCTGATTGACGTTATGTGATCACTATTACCAGATATAGTTAATAATGGTCAATATTACTTGATCTATTAAATTAATTTCAGTCTTACCTACAGCCATGGAAAAAATTATTAGACCAAGAATGGTTACTGAAAGTGTTATATTCGTGGTAAGAAGGAAATAAAATATCATAAAAGCAAGGTACAATTGCTGGAATTTGTTATTCATTCAATGAAATACAAAGACAAATCATTTTCATTAGTTTGAATGCATATTGAAAGTACCTTTATTACAGAAGCTTGGTCTAATATTTTTTTCCAGGGCTGTATGTAACTTGATTGTAGTCTATGACAATCTAATTGATGTCAGTATAATTGATGTCAATCTAATCAGTGTCAGTGTAATAAATGTCAGTCTAATAGATTAGTTACTTGATCTAATAAATGTAATCTAAACAATGTTACTCTATCTAGTCAGTTGAAGTTATGTGATCTCTGTTACTAGATGAAATTACTTAATCTTAGTAACTGTGTCAATCTAGTCAAATATTACTTTGTTTTAGGGTTTGGTTTTTTTTCTGTTACGCACTGTATATCATATTAGTTATCACATTAAATGTGTGTCATGCATTTTTTTTTTAGCATGTTCTATTTTTGATATCATATAATCATGAGGAATGAATGCATTCGATTATTGTAACCATCCATGTATTGTAACAATATGGAGTTTGTGGCCGACAGGTAATCTTGAATTTTAGAAATGATAAAATTTTCACCTACGAGCATGTCAGTTGATGTACAGAAACTACAGGTATATAATAATTCCTGAGTGCTCAGTGAAATAGATATGCAAGTCAGTCATGTTGAGAGCTCTTAAAACTACATGTACACTGATGAAATCCTCTCTTTGAGTTCAAAGTGTTCTAAATATGTACAAGTGCAGAATCATATAGTATTAGTTTCGTAACTACTGTAATCCAAAAAGAAAAATATGTGTTTACTGTGTGGTTTAATTATATGTTAATCATCATGAAGCCTTGCATTCAGTTTGTTTGATGTAATTGGGCTGTATAATTTATTTTTATACATTTATCTTCAGGGTGTTAATGCAAGATGTGTACAAAGTGAGGCATTTTAATGGTGTAAATATAGTTTAGTTGAAATGCTGTAAAAGCATCTCTTAGGAAAGAGTATGATTTTCAAGGAAGAGGAAAATATGGATTATGTTAAGAATGGTGAGCGGTTATGATAAAGTATGATTTAGGAGAGGAAAAAACATAATAAACCTGTTTTAACTTCCATGTAGATGCAGGGTATAGATGGAGTGTTTACTAGGGTATTGTTTTATGATGTTAATGTAGTTTAGTTTGAATGCTGTTAAACAGCTCCGCAGGGTCTCCGAGAGTCTGATTCATGTTCAAGAAAATTGATTGGAATAGTCAACCATTGTGACCGGTTATAACAAATTATGATTGAATATAGAAATTAGTTTTCTATAAAGCATATATATCCTTCATATATGTCGGGTCACTCATGTGTTGTAATAGTGCGTAACCCATCGATTACTGAATTATCCCATTGCTATAGGCTTAGTACAGGGACTATCCGATTCAGTACGCGATGGGTTAAATTGATTTTATAATGGAAATGTAGGGATTAGTATAACTGCTGTTAAACAGCTCCTTAGCATCCTAGAGTAGAAATTTTCGTTTTTAACAAGAATATAGATTGTTAAAAATCATGGCGTAATAAAGTGTAATTGAATTTCTAAAAAACATTTATATATATTTTACGTTTCTGAGAAGTTATTATTTAATGACATATACGGTGAATATACGTTGTGGAATTGTGTATTAAGGAATAGATCTGGCATTTGTGTTTGAATATGAATGCTTTCTTCGATTTCTATACATACTTAGTTAGGGCCAACTATCACACAAAATGTCTTTTTGAATAGTCCTGTCAAATTCAATCATTGGCATTTTTAATGAATACTCTCTCACTGCTTCGTAGAGATGGAAATTACCTTGACCAAAACTTTATTATGAGAATTACAAATTCGGATATTAATAATAATAATAATCAATTTATATACCGCAAATTGCAAAATTGCCTCTAAGCGGTCGAAAAGACAAAAGAATGATGAAAGTTGACTAGAAAGAAACCAAATACTTTGCACAACAAATTACATCAATCAATACCCTCCAGTACATAATAATAGTAAAAATTACAAAGCACAACCAAAATATGAAACTTATCACAAATTAGTAGTAGTAGTAGTAGGCCTTGCATAACTACACAAAGGATGGAAAGGCCACATAGGGATATCAGATTTAAGATTTATGATTTAAAAAGATGGGTTTTAAGCATAACTTTGAAAGTATTAACAGAACTAGCATTGCGAATTTGAAAGGGGAGATTGTTCCAAAGAAATGAAGCTGCATTATGCATAGGAAAAAGAACGTTGACCATACTGTTTATAGGAAGTATGAGATCGAGAAAGGAGAGATTGAGAAGCAGATCGCAAAGTCCGGACAGGTTTATATCGAGGAAGGAGTTCAGAAAGATATGAAGGAGCGAAACCATGATAAGACTTAAAAGCAAGAAGGAGAATTTTATAGGTAATACGAGAAGTGATAGGAAGCCAGTGGAGTTTTTGAAGAACATTACAAGATTACAAGGGAAAATTTTAGACCTAAAATTATTCAAATAATTATGTTGTATAAAGAAATATTATTTATCCTGCACAAAGAGAGTTTGTCCACGCAAACAGTAATTTCTTGTCATTTGGTCACTCTGGGGACAAGTCCGAACTCCACCCTCCCCGGCCTCATTCCTTGCTTCCTCTCTCTCTCTCTCTCTCTCTCCCTCTTTCTCTCTCTCTCACACACACACACACACTCACACGTTTTCATCAGAACACAAGACTAAACCATTCATACGTATATTTCATTTATATTTTCGCCAGTTTTATTCCTTAGAAAAAGATATTGTGTAAGGGTACCAAATCCTGCGTAAATAGGATACATTTAGAACAGAACTATATCTTATACAATAATACATTTATGAAATCTATTCCCAAATTTGCCATATTTTTCAGCCAAATCAAATATAATTATAAAGAATAATGTATCACGATTGATGGCGTAAAATACAAGAAAATCGGTGTTTTGTACAGTAATGGATATATCTAAAGAAATAATTTTATATATTGCACAAAGCATTTTGTTTATGTACAGCAAAGCATATCAGCCATAAGTATGACATAAATTTATTTCAATATAGTTTCAACAATTTCTGTAAAGTTCCCAAGCAAAAGGAAATCCAACACATTTCCAAATGAAAATCCGATACTCACTGTTTTCAAATTTGTGCAGATTTTGAGTCCATACAGGAAAAAGTTTAGACAGTTTTAGTTTCCTGTTTAACGACAAAACACAGTTCTACATCACTTATCTAATTCATTCATTGTTTCTTCTTCAGGGATACCACTTTTCAGACAAAAGTAGGAATTCCTACTTTTTCAACATATTTTTAGCCATAGAAAGCCACTTTTTATGTACACAAGGGCCCATTCGAGATGATTTTTCCTACTTTATCAATTCTAAGTGGCATCCCTGCTTCTTATTTTCTGGATTATGTGCCTTTGGGAACGATAATTTTTCCTCTTCATATAGTACTCGTATTACCTAAGCGGACAGAAAAGTTTATTTGTCCATCTAGTTCTCATAATTATTCCTTTCATTACCTTTGGGTTAGCGGTGAGTACACTATTGTCGACACATACTGAAACAGAAATCTAAAAATTTATCACAACATGGATGTATACAGTTCCTAAAACAGGATTGGGCCTAGAACATTTCCTTGCGGAACGTCACATATTATTTGCATGTCGAACAAAGTCCTTATCATTGTCATGTACATGTACGGTGAATCTAAAAAGAGTTACATGTATACAGTATATATGCAAGAAAATATATTTTTATCTTGAAAAAGTATTCATCGATTTGTATCGATCTAAAAGAAGAAAGAACACATGGGTGAAAGGTTTGATGGCTTATTTTAGCTGACTGCTAAGAAATCTTGTGTGCTCTTGTAAGAAAGCAACCAGGAGACCAATGACTTGGGACAAGGGCACAAGCGCATCCACTTGGTTTCGAACCCGGCTCCCACCAGTTACGATACCACTGCTCTTCCACAGCAGAGCAAACGAATTTGCGTACAGAATATCACAAATTGACCAAGGATATAGGCAACATGTATTTAAGACGGTAGAAATATTGTTCACAAGCGAAGATATAAAACGGGAGATATCTTAATATGACGTTCCCTCTCGGATAGCTTGTTTTGGTTTTAGTCTATATTCTGACCACAAAGGTCAAAGTATTAATAACACAGCTAGTAAAAGAAAAATTGGAGGAAAAATATTTGACGTAAATTATGTAAGCCTGTAGGTCTCTCTCTTTTACATGGTAGTAAACTAGTGTATTATATTCTTTCTCAGCAATTACATTCCCATTTCACTTTCTCCAGAAAAAAATGTCAAATATATTCTCCTCCGTTTGAACAAAGTTTGGACTCATTTTGTGAATAAACCTGAATATCTCATAATATACGTTGCTCGTTAAATACCAAAAAGAAATAAAACAATAAATTTCATGTCACAATTACCATTTCCCAAGTACTGCATAAAATGTCAAAATTAATGCACAGAAATTAGGTTTCATTAATGTTTGATTGTATATTTGATTAACTGAGACACTGTTCATTACAGAAGATTTCAAACTTTCGAATACCCCAGTCACTTCGCCAAAACGACACCAAACTGACCAATAATCGACAGCATTTTCAGTTTCAAATTGGAGTTACGTAATTTCTTGCTCGGTCTGTTGTCAGTCTGTTTCGGTCTGCTGTCAGTCTCGTGCATCAGGCTCGTCGGGTTATTATTAGTATTGTTATTTATTTGCCCATAAAACGAATACAAGATATACATAACAAGTAAAGATATGCATAGAATAAGAAAAGACAGAATGGCATGCGGGTTAGGGTTCGCAAAAGAGAAATTCTTCCCTGTTGCCCGTAGGCATGTGAACCCGCACATGCCGGGGTAGAACTCGTCCTGGGTAACATGAAGCAATAAAATTAATATCAATTGCTATGATTTTCAGATCTATTTGACTAGCTTAGATGTTGTTTAGTTGATCATGCGGGCGATTAGTCTTGTACTTGGTAATCATCTCATCGACAAACTTGTCCCACTTAGCTTGCCATAAAGCTAGAGCCGTCTTCTGCTCAGTCTTTGTCATTGCGCTATATCTGCAGATACATGGAATAAAATAGAATAAACATTCATAATAACATGATTAATAAGTTTTGTGATTTCTTTTTTAAATGATGTCCCTCGAGTACTATTAACATTTTTGTCAACAATATTGGTGAGAACAGAAATATATTCTCAGTTTTGGTCTAAAGGTCTACTTCCACATAAGCCAATAAGCTCGGTCAATGAGAACAGAAATATATTGTCAGTTTTGGTCTAAAGGTCTACTTCCACATAAGCCAATAAGCTCGGGCAATAATTTTACCTTCATAGTTACGCTATGAGCCAAGGTAGACTACTATTTGACACTATGAATTATATAATGGGAACAAAATTTGATTCACCTAGCAAAATGGAGTGTAAGATCCAGGGAGGAGCCCCCCCCCCCCCCCCCCCCCCCCATCCCCCAAAAGGAAAGGCCTGTCTATACTCAGCATAATTACCCCCATTAACACTCTCCCCCCCCCCCCCCCTTCACTGAAGAATTTTTAAGTTTCTTGTCAAATTCTACCTGGGCTAAGATCTTTCCTGGCCCCCTCTTCTCCAAAGAATATAGGATCCGCCTTGCACTGAAGAAGTCCAGGGCCCCGTAACACTATAGGTTTGCCATCAATTTCCAATTTGAATCAATTAATCTGAATGGTAAATGGTCAGCTTTTTTTATAATAATGTGCATGCAAAGATGATCCTGATTGACCATTGCCATTTTGCGATTGATCGCAAACTTTTGTGTGACGGGGCCTAGGCCAATTTTGTATTTTCTGCTTATTTGAGGATGATCGAAAAGGAATATTTGTTTCAAAAAGTTGATTCCATTGTGTTATTTACTTAATCGTGTTTAAAGCAATCTGTTTGAGAAATGTCAGCCCCGTGGTCCCTCCCGACATGGCCATGAAAGCCATGTAGTAGTCATGTGACAGAGGCAACGCCTCCCACGGCCCAGGGTCATCAGAGCTGACGACAACGGGGTAATTATTGGCGATCAAGGTAGCACCCATATGGTCTCTGATATCGTGCACGAGATGGAGGACCTGCAAGGAGGAAGATGATAATCAGTCAGTAGTGTGCCCCCCCCCCTTTCCCCATCGAAAGACAGACAAAATCGAAGAAGAAAGGATAGCAGGGGAAGAGAACGTGAAAAGAAAGTGTTACGATCGCCTACCACAACCTCTAGCTAATCAGCAATAATAATTCACATTCGCTCAAAAGAGTGTCACAGAAATTTGCACAATAGCCTCCTAAACCCCTTCCACATCACATCTGCAAAAGGTCTCACATAATCGTCAACGACTCTCGTTATGTTCGGGAAAGTTGTGAGGTGGTATATGAAACAAAACCCTAAAATAAGTGTTTTAGTGGCCTTACTGTTAGCTTTATATATAACCATTTTCATAAAAGTATGCTTGCAAATGATACATTGGTGTTATCAATCCACACGTGATTCACCGACTAACAGTTTCTTTTTTTATAATAACATGTAAAAATAAATTTGTGCCAAATTTCCTAAAACCGTAAAAACCTTAACACATGCGAACGTGACGGAAGGGAATCAAAAGTCAGATTTAAAAGAGATATAGATTCCAATTATGTGATGACATGCATCCAATCAGAATTTCACACGGACCAATGCCATATTCAAGGCCTCCAAAATTTACAAAATCAATAAATATTCTTCAAAAGATGAAAAAGTGCCCCTCTTTTGATGGAAAAGTTGCTACTCTTGAGGTGGAAAATTGCGATAATCTTGGTAATTTTTCTGATTTATGTGCCTTTTGTACCATATATTTCCATTTGATGACAATGGAAATTGCAATTTACATCAATTTTTAATGAAAAATATCACAAGGCCTTTCAGTCCGATTTGTTCTTTAAAGTTGTAGTTTAAAATAAAAATGCAAAAATCGTTTCCATTAACATCTAAGTGAGAAATATGCAATTTATTTTCCCCCAACTTCGACAAAACATTGACCTTTCTTGATTTTTATGAAGGGGGCATTACCCTTACCCTCATTATTGATAGAAGCACATAAAATAGTCTTCTCATTTGGTTTCAAACAGCCAATTTCCTTCGCTTATGATCTTGTTATGATTTTCACGGTTTTACCAAAATCTGACTTCTCATCACAAGCGTCATTTTCAAACCGATGCTGCTCGGTAAAGCATTTACGAATGGATGCTATCAAGGTAACATTTGAAAGCATAATTCTTTTATTTTATGAAAATATATGATTAATGTCACAGAGCACATAGTTGTCACAATAACCCTTTGTTTTAGGGGGGTTCTGGGACGCGCTATACAGGCGGAACAATAATATAGGAGGGATTGTGAAAATATAAACTTAAGGTGTTGTTTAAAATACCTGACACAATTAATCAAATATTTCAGTTCATATATTACATAGACAGAATTAATCATGCTCTTGCCTGTCCATATGCCACTGAAAAGAAACCGGGACTGTTGAACATGATAAGAAGAAAAAAATAATAATCTTGCAGGTTTTACATTTAAAAAACTTTTTCAATATTTAGAGAATATTTCAGACCTGATTAGATATTGGGTTAAGCTCCACAGCGACCCCTTTTGACTTTATTGTTTCCATGACGACTGGATGTTTAGTAACTGCATAACCATGTCCAATACGAGATGTGTTGAGAAGAAGTGCGTCAATGAGATTCCTATCCACATCCTCTCCCTCCCAATCTTTTAAAAACATAGCCGAAAATAGTGCTCTTTTAGAAAATTTATTCTGACAATTTCTCCATCTTCTCGATGTAAAGAACAATTGATTTAAGTAATAAAATTGCAAGAGGATAAATAACTTTCAATTTATTCCTTTCTTGAGGAGATGACGATGGAAATTTAGTATCAAAGGCGTTAAATTATGGGGACTAATCGGCCAAAATCATCCAGGTCGGCTATTTGTTAACGACAATGTATATGCATACTCTTTAATCATTGCTCAGAAATCGATCGCAAATTAGCATGACATCGATAATCGCAAACCCCTGTATGAGAAATAGGCAATAGACCGCTTCTGTAATGTATACAAATTTATGCACATATATTTTATGAGCACCTAGTGACGAGTTATTCCATTAAGCTGCTTTTTATAAATGAGCCTCAATGCTTGAAATCCAGTTTGCATACAAAAAAAAAACATCAAAAAAACATCAAAGTATCCCTGCACCCCCTGTTACATACAGTGCAGTATTGCGTCAAAATAACTGAAAAGCAGTTCCGATATTCATATTCGGGCAGGGAGGTACTGAAATATATTCAATATTTGTGAAGCATTGCAAGACCGTTCCTAGATAATTATTATGTAACTTATGTAACTTCTGTACATTTTCACTACGAAAAGTACCCCAAAAAGGCTCGCTCACTTCGCTTCGCTCACAAGAACATTGGAATTTTAATATTCGGGCAAAAAGCGTCCCCATGCGGCCATTGGCTGCAGCCCCCTTCCCCTGAGGATTTTCAAAGTTTCGGGCAGCAAGGTGCTAGAACAAATTTGGGAAGCAAGGTTCCCAGATAATAATTCTGGCAAAATGTGTCCCCATTCGGCAATGGGCTGCAGCCCCCCTCCCCCTCCCCCCCCCCCCCCCCCCCCTAGGCGCTGGAACATCCAATATTTATGAAGCATTGCAAGGTTATATATCATGTAACTTAAAGAAACTTCTGTACATTTTCACTACGAAGAGGTTTTTGGTTTTTTTTTTTTATAAAGGTGTCCCCTACAGTAATGGGATGAAGCTTTCCGCCTAAAAAAGGTGCTACGAGCCATATCTTAATTCCCTCCAAATTGCTATAAAGCGTCAGAGCTTGGTGTTTAAGGGGAATTCCCCCCCCCCCCCCCCCCCCCCCCCGGGATCGAACACGCTTTCACACTTTCTTATCAACAATTTAACCGCCCCATGTTGGCGTGTGCGTATATTCATATATGTCTTCTATGTTTGTGGGCCGCATTTTAGGACCAACCTGTTTCACCGGCATGAAAGAAGAAAGGGAGATCCACCTCCATCTGTGACGGGATAAGAAGCTGATTGATATAATCTATCAAAGGTCCTCCATTGTCTTCTTGACCTACCAGGTCATACCCCGCGAAGAATCCTGGGTACTTCTTCCGGAAGTCGATCGCTAAAGAAAGCTGATCCGCTATGAGAGTTTCGTTGACAGGATATCTGAAAACAATTACAGAAAATTCTTACCATTAATTTATACTCGTTTGTCTGTTTTTTTTTATTTAATGTGATAATATCAAGGTGTCGTCTGGATGTTTAATTATTTTCTCCCCCGCCCCCCCCCCCCTCCCCCATTTAGATTCTTTAATAAGATTTTAGGGCTACCCATTTTGTCCAGAGTGAAAGTATGATAAAGGATAGAAGATCGACGCATCGGCAACCCGGTGTGATCTACTGCGAGATTATATCAATTTTGATAAAGAATAAGGTCACAAATACAATATCAATTACTTTGTTGTGATTTTGGCGAGATTTGTAATATTCTTACCTTAAAGATGACGAAATTATTTTACCTCCCACGAAGTCATTTGGGTATTGACGAGTAAAATCCTTTAATACTTGTATGAACTGTTGAAGGGTGTGTTCCTGTGTACACATCGTGCCGTCCAGATCCTGGAGCTATAAACAAAATACCATTGACATTGACATGCTTTTTGAAAAATGGCCAGTGCTCAGAGCAGCCTATATCAAATTAAAGTAGACACTATCAACTATCAAACAATTATTATACATTTTAGCGATTTTACTTTATTGTTAAGATATTGGGCTTGAATACCGGTTTCCTCTTTATTGACTCACGCTGTATTATCAGCTGGACATAATTTTCTGTCACTGTTTCTTTCTTTCTTTTCTTCTCTTTTTTTAAAGCTAGAATTGTGAAAGAGCGCTGTTGCCAGATTTTAGATTCTAGGCTTATATTCTGCGAGTGATCGTTAAATGCATTTTGAAGTCACTGAACCTGATATTTAAAGGATAGCCTACAAGCGGCCGTGGGGAAAGTCAGGATTGCGTAAGCCCCATTCATTCGGCATATACACAAAGTTTGTGCGTCGTGCGCGTCCGTCTGACTAAACTGCAATTACATTTCGGACTGCACGAAGCCGATCGACCGAATCTCGCACGAGAGCTCGAGCTCAATCTGAGCGTGCATGTTGCGAGGCGACCAATCTGTCATGTCCGAAGTTTGCGCCCCGCGGGGCAACACCATGATCAGGTAACGATCACGGTGCTCTCTCGAGGCATAACGTCCACAATCCGCTGTTGAGTATCTCTTTAAAGGCTGAATTTATCATTTCTTTTGTCTTCAAAACAAAAAATCTGTTAGTTCTGCATGGTTCTGATAAGGTATAATGTCCGTTTGAAAACTATATACATGGTTATTATTGTGTTGCCAATTCAAGGATTTTACAAGTTATTCTCCTTTTGAAAATAACTGGCATCAAACGCAATATGGTCATGCAACAAGAATGGACATAGTGTGTGCAGAAAGTTTTGCTCTTTCTGCTCATACATCTGGTATATTTTTAGGGCTCTGAATTAAAACTTTTTGATCCAAACGACAAAATGTGGTCAATTGTCTTGAAAGGGTTCAAGTGCTTGAGCGGTCTTCTGGGCATCAAATTATAATAATATATTTAAGGAACCTATAACAAAATTTCGGCACGGGTGGTACCAGAAATTTACGGGGGCATACACCCAACACCATCTCCACCACGTAGCTTGGCTACCTCGCTGGGCTACTTACCGGTAACAGGAGCGTCCGGATTTCGACATACTGAACATTGTCATGGACCATACGTTCGAGGCTGTGCCACATGAATGACCTGAAGGCTGTGGTCGTGAAGAAAAGATCGGTTAGGGATGTGAGAGCTTCACGGAACCTCGTCCAAGACAAGGTAATGTTCGGGTAGGCCATGTCAGGGTTGAGAGCAGCCATGGTGATGTTATGATGTAACCTGCATTGAAGAGTTATATAGCAACATCGTTTTATCTTTTGCTATAGATGATGTCAAGGTTCAATTACAATTATTCTATACTCATTTCCATTAAAAACATACAAGTATGAAAATGTAACATATTTACAGATAGTTCAAAATGTATTCATGAAAAAACACATGAGCATAAAGATCAAGTGAATTAAGGTAAACTGCGAGATATAGACCCTATAGAATCCGTTCGATTCTTATTTTATTGGTTAAGCAAGTCCCTTAAGAATCAAATCTTTGCCTGACTAATATAAGCAACAAATGTGTCATAAAATCGCATCTTCATAATCATAGTAACGAGGTAGTTTGGGCCTACATTTGATCGAAAATTTCGGCCCCCATTTCTGCACGAGCTTTGGCCACGGACACCCACTCGGTCACGCAGTCTGGTGAGGTCTCTGGTGGGGGCGTGGTCGAAAAATTGAATCGCAAAGAAGAATAGTAGTCATCAGAGACACAGTAGAAGAGATTTGGGAGGTATGTGATGTTTTGAACAACCCAGGTAGCGTTCGCCATGGATATCTCGTGGATATGAAGAATACCACCTGAAGTTTGAAATTAAATAAATATCTTGTAGATGATGTTGTTTCCTTCTTTTCCGTTTTCCCTGCTTTTTCTTTTCTCCCCCCCCCCCCCCTTTCTCTCTCTCTCTCTTTCTCCCTTTCTCTCTCTCTCTCTCTCTCTCTTATTCATTCTCTCTACATCTCTATCTTCTTATTCTTTCTTTCTCCGTTTTTCTGATTCTTTCACTCACACACTTTTCTTTACCCCTCTATAGTCTCCCCGATCTTATCCTCCCTTTTCTCGTTATTATTTTCACGTTTTGCCTTTATTACTAATTAGGGCCTAATACGATACTCTTTCTAATTGCTGTATAAGGCTTCCTTTCTCCATTTCTTTCTCCATTTCTTTTCTCTTTTCCTTTTTAAAAGAGTCATATTTTTAGAATTTCTTCATATAGTGTTTCTCAGCAGCGTTTTAAGCAGCATGGCCCAAAGGTCACGCGTGTTCACTGATGCGGAACTTTTCTCGTTAATGGGGGCATCTCAATTGTCCCCCAATAACGGCGCACTGACTTCCCAGCAGGCTACTCACCTTTCGGCATTTGTTTGATGATCTGAAAGACTCTGCTGTTTTCAACGAGGGGTTTTCCCTTCAAAAAGTTCACGGTGGGTGGAAACGTGTGCTTGAAACCTTCAGATATCTCACTCGCCTTGGCTGCCAGTAAAATCTCGTCCAGTTTTTTCTCTTTCTCGTTAAGTACGAGACTTGAGCCAACAACGAGCTTGGCTTCTTGCGCCAGGAACGCCTTTCGCTTTTCCATGTAAGTTGAGTTTGATTCGCGGTAGGCAGGATAACAATGGACACTTACTGCTATACAGAGCATTACTAAGAGCAACAACATTTCCCTTAAGTTCATGATGATGATGATTCTATAAGAAGGATAAGCAAATGAAAGTCACATTAATTCCGTTAAGTACTGTACACATAGGTTAGAGTATCAGAGTGAGGGAAACTTCATCTAAACGTTGATCAATAACTGTCTGAATGTTTTAATGCAGTTGCCGTCAGCTGGTCAGTAAGAAGTAGGGTCTATGTTTAAACAAAAGACTAGACTTACACCACAGTCACACCAACAAGACCGATGCCACACCGACAACAGACCGAACAAAAAACTACATTGCCACCAATGGCCAAGATATTGTAGCTGGGAAGATCTAGGACGGCGTTCTAGTCCACATATTCGAAAGCTCACTATTGTGGTCTAAACATGCAGTAGTTGTGGCCATGGGCCCCGGAAACAGAGGAAGGGGGCTACTCCCCCCCCCCCCCCCCCCCCTTGAAAAAACCCTCCGCAGCCGATCACCAGCACCATGTCTGTCTAAACACTATTTGTCAGGAAGTTACATTTATCTAATACATTTAAGTCATAAAGCATCCGGTTGCGAAAAGTTTCACTTTCGCTTTTCAGCCGATACACGCCCTTAATTATATTGTTAGTTTGGTTTAGTTAGTTTGGTTAGTTTTATTTTACCTTACTGCTAAGAAAGCATGTGTATAAGCTGGTAAGTATGTAACCAGGGGACCGACGGCTTTGAATACTCTCCGGGGACTTGGTATAATGAGGATTACAATGTTTTACCAAAGGGCACAAGAGCCTTCACTTGGTTTCGAACCCGGGCCTTTCGAGTTACGAGACCACTGCTCTACCCCTGCCAGATATTATGATGAAGCATACAATAGTCTGGGGACTATGCAGGAATAGTCCTATTGCTGTAACTATCAGAACAGCACTACACAAAATCAGGCCTTCATCTGTGGCATAAAGACAAATTAGGCCTATATAACCAAAGTTCTGACATCATTCAGAAGCGTTTTCACAGTATCAAAGAAAATCAAAGTTATCAGTTATTATAACTATAGCAAAAAGTTATTATAGCAAAAAACGATAACGGTATCTGTCCAGGGGCGTATCCAGGATTTCCCAATAGGGGGGGGGGGGCGCCAGGAATTATTGATCGCCGTCATGGGGGAGGGGTCTTTGGAAAAATTTTGCTTCTGAAGAAGGGCTGAGATGCAGAATAGTGCTATATGTGACCAATTTTGAAGCCTATTTTATGAACAATATTTTCAATTGGTATGAGGATTTTTTTTTTTTTTGCTAGTTTTTTTTTTACGACGGCCAATAGGGGGGGGGGGGGAGGGGGGCGTGCGCATGTTGCGCCCCCCCCCCCCCCCCTGGATACGCCACTGTCTGTCCCGGTTGAGAATCCGAAAGGCACAGAGACGTTATACCATAGTCTATAGGCAAGAACGGAATGTTATTTAAATGAGATGGGAGTCTTCCTGGTTATTATGTAGGACTACTATTGATACTGATATACGCTACCGTGCACATTAACTAATATTACATTACTTCGAGCTAGTCAATTAAGCATGACATTATCATGATATTAGTCATATCAAACAGATGGTGAGATAAAGTCAACTGATTTGGGTTTCACTTTCAGTTTATTGTTTCATACTTCATAATTACCTTAATTACTATGCCATTTACAAAGCAAAATGATACATTAAATTGATTAATAGTAGGTCTCAGTTGTGCAGACATATATAATTATAATAAATTCATCAAATCTACACTGGGTTGACTAAATGGCCATAAAAACTACTCTGGGTTGACAACAAACTAAAACGTCTAGGATGCCTGTAATATAGACAGTAGGAATTGTTCTCTACCCTGGGTTTACTTAATGGACACAAAGACAACTCTGGGTTTACAATAGACTAAACTGCCCAGGATGATTGTGATATAGGCAGCGTTGGTCCAAAGTTTTGGTACACCCAAATGTAATAAATTCCCTTAATGAACTTCATAAGAATTATCATTTGAAATGTCCATTAGGTATATACCCAGGATGAAATTCCCATTGAAATTCCAAATTGAATTACCAATAAATTATTGAATTACCAATTGAAGCCAATTGGTATCGGAGAGTATTATGGAAAATTAAACAATTGGTACCCATTGAAGCCTGATTTAATTGGTACCCATTAAAACCAATTTGTACCCATTGAGAACTGGTTTTAATTGGTATATCCATTGAAATTTCAGTGGGTACCAATTAAAAAAAAATCGCTCAGTGGGGGGAGGGGGGTTATGGGGGTCCAGTTTCCCTCCATAATTCCCTGACAAGCAAAAAAAAAAAAAAAAAAAACCTTTTTTTTGGGGGGGGCCGGGGGGGGGGGGCACGTGCCCCCTGTGCCCCCCTGGATCCGCCACTGATATATCATGAAATACATGTTTTAGTGCACTTAGTTTCTTTCCCTGAACCTTAAATAGTATATGTGAGGCGAAATGAACAAAAGTGGCGGCAAAGAGAAATCTTTGAACTGTTACTGCAAGAATACTGGATGGATATTTAAAGTTAATCACTAATGAAAGTAATCATGTGAACGTGGTAACATATTTCATTTACAAGACTGAAACCAAATCAAACTGCGGTAAATCTCGGGCATCTCTAACGTATATGAGTCAGCTTTCTGTCAATTTTTATACAAAAATTGTGTTAAACCGCACATATCATTACGCTGCTTTTTACTAGTAACACGATAAAAACTACTTTCGAAAAATCAAATGAAGGCAATTTCAATAGCCCTGTCTATCACCTTTAGAAATGTGCGAACATTAGGCCTACAATCGCCTATTACGTAATCCGAACCTGATTTCTATGGGCAGTACAATAGGCCTTTGAAATTGCCCTTAAGTTTATTTTTCGAAAGTAGTTTTGATCGTGTTTAGTTTAATTTTAAAATCGAAATGGAGAAAGAAAAATACAGATGTAAGTATCAACACGTTATAGGTATCCAAACCTGTAGAATTGCTACTGAAAGCCTCGAGAAGGAAATAACAATTGATGTAAAAACTCGTCAGAAACTCCAGGGTATACCGAAACATTTGACTACCACTGTATGATATATATATATATATATATATATATATATATATCATACAGTGCTAGTCAAAGGTATATATATATATATAAAGAAAGTGTTCTAAATATATATATATATATATATATATATATTTAAAGAAAGTGTTCTGCGTCGGTTTAGGTAAACTATATAAATAGAAAAGACAAATATAAATCAAAAAACCGTAGAGATGTCAATTATCTGATATTTCGGGCATAGCCCTTTGTCAAGGAATCTTAAGGAAAAGATAAAGGATACAGGATATAACGAATACAGGATATACGAATACAATATATATATGTATATATATTGTATTCCTTTATTTGTAAATAGTATTACTTATGCTTTGTAAAGGATTAATTGTCACGCCATCAAGCTCCGCTTATCCATGTGACACTTTGTAATTCATTGACGTTAATGCTATTGTAATTACTTTACTTTGGTAATTAATGTATTGATTATAATTATATTTGAGGGTTTTTGTTTTACCTGTCTGTTAAGAAAGCATTGTATGCTTGTTAGGTAGCAGCCAGGGAACCGACGACGTCATTAAGCTCTCTCCAAATGACTTACCAAATGACACTATATAGCGCACCCATGCACTTGGTTTCGAACCCGGGTCTCCCTCGTATACGAGACCACTGATGTACCATGTGCACTGAGCCTTCACGCCTTACAGTAATCAGTTTGTAAAATGTGTTTGAAAATCAATCAAAACTCAAAATCAAATTAAAGCAAACCATACATACCTGCGACTAGCCTCTTATAAATGGTAGGTAGAGATTCAAGTCCAAAGTTTAAACAAATTCTTTCCCCGAAACACGCAACTGAACCAAATAAATGCAAATAAATGTTTTCGGAGTTCGTTGGAAATATGCAGAGCTTCTCTTCGTACATGTAGTACAGAAGGGATGTTTTTCACATACCGCGAGATATAATGTTATACTTAACTTCCTGAATCGGGGAATTCTCCAGGCAAATATAGAATTTCGGCAATAACAAAATATATCTCATCGGTTCAAAAGGCTATCACACTGAGGTATCTGGAAGGCATTATTATCCGCAGGTATGTAGGCCTACAGCTAAAAATAGCCTGGTACAAAGTGTGTGGAAACATGAAAAAATGGTGCGAAATCGTGTGCGTGCGGCTGCTATACGATTCAAGTTTGGTTCGTGACATATTTGACAAATAGCTCTAGTCTGCACTTATTGTTACTAAAATGCATAGAAAGATCTGTTGTGCATGTCATTAAGTCCTACAGGGAAATATCACTGGCGGTTGAAAAGGGCGTACTGGAAGGATTTGCTATCCCCCCCCCCCCCCCTAATCGCCGCCCCTCTGATAGAGCAGTGTCGATTGTTAAGGCAAACAGTTATTCCTGATCGATTGTAAAGACCATGATTCTCATTATGTTTGTCTTCTTGGCAATGCAGAGACTATACCCATCCCCATTATCTTTCACATAGTTATATAAACCCGCTAACAAATGCGTTAGAATAAAATTGTTCCCTATCCTAAATGGAGCCTTTAAATGCATTTACTTCCCGACAACTGATCCCTGCATGAGACAAAAATACCGCTGGAAATGAAAACGGGTAATACCCATGAAACATGAACATATCATATATTGTATGGACAGAATACTTTGTAACATATTATTTACATAATTTGTCATCTGTCGAAACTGGGGGAGGAGTAATATCGTGTGGCGGAACTAGCATTAATTTTGAAAAAAATCTTTGAAAGTGTTAATCGTCGCACCCATTGAGATAAATTTGTTATATTATACCATGTATGTTTACCCTCACCCCCCCCCCCCCTCTCTCTCTCTCTCTCTCTCTCTCTCAACCTCTCTCTCTCTCTCTTTCTCTCTCAACCTATCAACCTCGCCACTGGTTCCGTGTTTGATGAGGATTATTCTTGGCATACTCGGGCAAATTTATGCGTCATTTATTGCCTATCAAAACATTCGGGGGAGTAATGAAAGTAAGATGAAGATATTGATAAGTGGGTACGGTAGACATGGAAATTGAGCAGTTATTTTAATTTGTCTATGAAATTGCACGAAGAGCTACATGTGTGTAAGTATATATGTTCAAGGTCGAAACCAGTCATGTGAAGTATTGTGTTTTCAACAATGAACAACAGTACAACAGACGATAAATATGGATAATGAGACCGCAGAGTACAGATACAACTGATTCACTTTTAATTTAATCGATTTAATATACCAAACATTTTTTGTCAATACACAAATTTGATCAAATTTAGCTACATGAGGAATGAATAAGCAGGTTAAATTACCCCTTTCGCTGATAAAAAAAACGTTGCATAATCGACTACATACAGTAATATTTGATTTCAAACAAATGCCATATAGCATACCTTTCAAGAACGTCACAATTCCGACTCCTCCTCTGACGATGACAGTTTGCTATGGATAATATTTCACACAGTCGATCTTCTTATCAGCATGTGACGCGCGCGTTTATTGTTTCATAATGTCTAAGGTTCGACTGATTATAATGCTCATGAAGAGGATGCAATGATAATTATATACATTATAAGTACATAATAAAGCTATGTACATTATAAGTACATAATAAAGCAGATAGTTAAGCGGCGTGTCCAAAATGGGGTGCAGTAGGGTAACCCCCCCCCCCCCCCCCCCCTCCCCCTCCACTCCATTTTTAGGGTCAGGAAAATCAACGCATTTTTTTTGTTTTAGTAACGTCTACACTCTACAGCATGTGGAGATACAAAGGATACTATCCGCGCTCCCCCACCCCCCCCCCCTTCCTTTGGGGCTGGACCAAGGATTCTGCAACCCCCACCCCATCATCATCAATTTCTAGATACGCCATACTGCATGACTGAGTTTTGGTTTTAATTTTTTATAGATGTTATCGTAGGCCTGTGTCAATATTATGGAAGCTTTCGAGGTAATAATTCGTTTGGGAATGCTTTTTCGATGTGAACATGTTCGAAGAATCGTATGATTGTACAGCAAATTCTGTCAATAAGAAACAAGATATCTCCCTCTCTTTTTTTGTCTCTCTCTCTCTCTCTACCTCTCCCTCTCTCTACCTCTCCCTATCGCCCCCTTTCTCTCTCTATGCAAGTATCTCTCTCCCCTTCTCAATATCATTCTCTCTCTCTCTCTCTCTCTCTGTCCCTTTATATCTCTCTCCCCTTCTCAATATCATTCTGTCTCTCTCTCTCTGTGTCCCTTTATATCTCTCTCCCCTTCTCAATATCATTCTCTCTCTCTCTCTCTCTCTGTCCCTTTATATCTCTCTCCCCTTCTCAATATCATTCTGTCTCTCTCTCTCTGTCCCTTTATATCTCTCTCCCCTTCTCAATATCATTCTGTCTCTCTCTCTCTCTCTCTCTCTCTGTCCCTTTATATCTCTCTCCCCTTCTCAATATCATTCTGTCTCTCTCTCTCTCTCTCTCTCTGTCCCTTTATATCTCTCTCCCCTTCTCAATATCATTCTGTCTCTCTCTCTCTCTGTCCCTTTATATCTCTCTCCCCTTCTCAATATCATTCTGTCTCTCTCTCTCTCTGTCCCTTTATATCTCTCTCCCCTTCTCAATATCATTCTGTCTCTCTCTCTCTCTCTCTCTCTCTGTCCCTTTATATCTCTCTCCCCTTCTCAATATCATTCTGTCTCTCTCTCTCTCTCTCTCTGTCCCTTTATATCTCTCTCCCCTTCTCAATATCATTCTGTCTCTCTCTCTCTCTCTGTCCCTTTATATCTCTCTCCCCTTCTCAATATCATTCTGTCTCTCTCTCTCTCTGTCCCTTTATATCTCTCTCCCCTTCTCAATATCATTCTGTCTCTCTCTCTCTCTCTCTCTCTCTCTGTCCCTTTATATCTCTCTCCCCTTCTCAATATCATTCTGTCTCTCTCTCTCTCTCTCTCTCTCTCTGTCCCTTTATATCTCTCTCCCCTTCTCAATATCATTCTGTCTCTCTCTCTCTCTCTCTGTCCCTTTATATCTCTCTCCCCTTCTCAATATCATTCTGTCTCTCTCTCTCTCTCTCTGTCCCTTTATATCTCTCTCCCCTTCTCAATATCATTCTGTCTCTCTCTCTCTCTGTCCCTTTATATCTCTCTCCCCTTCTCAATATCATTCTGTCTCTCTCTCTCTCTGTCCCTTTATATCTCTCTCCCCTTCTCAATATCATTCTGTCTCTCTCTCTCTCTCTCTCTCTGTCCCTTTATATCTCTCTCCCCTTCTCAATATCATTCTGTCTCTCTCTCTCTCTCTCTCTGTCCCTTTATATCTCTCTCCCCTTCTCAATATCATTCTGTCTCTCTCTCTCTCTCTGTCCCTTTATATCTCTCTCCCCTTCTCAATATCATTCTGTCTCTCTCTCTCTCTCTCTCTCTGTCCCTTTATATCTCTCTCCCCTTCTCAATATCATTCTCTCTCTCTCTCTCTCTCTCTCTGTCCCTTTATATCTCTCTCCCCTTCTCAATATCATTCTGTCTCTCTCTCTCTCTCTCTCTCTGTCCCTTTATATCTCTCTCCCCTTCTCAATATCATTCTGTCTCTCTCTCTCTCTCTCTCTCTGTCCCTTTATATCTCTCTCCCCTTCTCAATATCATTCTGTCTCTCTCTCTCTCTCTCTCTCTGTCCCTTTATATCTCTCTCCCCTTCTCAATATCATTCTGTCTCTCTCTCTCTCTCTCTCTGTCCCTTTATATCTCTCTCCCCTTCTCAATATCATTCTGTCTCTCTCTCTCTCTCTCTCTGTCCCTTTATATCTCTCTCCCCTTCTCAATATCATTCTGTCTCTCTCTCTCTCTCTCTCTCTGTCCCTTTATATCTCTCTCCTCTTCTCAATATATACCGGTGTATATATTATCTTTCTCTTGACTCAGTATTTCTCTATCTCGCTCTTTCTGTCTTTCTCTGTCCCTTTTTATCCCCCTCTCTCTATCTTCCCTTTCTCTTAACTTAATCTTAATCTCAATATCATTCTCTCTCTCTCTCTCCCTTTATATCTCTCTCCTCTTCTCAATATATAGGTGTACTGTATATATTATCTTTCTCTTGACTCAGTATTTCGCTATCTCGCTCTCTCTGTCTTTCTGTCTTTCTCTGTCCCTTTTTATCCCTCTCTCTATCTTCCCTTTCTCTTTTAAGTTCATCTTGATTTAGAATAGTAACAGCGTGGTGATATATATAACAAGCAGAGTCAAATGTATAGTGTTAGAAAAATAAAAATAGCATCATATATTTTCACGTGTAGGATAGTATATTTCCGACAAGTACATGGAAACATAATTGCAACATGAGTGCACATTACAAAATGGATACAAAAGTCGTGAAATCAATGGAAACACTTCAGTGGTAGTCAAGACTCATGCAAGAAAATGCATTCTTCGTGCATGATTTCAAGAGACAAACTGCCCATCATAATATGTAATAAAGAATTTCATCTGAATCAGAAATCATACAGTCACCATTGTATTTTATACAAACTCGAGGTGTGTAAAGAAATAACATTTTAATGACTATAAAAAGCAAAAGTATGCTGATTACATTTGTATCTTTTACCATTGTGAGCACATACATTTCAGCCTTTTGGCTGCAGCATGTGCACTTTAGATGTATTCTGTATTTTCTGAAATAAACCTTGAATTGAACTGGAAAGAAAAATGAATTAATTGGAATGTCAATATGGCAAGAAATATCACAAACCATTTCAATTAACAAATCAAACTCCACCATCACATTCACAGCTGCCTTTTGAATACATGATCTGCAAAATTGTTCAATGCGGCACCTCACCCCCACCCCCCCCCCCCAGGTAAAAATGGGGGTGGCTCTTACAGGATTTTACAAACATTTTGTTTGCTTTTGTGCTAGGATGCTTTAAATGTGTGCCTATAAATAACCTACGTGTACATGTATTACAGAGTTTAAAGCTACAGCATTGAAAGTCGCCTTACATACTGTGTAGAAAGACGTCTTGTGTATAAGATCAATTATTTTTAAAACATTGTTACAACAATTTGGCTTGAAACATACATTTGACTTCCAAGTACATCATCATTTTACTACGTATATAACTTGCAAAATATACACTGCAAGTACAAACTCCAAATCATGAAAATAGGTAAATAACACAGAATTCACTGTACAATGTACTATATCACTCATTGAACATGATAAATTTCTGTAAGTCTTCGAGTTACATACATGTATTCTCTTAAGCAATAATCTCTTTTGTTCAATACTTGATAAAAGGAAGTTGGTAACAATTTGCTTTATATTTTATTTCCTTCTTACCACAAATATAACACTTTCAGTATAAACCAATTTTGGTCTAATAATCTTTTCCATGGCTGTATATCATTCCCCCAAAGCTCATCAGTAATGTAATATCAGTACTCTTCATTTAACAAAACTTTGGATTCATTTCATTGCATCTGCTTGGCAAAAAAATATATGCAAGCCTGTACGGGTGCATTGGCCAGTCTAAGAACAAGTCACTTTTATGAGTGAATTCCAACTTGCAATATCTCCTTATAGAAGTAGTAGCAATCCCGAACATGCAGAGCAAAATATCTTCTGGTGATTGGTACGTTTAATTCACTTTCTGAACTTAATATATATCCTTGTAGTAGGCATGTCAGGACAAGTCAAAATCAGGTCAGGCATGTCGTATGATCCCAAATGTGATGTCACACATTCAGGGTGTTCAGACGCTACAAATCTATACCAAAACGGTATAGCTATACGATGAAATTTTGCGTCTGAACGCTGACTAACGAAACGACGTATAGCGAAACGAGGGTCAGAGCATCGTTTCGAACTAGAACTCGATAAAGAATCACTGTTCCGTGTCCGTCTGAACGTATGGCGACCATAGAACGGTATAACTGGGCGGGGCTTAACGGGAGCGCGCGTGAAAGGTGACCTTTTACCTCTCTTCCGCGGATACCTCGTGATCATAACAACACGCGCAGTGGGAAACTGCGCATCTATACCACCTTTTTCACGACGGTCGCAATATGCGTCTGAACGACCCGTTAGCTATACGATGATTCTTTATACGTCGTTTCTTTATCGAGTTTCGGTATAAATTGAATAGCGTCTGAACAGGGGGTGAGTCACACAATGTACATAATAATTTAGATGTCTTACACCACCAACACATTAATTTTTTGAATAACCACAAGTGGATAAAACATTTTTTTTTCAATTAATAAATAAGTTATAAGTAAAAGTGAAGATGTAAGAAACTATAATAGTTATTAAATCACCAATGTAATGTCAAAATACATGATTGTAATCAGGATAAATGACTCTCAAACATAAAAATATTTTAAAAGTACTGAAAGCATCAAATTGTCAGCAAGATATACCCGAGGTAAAAAAATTGTTGCTAAGTGTATATAAATTTGGCATTTGTCCAAGTTCTACTTACTTTAACTAAATAATAAATACAATTCAAAAAATAATTTATGCAAAGTTCTACTAATCACTTTTTATTATACATGTACTGTAATGTATAATCAAAAGAGTAGTTTCTCCATATATTTCGATAAATAAGGGTGGTTTCTTCATAATTTAGACTATGTAATACTTTTCTATACAAATTATGAATAACCACTTTTTTTATTATACATACATATATGTATGTATAATAAAAAAGGTGCTTTCTCCATATGTACTTTTTGATATTAATTTCTGTACTGGAAGATGCAATATACATTTATTTATTGGAGACATTTCAGTTGAAAATTAATGGAGCTATATCCATTCTTGTTTACAAAAGCTCTACTATATAACAATACCACATACAGTGTAATTCATAATTCTTGACTTCTGGTAAAGAAACTGCACTGACTTTAGTTATCATCCTCATATAGGTTGTTTGAACTATTAAAATTTTGACAAATGGATCGGTACCAATTTGAAGTACAAACACAGATGAACACAAACTGTGTGCATTTGTTCTCGTGGTAGAGAAAACAAGCTAAATTTTCTTGTACAGTGAAACCTGTATATAAAGACCGCTCAAGGAAGACAAGAAAAACGGTGCTTATGAGCAGGCGGTCTTTATATATACAGGTTCCTTTAATACATATTTTCAATGAGAAATATTTTTCAAGGGAAACGAAAATTGCAGTCTTTATAGACAGGTGGTCTTTCTATACAGGTGGTCACTAAAGCATGTTTGACTATATTTTATTTAGCTGTGATGCATTATCTGGTTCTTTCACTTGGAAAGTATTTATTTCTAGATTTGACGGGGTAAATTCACTGAAAGTTCATTTGATTTTGTGATAAACAGATTCCTGTCAATACCAGAAGTCAAGATCACCTTCAACCTAGTCATGTCTCAACATGACAATGCTTGGCTTTGAAAGACAGACAATATTCTTTTAAAATAACAGGAGCCTGATCGGTTAGTCACGGACAGCTGTAAGTCCTCTCCGAGGGATCAATGCCTTACCAAAGGACACTAGCGCATCCACTTGGTTTTGAACCTGGGTTACCCATTTACGAGAGACACTGCTCTACCACTGCGCCATCGCCCGTCGTCGGAGCATATGTCAGGGGAGCGTTTCATCAAGTGTTTTGTCAGTGATTTTTAACGACAAATTTGCTCTCAGCCAATCAGATGCAAGGATTTCAGTAGCTTATAACAGTTGTCAGTAAAAATCACTGACGAAACACTTGACGAAACACTCCCCACATTAGCCATTTTACGGTGTCAAAGCGTTGCAATACATCTCACACAAGACATAGCTTGATGCTTCACCAACTGGGGAGCGTTTCATCAAGTGTTTTGTCAGTGATTTTTAACGACAAATTTGTTCTCAGCCAATCAGATGCAAGGATTTCAGTAACTTATAACAGTTGTCGGTAAAAATCACTGACAAAACACTTGATGAAACGCTCCCCTGATCGTTTTCACTTGAATATGAATTTTTTATGACACACTCTAATGCATGTCTACCAATAAGTAATGTTGCAAATTTTATGCATACCGGTACCTTTCAAACAAAGGTTGTTCTTGACAACCTGAAAGCTTGCCGGACATAGCTACAAATTATGTATGCAAACTGGATTCCAAGCTTTGAGGCTCATTTATAAAAAGCAGGTTCATGGAATAGCTCGTCACTAGGTGCTCAGAGAATATATGTGCATAAATTTGTGTACACATTACAGAAGCGGTCTATTCCCATATCATTGTGGACTTGCACTACACTGCACCTACCCGCTCAGACATTTCTGCATAATAGGCAAATAAAGGCATTAGAAAGTCTTGTAAAACTACCTCATCCACGCATGACTGCTGTTCAGTAATTCGCTAGTACTGTCTTGAAAAGAGCCGTCATCAATATAGCACACAATGATCGACCTACAAAGAACACAGACCAAAAACAAACTAGATGAATATTCGACCGCGCGCGGTCGGAATTTATGCCTCCGCCATCACCAGATTGGAAATGTATGGCATACATGTACACTCTAAAAAGGACTGGTCCAACAAAATGACAAATCTTTTCACTTAAAATGCACAGGAGACAGAAAAATTTATTTCATTTCATTTTCATATAAAACTAGAAATATTTGATAACAAGGCTAAGAACCAGTAATTTCATGTAATTTTATGTAAATTGACCTCTGTAACCTCTGACCTTTGACCTACTTACCCCAAAATCTAATCAGTTCATCTTTATATGGGTATGCATACTGGTACCAAGTTTGAAGTTCTCACCTCAGATAGTTCTTGAGATATCGCGGTAACGGTGGTAAAAACCACTAATTCCATGTAATTTCATGTAAATTGACCTCTGTGACCTTTGAACTTTGACCTACCTACCCCAAAATCTAATCAGTTCATCTTCATATACGGTAACATACTAGTACCAAGTTTGAAGTTCTTACCTCAAACAGTTCGAGATATCGTGGTAACGGTGCTAAAAACCAAGAATTTTTATGTAATTTCAGGTAAATTGACCTCTGTGACCTCTGACCTTTGACCTACTTACCCCAAAATCTAATCAGTTCATCTTTCTATGGGGATACATACTGGTACCAAGTTTGAAGTTCTCACCTCAGATAGTTCTTGAGATATCGCGGTAACGGTGGTAAAAACCACTAATTCCATGTAATTTCATGTAAATTGACCTCTGTGACCTCTGACCTTTGACCTACTTACCCCAAAATCTAATCAGTTCATCTTTCTATGGGGATACATACTGGTACCAAGTTTGAAGTTCTCACCTCAGATAGTTCTTGAGATATCGTGGTAACGGTGCTAAAAACCAAGAATTCTTATGTAATTTCATGTAAATTGACCTCTGTGACCTCTGACCTTTGACCTACTTACCCCAAAATCTAATCAGTTCATCTTCGTATGGGGATACATACTGGTACCAAGTTTGAAGTTCTCACCTCAGATAGTTCTTGAGATATCGCGGTAACGGTGCTAAAAACCAGTAATTCCATGTAATTTCATGTAAATTGACCTCTGTGACCTCTGACCTTTGACCTACTTACCCCAAAATCTAATCAGTTCATCTTTCTATGGGGATACATACTGGTACCAAGTTTGAAGTTCTCACCTCAGATAGTTCTTGAGATATCGTGGTAACGGTGCTAAAAACCAAGAATTCTTATGTAATTTCATGTAAATTGACCTCTGTGACCTCTGACCTTTGACCTACTTACCCCAAAATCTAATCAGTTCATCTTCGTATGGGGATACATACTAGTACCAAGTTTGAGGTTCCTACCTCAAATGATTCTTCAGATATCGCGGTAACGAGAAGTGGGACGGACGGACGCACGGACGGACGCACGGACGCACGGACGGACGGACAACCCGAAAACATAATGCCTCCGGCACCCACCTTCGGTGGGCGGAGGCATAAAAAAAACCCGTAAAGGAAGGGTGAATAACAAATCACAATTGCTTTATGTTCCTGAAGATGCTACACAATGATGCACTCACAAAAATTGTGTTTTGCTAAGTTAGTTAGATACAGCCATAGAAAAAATTATTAGACCAAAGAATGGTTGTTGATAGTGCTATTTTTGTGGTAAGAAGGAAATAAAATATCATAAAAGCAAGGTACAATTGCTGGAATTTGGTATTCATTCATTGAAATACAAAGACAAATCATTTACATTGTTTGTATGCATATTATAGTACTCATATTATATTGGTCTAATAATTTTTTCCAGGGCTGTATTAAAAAAAAAATAAAAGCATATGACTGAAAACTTGCTTCACATTATCTATTTCTCATACTTGTTTGAAAACTTAGTCCCACATACACGAATTTAGATTTATAGTTCTTTTCTCAAAAAAATATTTGAATTTTGGAATTTATAAAGCAGGCTATACATGTATTAATCTTTTTTTTCTCTACAAATTGGAAATAATGGGACTTTTAAATCTTTTTTATTCTGTTAAACAAAAATTCAGATGTACCTGTATTATGAAGGTATAATATATGGACAGGTGCTATGTTGAAAAGTGTCTTGAAGAATGTCAATATGTATGGAAAACAAGTGAGTTCGAATTGTCCAACATGCAGTCGATACAAAGATTTTAATGCTTTAACTACCTTCTAAAACTTCCTAGCATCAGTTGTTATACATGTAAGTAATACAACAAAATTAGATCACTTTTTTGAACATATATTTAGTTTGTTCTGCTCAGAAAGTGGCATTAAACTGGTAGAACTTGAACAGTGCCATCTTACAGTTATTACTGCATTAAGATCATATAATTTGAAAATTAATTGCATTTTATTTTGAATTTTGACAAGCAAGCTGTTTGGACACTATGCACATTTCATATTTCAAACCATTTTTTTTAACTTGGCAAATGAGGATAATTGCTTGCAGCTATTTTAAGCTTCTACAAATTAGAATGGGGCATGATGAGAAAATGAGAGGCACAGACACTTTTCAAATCCTGTAAAAAGATGGCGCTATTTAGGAGCTTAGTTTACTGTCACTTTCAAGGCTATGAAACAAGAGTTATTAAACCAAAAAATAAAAGTGGGAAATTGTCATAAACATGCTGGGATAACAACAAAGACACTTACCAACTGTTATGAATATTGCAGTCATGTTTGCTAGTACGTCTCTATGCTGTTGTGGGTAAACGGCATCATTGTGTACCATATAAAACGTGTTGACATAGATGGCACCCATTATGAGTCCAATTATAACCATGTAGGACGGCAGGATGTAAACCGGCATGAACTTGTACTACAGCATAGAACAAAGAGAAAAGAAATAGGAATGTGTGACTCTACTCCATTCTCAGCATTCACAATATGATGCGCCACCTGTGGGACGCCACCTGTTGGACGCCCACAGATTTGGACGCCCGATTTCCAACATCCGGGGCTGACATCTAAAGCCCGGCGCACACTGCACGATCCGACTACGATGGGATTTTGGGAAAAGTTATATTTGATATGAACCTTCAAACATGTAAAATCCATGTGATCAAAGTTCCGCATAATAGTATCAATACTAAAATAAAAGTTCTGGGCTACTGCGAGCCCCCGTGTAGGAATAAAAGCGAATTCAATTCTAAATCGTAGTGACGTCATACCAATCTTGCGATCGACTAAGATTTGAAGCCGATTTGGCCTTTACTCTAACCAGAAGAATTGCAGTTAACCAAAATTTCGATATTAGAATTTGTATCATTATTCTGAACTTCAAATGAGATAATTTCACTTTTTTAAACTTTCACTTTCAATCGGGTCGCAGTCTGCTCGTACAGTGTGCGCCGGTCTTAATCTTCGCTACGGCAGAACCGTTGTTGCACAGCCATTTCATCCACGGGTATTTCTCCAAATTGTTAAGTTTGGAAGCGTTGAAGCAGAGGGAACATTCAACAAAAATTGTAGAAATATCCTGAGAAAATATGCAGTATGTATTGTTTGCATTAAAGAGAAGGTTGAGTTCTGGGAGAGGTGAAAAATAATTTGTAAACTATCTCATTCTTTTTATGTCAGTTTGGAAACACATCATAGTAGAAATGTCCCGTGAAAAAGATTGCTCTTCAAATTCATTCATATCCGAAAGTATGATGAGAAATAGCTGAAATGTTCAGGCCGAACATTCATGCCACATGTGTATGCAGTCCCATATACCCATTTCTGTGTGCAGTCCATGTGCTTTTGAGTGAGATTGGGTCAATTTCTTATCATTTTGATGATTTCAAAACCTCACAGTTTACACCAATTCTTATGTAGACATGATCAAACTTTCCCAGTACTTTGAGACAGTTTCTTGCACAATGTAATCGGATGACCAGAACTCAACTTTATCTTTACATGTATAGTACGATGTCAAATATATCCCTTGAGACATTGCGGCTTTCGGGAAGTCTGTGGCACCCGACAGGTGGTGCACCCTACTACGAATACCAAGAATTGAGAACAGGATTCCATGGACACACCCAGCCCCAGCAAATAGAGGATTAGTCCATGTAAAATAATTTGTAATTTGCCTTGGTGTTTTTTTTAGGAAGTTAAGCGCATCATGCTCAAAGGAAACTTGAGAGGGTTCAAAATATGTCGAGTATTAAAACATCTAATGGGTTACACTTACCCTTGTATTAACTACCCAGATGACAGAGTTTATGAACTGAATGGCCGCTAGGATATGTATCCTCCGTATCTTGATGAGTTGAACGGAAGACAGCGAGGCGAACTGGGCAGCCTGCAAAGAGGATTTGGTAATACATTATTCATATGAAATATACAAACACTGCAAAATTTACAAAAGAACATTTTAATTTATAGAGGTACGTGTTGGGATACAATGGAGGTATCGGGGTACATGGAGGCGTTGTGGCGTGGTGGTCTAGAGGTGGAAGGTTCAAATCTCAGCCCAGCTCTTAACGGTCTTTGGAACAATATCAATCTATGTTTGCCACTCTCCACACAGGTGCATACGTGTACGATTTGTAAGACGCATATATACTTTATATGTAGTCTGGAACATTCAGTGTAAGTTTTGTCTGCATCTGCGGTCTTCATTTACGGTCATGACCTGGGCAGCGTTTCATCAAGTGTTTTGATAGTGATTTTTACCGACAAATTTGCTCTCAGGCAATCAGATGCAAGGATTTCAGTAGCTAACAGTTGTTGGTAAAAATCACTGACAAAACACTTGATGAAACGCTCCATAGAGCTATAGATTAGGTAGCTGAGCTAAATGTGAAAATAATGTGAAAATAATACTGAAAAATTAGTGTTAAGGCAAAGATGTAACTACTGTATCACTAGCACAGAAACCTAAAGTTATGAACTTGATTGGACTAAGTAGTATCAACTGTCATTCCGATATGTGAAATTACACATTTAAATTTAGCGATATCACTAACAACATCTTTAGCATTCCTGGGGAGCGTTTCATCAAGCCTTTTGTCAGTGATTTTTACTGACAAATTTGCTCTCAATCAGATGCAAGGATTTCAGTAGCTTATAACAATGGTCGGTAAAAATCACTGACAAAACACTTGGATGTAAACCGGCATGAACTTGTACTACAAAAAAAGATAAAAAGAAGAGAAAACATGAACGTGTGGCTCTACTCAATTCTCCAGTAGGGGGGGGTCTACTATTTATAAGGACTGCTATTCATGTAGTCACACGTTATGGATAGCGGTCCTTCTGGGTAACGGTCATTATGACTAGTGGTCCTAATGACTAGCAAGGTAATTTGTCTATGGTTTGCTCGCTTTTTATAAGGACCGCTATTTATAAATGACGCTATTCATTTTGTCACGCGTTATGGATAACGGTCCTTATGAATAGCGGTCATTATATGACTAGCGGTCCTCATCACTAGCGGTCCTCATGACTAGCGGTCCTCATGACTAGCGGTCCTTACGACTAGCGAGTTTACCCCTAATTGGGAATGTGCTGAATTCTATACCTCAAGGCATAGCTGTAGAGATGCATAGAGCTCCGGACAATCCTGGTCATACTGTGTATTGTCCTCTGCTTTGGCTGCAGCTACCCGACATACATACGTTGCAAAGATTGCTATAGCGAGCTGCAAACAGATCGAAACAACAGAATATTAGAAGAACAGAATAATAAAGATGACAAAATATACATGTACTACCATGTTAAGAAAAACATTGTGTTATTGGTCTATCTATAGGGCTAAATCATCTTCTATTTCATTAGGTTTTGGTTTGTTTTTTATTTTGTTGTGTTGTTTTTTTTTTTTGTTACTTGATATTTCTGTTTTGAAATGGCATAAAGAATAACAGGAGAGGAGGAGAGAAAAGTGTACAATGTGACCAGGTCAATAATAATTACATGTAAAGTGCTTAAAAACGTACATGTAGTATTATATACAAATGTGACTATTATTATAATTATCAAATTTTGTAAAGTAAAGTAAAGTTATGTGGATATGAACAATATAGGATTTGTATATGTGAGGGGAAAAAAATAAATCCTACCCATTTTCAAAAAAGATCATGATGGGAAACTAAAGATTAAATTTACCATATCACTGAAAAAAATGAAAATAATAAATTAATAAATAGGTGACAAAGAATCAAGAGCAAGGGGAAATTGAGAATGAATGCAGCTCTGTGAATCAAAGAAAGAGCTGCAGAAATAAAATAATCTCAAAGGAAACGTTTCTCATTTAAAGAAAAAAAGTTTCCACTGTACATGTGGTTAAAACACTTATTTAATCAACTACATGACTGTATTATCTTTCAGGATACTAAATTGTTGATTCCCTCCCATTGGCTTCCAGTGATCATCGTTGCACAGCATGTACAGCCCTGGAATCAAACTGTGAGACCAAGGTCCTAATATATTATGCATATAAACAATTGAAAATGACATTTTCAATGTACCTCATCACATGACATACATGTATGACAGGAAGTCTACCATGTTGTTATGGTATCTTATTTCCTTCTGGCCCCAGAAATAACACCATAACACAATTTGATAGACTGGTGATATCGAAAGTTTCCATTTCGAAATCAGCAGCCTGGTAATTATGTTCTCCTTAAATGTATTCAAAATTCAATTATGTTCATTGCCCAGGTTTTCTGTTCGTACCCATTTCGAATACTAACATAATACAAAATCAATCAAGCAGTTCTGTGAGCTGCAGGAATATAAACATGAATATCTATTTTAGGAAATCTCATCAAACAGACATTGAAAAAAATCAATAGACCATGACTGATGATGTTATTTCTCATTTAAGGAGGAAATAAAATACCACAATAGCAAAGGAGAATTTCTGCGATATGTAATCCATTTGAGGAGGTCCAATGAAAATGTAATTTTTGTTTGTTTGCATGCCTCAAATATTACCCATTTAATTGGAGCTTGGTCTTATATGTTATTCCAGAGCTGTACATTCACAGGGTAATAAAAGACTCCCTCTAGTTTAATATAATGGGATGTACTGACGGCTATAGTAAGATGCAATTATGCTAAAGGATCATGAGACTTTCAATTCTTGGTTTTGATTTAACCATCGCATCAATAAAGCTAAATTGTAAATGATTAAAATTATATGTACCACTCATTACGTGTGATAGATTACTCGATTGTGAAACACAAATATTCACAGGCTGTACCATTAAACAAAAACAAAATTCATAATACAATAACAGAATTTGTCTGGTTCATATGCTAAAGAAATTTTTCCTCCCCTACTTATAAAATATGTTTGTTGTGGTTGCAGCTTTGTAGACAAACATCCCTTCACTCTGTACAGATGTACATGTATCTCTGTAGGTCAAATACACAGTTCTCTCTAGACCTACATTAACATAAGTTCATTCTCTCTAGGAATAGTTTACACTTTTCTTCAGACCTAATTCACACATCATTATCACACTTCTCTCTAGACCTAATTCACACTTCTCTCTAGACCTAGTTCACACTTTTCTGCAGACCTAATTCACACATCTCTATCACACTTCTCTCTAGACCTAGTTCACACTTTTCTTCAGACCTAATTCACACATCTCCATCACACTTCTCTCTAGACCTAGTTCACACTTTTCTTCAGACCTAATTCACACATCTCTATCACACTTCTCTCTAGACCTAGTTCACACTTTTCTTCAGACCTAATTCACACTTTTCTTCAGACCTAATTCACACATCTCCATCACACTTCTCTCTAGACCTAGTTCACACTTTTCTTCAGACCTAATTCACACTTTTCTTCAGACCTAATTCACACATCTCTATCACACTTCTCTCTAGACCTAGTTTACACTTTTCTTCAGACCTAATTCACACTTTTCTTCAGACCTAATTCACACATCTCCATCACACTTCTCTCTAGACCTAGTTTACACTTTTCTTCAGACCTAATTCACACTTTTCTTCAGACCTAATTCACACATCTCCATCACACTTCTCTCTAGACCTAGTTTACACTTTTCTTCAGACCTAATTCACACATCTCCATCACACTTCTCTCTAGACCTAGTTCACACTTTTCTTCAGACCTAATTCACACTTTTCTTCAGACCTAATTCACACATCTCTATCACACTTCTCTCTAGACCTAGTTTACACTTTTCTTCAGACCTAATTCACACATCTCCATCACACTTCTCTCTAGACCTAGTTCACACTTTTCTTCAGACCTAATTCACACTTTTCTTCAGACCTAATTCACACATCTCCATCACACTTCTCTCTAGACCTAATTCACACTTCTCTCTAGACCTAGTTCACACATTTCCTCAGACCTAATTCACAACTTTTTCTAGACCTAGTTCACACTATTCTTTAGACCTCATTTACACTTCCTCTATCACACTTCTCGCTAAGTCTCGTTCACACTAGAAATAAAATAGTTTACTTGTGTTAGCAAATCCATCTTCAAAACCTTTTTTCTCTAACTTCCAACTCAAATCTTCTCCTCCTCCACCAATCACTGTCCCTCCCTTTCATCTCGACATAGTTCCCGCTAAAAATAAAGGTCTTACGTTAGCACCCAACTTCTAGATCAGTTTTCTCTCTCTGTCACACTTCTCTCCATGTCAAGTTCACATTTTCAGACCTAATTCACACTTTTCTCTAGCCTACACAAATAGAGCAGGTCTTACGTTAGCACCCAGCTTCCAGATAAGTTTAAAACAGCGCCATCTTTCAGCCATGGTGAGCCACCTGGGTTCACCTTGTGATAACGTCTGCTCACTTCCTAGCAGTGCATCTGGATGGGAGCAAAGGAATATCAAAGTTGATAGATTATATTTGGAGGTGAAGTAGGCTAGTGGCGGACTAAAACTAGGGAGCTGGGAGTGGTAGGTGCCCCCTCAGGAAAGCCTGCTTACAGTCAGAGTAATGAAAAGATACCGTACATGTATTTATGCGCAACACAGTATGTAAATTTGCATAGAAGCTGTTCTTTATAAATTCATGTACATGTACCATTATTACTATTATGTACCCCCCCCCCCCCCCTTCATAAAAAAAGAGATGAATACATGCAGCAAGAGGTGCAACACTATTAGGTTAATCCAAGAAAAGAAGAACTTCCATACATGTAGTTGACTAGGTGGGCAACTAAGGAAATAAGACATGTGGCACTATGTGGTAGCATATGATGAGAATAACAAAGTTTGGTTGGGCAAGTGCCAAACTGCGGATGTTCATAAAAATCCTGTAGAGCATTAATTGGTGAACAATGAGATGAACAAAGGTTTTTTAAAAAAATATGGGAAGGATGGGAAAAGAGGACAAACATAAGAAGAGGTTAAGAAGGAATCATGAACAAAGTCTACTACATAAAAATTGTTTTAAGAGGAAATAGGAAGAGCATCGATCAGGGCCCCTTAACACAAAAGTTGGCAATCAATTGCAAATTGGCAAAATGGCAATGGCCAATCAAGACCATCGTTGCATGCAGATACCATTCAACAGGCCAACCATTAACCAATCAGAATGGTTGTTTCAAATTTGCAATCATAGATAGCAAACTTTTGTGTTATGAGGCCCAGAACCCAACTGACCTTGCTCTGAACTTGGAGAGCCTGAATCTTCGTCTCTTACTTGAGCGGCATTCACACAAGACCCATTCACATGAGCTGTACTACTTTCCTGAGGAACCTCAATGATCACAATGAAGTAAGCGACCAAATAGAGAAACACAAACGGGAAGCATGCAAGGAAACTACACCTGCAACAGCAAGAAACTATCGATTAGTCAATTAAAATGACACAAACTACTATTTCGGTTGAACGATACATGCGACAATTGCTTCGCGGTCAAAATCTTGCACTAATTTACACCATGGACCAAACACTACTGTAACACCTAACCCTAACCCCTAACTCTAACCCTAACATAAAACCTAACCTAAAACTAAATTACAACCCTAACCCTAGCTGCATATCTTTGGTGGGAAAAAGCCCAGAGCAACTGTTGCCGGGCAAATGTCAGAGACTCTTTCTCACATCTTAAATACATGTATAAGATTACTTCACAAAAAATGTTATTATGCTTACAAGGATAATAAAAAAAGGTGAAAGGTGGAAAATAAGTTGTGAGCTTTCTCATTCCTTTTATGTCAGTTTAGAAGAACATCATAATACAAATGTCCCCTGAAAAGGATTGCTCTTCAAATGCCCTTATATTCAAAATATGACGTGTTCAGACCAACATTCATGTCACATGCATGTGCAGTCCCATATACCCATTTCTGTGTGCTTTCCAGCGAGATTAGGTCAATTTCCTATCACTTTGATGATTCCAAAACCTCACACTATATACACCAATTCTTACGTAGACATGGTCAACCTTTCTTAATTGATTTGACAATTGCTTTCACAATGTAATCACATGACCACAACTCGTCTTCATCTTTATTGTGTTAATGACGGGTTTTATCTCTACAGCTGCCATATTTCATAGGTTATAACAAATGTTATCTGAGGTAACGGACAACTTTTTCACATCAATCCGTTACCACATCCGCATCTTAACTTATAAACTACGGCAGCAATGAAGACAATTATTCTTACCAATTAATATATCGAGAATCAGCTGCTCTGTCATTTGTTGGCTCAATTATACATCCTGAAAATGAAAACGATACAGATAATTGGAGAAAGTATCATTTATGGCACGTGGAAGACTACAAAAAAACCCTGATATACTGCCTAACCACAAATTTATAATAATAACTGTTTCATTTATAGCGCCTTACCAGTTACAATGTAACCAACCAAAGCACTTACAGCATTATTACCCCGGTCACTGGATTCAGTTGCGATTCTGCACATGACAGTGCACATTCTCCACTCCTCTGGGGAGCATTCCAGCCAGTCGCCTGTTTCCAAGCCCGCACATGCTAATCCAACCACAATGATGTTCGCGTCCTTCCAGGTACCCATTTAACACCTGGGTGGAGAGGAGCAATGTAGATAAAATGTCTCGCTCAAGGGCATAAGTGCCGTGCCGGGGTTCGAACCCACGACCTTTGCATTCCCAGTCAAGTGATTGAACCACTCGACTACGACAACTCTATATTTTGCAAAATATAAAAATATTGCTCCATTACTTCATGGCATTAAACTTTTGTGTTATCCTTTATTTTCTCCTTACACTCCTTACCTATAGAATGCCAGATAAAATTCTTATATATTAGGTTTATTTTATACTTTTTAGCTGTACAAGAGTTGTGGTGTTTTTTTTAAGGTGATTGGTACACTTCAAATGCATTTTATACACAACGCTGTAAACAGATAAAAAAAAAAAAATGCAGAAAAATGAAAATTATTTTCTAAATGTAAATGCATGGCAAGTGGGGATGAGAAAAAAGTAGCTGCATTCAACAAGGGCCATATCACATATTGACATTCCATATAGCACTGAATCATCCAAGAATGAATTCCTACCAGAAGCCATTTGCTTCAGATTGGCAAATGTAGATTAATGTCTTGCCACAGGACGTTGGTGCTGGGCTGGGATTTGAACCCCATACCTTGTGGTTCACAGTCCGGAGACTTATCCACTAGACCATAAACACCTCTACATGTTGAACCCCACCATGCGTGGATGATGCTGTACTTCACTTACCAAACATAATGACCAAGGCAGCTCCTATTAGCCCTGCACAGCCGCATCCGCTGGACCAGGCATTCACCAATCGACTATCAAATCTAGACAGGTAGCCCAGCGCTAAACTGTGAGGTAGAGGGAGACAAACAATATACAGCTAACTTTGCCCAAGTCGAATCTCGACTTAGGAAATGTAAATAGCACATGTTATGCATAGTTTGGTAAAATAAAATTGATTCGACTTAGGTAAAGTTCGACTTATACGACTTTGAGTTATGCAGGGTTAATTGTATACGAGAGGTTTGTTTACTCGTGATCGTATGTACCCAGTGGGAAATAGGGGATGGACATTTCTAGTACATGTAGAAGGTACTGTGGACATGGCATGGTGGACATGGCATGGTAGTACTGAGGCAAAATGTGCTCTGGGCAATGTTTGCTCCGGATTTTATCTCATTAAATAGGGCTGTGGTTAAGGTTGCAATTGTATTAGGTTGGGTTTACAATAAAATTAGGTTTAGTGTTTGGTCCAGACGTGAAGTTTAGGAGTTCATAGAGCGTAGGGCTTTGAAAACAGATGTCGATAGAGCATTTAATGTAGTTGAAGTTATTGAGGACATGCTACTGAACAGGAAGTTCAAAGCATCGACACTGGCATACATGCAGGGTAAATTTTACATGTACATGCTATAAAGGAATACGGATATAAGCACACAAATGCCATGTGGGGTATACACTGTACATGTGTAACAATCAACCTTGAATTTGGAAATGATTTATTAAAGAAATAAAATATTAGTTTTCCCTTCACTATCACACAAAATTCATAAATTCTTAATTTTCTGGTTGACAGGTTATGTGACTCTATTAAGGTACATGTATGCATGATTTTGGTACATTTGATTCCAAAAGACCTCACTTAACAGAAAAAAATCAAGAAAACCAAGGAGTGATAGCTTGTCAAGTACGTTGCAAAGAAATCACAAATTTCATTCAGATTAATATCTCTTCTTCTTTTTGATGATTAATCCCCCCTCTCTCTCTCTCTTTCCCTTTTTCTCTCTGTCTCTCTCTCTCTCTCTCTTTCTGTATGTCTCTCTCTCTCTATCCCCAAACTAATCTCTGTTATTCTTTATCTCTTCATCTCTAATTCCACCTCCTTCCAATCTTGTATTCAAACCAAAACTTACTTTTCTCCAAAGGCATAGCTTGTTCCTACAACCACCTGTGCATATAATACAAAAAAAAAGACATTTTATAGCTGTATCTTATTAAATTTCATCAAGAATCGGTGAAATGCAACCAAACATTTCACACCATTACAATCTCACCATAAGTCTATTGACATATGGTTCAAAACTTCTATAAGACATACTCCAGCAACAATTGCTCCAAGGGAAATATCCGAAAATAACCAATTTAGTAACTTCAGCCCAGGACAAAACACTTTACCCTAACCCTGAACGCTCAAACTAACCTTAAAGGGAAGTTTGAGTTTTGGGGAAGGCTGAGTTTTGGGAAAGTGAAAAATAATTTGTGAGCTTTCTAGCCATTTCCTTTTGTGTCAGTTTGGAAATAGTAGAAATGTCTCCAGAAAAGGAATACTAGACAGTACTCTTCAAATGCCCTCATATTCAAAATATGACGAGAAATAGCTAAGTGTTCAGGCCGAACATTCATGCCACATGTGTGTGCAGTCCCATATACCCATTTCTGTGTGCAGTGTACATGCTTTTCAGTGAGATTTGGGTCAACTTCCTGTCATTTTCATGATTCCCAAACCTTACAGTGTACCTCATTTCTTATGTAGACATGATTGACCTTTCCCAATTGCTTTGAGACAGTTTCTCTCACAATGTAATCGCACGACCAGGGGAGCGTTTCATCAAGCGTTTTGTCAGTGATTTTTACCGACAACTGTTATAAGCTGCTGAAATCCTTGCATCTGATTGGCTGAAAGCAAATTTGTCAGTAAAAATCACCGGCAAAACGCTTGATGAAACGCTCCCCAGAACTCAACTTAACCAATCACAACCATATCCCGACATGTACGAGTATGTCATTGGTTAAATAAAGCCTGGGGCAATTGCTTCTGGAGCACCAGACAAGTCAACGTTTCACCATTATCAATATAAATCAATATTTACATGTAATGTGGTGCTGTTGATCTTTGTTTCTGCTTTATCTCTACTGCTTATGAAATATAACTCTTATCATTAAACCATTATTTCTTATCTTTGATACAGAGTGGTTGATTGGATGAATGGTTGAAGAAGAAATGAATCATTCAAAATACCGCATCTTGATACTTTCGTGGGGTTAAAGGGACCCCAAAAGAATATAGCCGTGCCTAATAGCATAGGACGGGAAACTAGGAAATAATATGTGCAGCGGCCATCTTGGAAAAATATTAAATATCAAATAATTCCTCATTTTCAGAAACTAGGAAATATATTACTTGTCCCTACATGTACATCACCTAACGACTGATTCATCCTGTCCTTGAACCCTGGGGAGTGTTTCATCAAGTGTTTTGTCAGTGATTTTTACAGACAACTGCTATAAGCTACTGAAATCCTTGCATCTGATTGGCTGAGAGCAAATTTGTCGGTAAAAATCACTGACAAAACACTTGATGAAACGCTCCCCTGACCTCACTTAACCCGTTGGCTACTGAATTTTCATAAATTGAAAATAGCTGGTGAGGAAATCAAAGAAGTTGACGTTGCCACTTTTGTAGGAATCAACATTGATAAACATCTGTCTTGGAATAATCACATTTGTTTTGTAAATCAGTGCATAAGAAAGAAAGTTGGAGTGATATTTAGGTTGCAACATTTTGTACCCAGGCGCACTTTAATACTGCTATATAAAGCCTTTATACAACCACACATTACCTACGGAATAGAAGTGTGGGGAAGCACTATAAGACTAGCCTAAGAAGCATATTGTATTCACAGAAAATGGCGGTCCGTGCTATAACATTCAGTGAATGGAGAACTCATACGACTCCTTTGTTCCAAAGTCTGCGAATCCTTAATGTATATGATTTGCATGACTTGTCAATTTCTACTTTCATGTTTGATTTGTATAATAACAACTTGCATCATACTTTAGTAAATTACTGTGACACTATACAGCATAGGTACTCCACAAGGCAAAAGGAAAGTGGACAGTTGCGTCTACCAAAATTCAGAACGATGCAAGGTCAATTTTCATTGTCTTTCATTGGTAGTGAACTTTGGAATAGATGACCTTTTAAAATCAAATTAACCAGGTCTAGAAGTAGGTTTCGGAATTCTGTTACGACATACTTGCTGAGTAAATCAAAAGTGAAAACGTTTATGTAAATAGTCTGTACCGGTATATGTACAAGAAATGTATTTAACATCATTACTTTCTTTTTGTACTTCATTGTAAACTATTATTATTTTTAATTTGGGTATTAATTGAACTTTACTTGTTTTTTTGTTTTTTTGTTGTTGTTGTGGGTCAGGCTCGACTACCACATGTGCTAGTATCTGGCCCCTTTTACCAACCAATGCTTTTCTTCATTTATATGTAAATATCATTGTATGTAAAAAAAAAATGTATTGTAATTAAATGTTGTTGGTGGTAAATAAATCAAATCAAATCAAATATTCCCACATGGTTTATACTGGGACCATCCGGATGCCATAGGCAATGGGCTGAACATTAATACGTGACTAATCCAAGAATGACTTGTTTGTAATGTCCTATTCTTGAATGATGACTTCACTGGCACCAACAGATCAAGTCACAAGACAAAGTCAACAATTAAAGTTGGCTTTAAATACGTGATACAAATACAGAAACTACTGAAGCCTAATTAGGTTTCACATTAACACCAAAAGTGATAGTTTCGACTTGGCTTAAAAATAATACCTTACAAACAACTAATGAAATATAAGCCCTGAAGCCTAATGAGGTTTCGCAATTCTCTTCAAAAAAAAGAAAAAAACTCATGTGCACTTTATTTTTATCATTACGAAGAAAACTGTAATTATTGCTCTACATATACAGTGCCCCTTATACGTAGTTAGTCAACATTCAGCATGCTAAAATTGTGAAAGAAAGGAAGCTTACATTTTATTATAGCTCTTCAATAAAGGATCTGTGTTAAAGATGGACAAAAAGACACAGGCATTCTTACCACAGCGAATATTGCAGTAATGAAATTAGGAGCAAAAGCCACCCCTGCTATACCTATGTGTGTTATGAGGTAGAAGATAAGAAGGAAAAGTGAGAGAGGATAAAATCACTTCATACATGTACATAGGATTTAGTGACATCATGCAAACATAGTGAGTTTTCGCAACAGGACGGGAAGACTACATGTAGAATATATATGCAGAAACAATCAACTCTCGCAGTACCCGCACTCGTGCGACCGTGCCAATCTCTGTGCAGTTTCACTTGTATAATTGCTGAGTGTGCGTGAAGTCATAGGTTTATGCTGCGCTTGGGCGCTGATTGGCTGATTACATTTCTCTGTTCTCCCTCTAGATCGGACACTAGATTGGTCGAGAACTGTTCTAGATTTCGGTGCGGTGGAAGGAATTTCAGTGGTGCGCATGTGCAGATTGATTTTGGGCTCAGGCTTACCATTCTCTCTCCCTCCGTCATGCTTGCGAAAACTCACTTAATAATCCCTTGAAGGAGGAAAAAACGTAAAGGACTGTCACAAAAGACTTGAAAAACAAAACATCTGGTAATAATTGGAATGTCAACTAGTACATGCATTTAGTAAAAATGGGGCAGGAAGTTAAACATTTTTTTTAATTACAGAGAGAGAGAGAGAGAGAGAGAAGAGGGAACAGAAGAAAATAATGAGATTGCAAAATGAACAGGGAAAGAGAAAGAGGGAGGGAAGTAAAGAGAAAGAAAAATAAGTAATTAAAGACATGCAGACAGTGATTGATGGGGAAAATGGTACACACTTACCTAATAAAAGAATCAAGGTGTTAGTACTGAATCTGATGTTGTACGATACTCGGGTTAAAAGAAATGTATTCAGCACTGTAATAAAACAAAAGTCAAAGTCAGAATTAAGCCTGGGTCACATCTGACCGAAAACAATAATGATAATGAGAACGAGAACAAGATTTCAATCAGAGGCGCACCCTACTACAGTGTGAGTCAGAAAAAATGTTACACTTTTTGAATTGGTTTAAGAATTGGGATTAACAGATTATTTTTTAGCATGTATAGATAGAGTATATATTCCTCTGTTGTTTGGTAACATTTGTTTCGATGTTGCTGTTACGGTTGAGTGCACAACAGTCATTGTTTGAAAGATAGTCAAAACTCATTTGCGCCAGGACGTATGATTACCTGCTGAAACAGAAGACAACAACATTTGCACAAACAATGAGCGTAAATAAGACAAATAAACATGAGAACCAATAAATAAATAAAGCCAGAAATCTTAACATTCGGTGATCTTCACTGAAAAGTCCTTTTCAGTCATTTTGGGCACTTGGACATAGACTTCAGGAACCCCCAGACGAAGAAGTCCATGGGTGTTAAAACTGGAGATCTTAGGGGCCATTCCACAGGTTCGCATAACGCTATGACTCTGTCTCTGAACAACTCAATTATCATTTACAAAAGGCTTTCTTGCTCATTGTGCAGTGGAATCCAAATCAGGTAAAGCATTATTGATGTTGGTGCAAATGGGTTTTCACCCAGACATATTAATTGATTCCTATCCAGTAAATTCATTAACGATTCCCACAAATGTGGTATCAAATAAAACTGGATGAGTTATTCTATCTAACTGTGGTGCAAGAATTATGATATTTCTATAATTGTAATATACACCCTGTACATGTCAGCATTTTGAAAAGTTTTTAAAATATCTGACTCGCACTGTATATGTGAGCAGGCACAAAAAAAAAAGTCGCACTGTGTGATTTTTCAGTTAGAGCTCAATAAAGGTGTTTTTGGTTGGCATGGTCAAATTTTAATTTTTGGTAATTCCTAAAAAGAGTATACCTTTTTCTAAGTACATGTAATCCACAAATTTGGAGGCACCAAACCATCTAAATTCTAAAAGTGGTATATTAAGTGACAGTTTGTCTTCTCCGGATTTTGTTGTATTAGCTTTTTTTTTTACGACCCTAAACACTTGTCTCATTTTGATCTCCCATAACTTTAGGACAATATAATAATCCTTTCATAGAAATTTTTATTGAGTTCTAATCCTCCTTTTACCACCTTTACACAATACCTCGCAAGTCAGAGTGCTTCAATAGACTGCAAACTTTAAACCCTTATTTCTCAAAAAATAACATTCTGTGGGACTGGGCATTCTGCTCCTTGTACAGTGGGTTAGGAACATGCAATGCTAATGATTTATATATCAAATGGGATTTTGTATCAGGAAGACAATTTTGCATTCGGATTAAAAATATCTTTATGTACACATCAAGAAAATGGCAGCCCCCAGGTATCGCTAGCAAACAATAAATTTTGCTGAGAAAATCTTGATTTACACGTATACCCATCTCTTCCGTAGGACAAGAAGAAGGAATAGATTGCATCTTTGAATGTATTAAAGCACATTTCTATTTTGAGGTTAATTCCCCTTTAAATAACTGAAAATAACAAAAATTGATTCTATGAAATCAATTTTTCCTTTTTGTTCATGAGCATGTTAATTTTCTTTCTTTATTTTGTTACATAATTTAGACAGAACTGAGAAGTTAGCGCTTGGCTTTTCATAAATATCAGTGGATTAAAGTTAAGCCAAGTTTACACAGAGGTTGACAGAGTTAAGCTAGGTTTAACTTCAATATAATACAGAATCCCCTGAAATATCCTAGTTTGCTTTTATACAGCAAAATTCCTATCTGATCATTTACTTACTTTTGACAAGAATAGTTGTGGACCCTGCGACACCATAGATAGTCGCTACAAAACCTTCTCGGTGATAACTAGTGAAAAATAAAGAGTTATGAAATAATAACAATTGAAATACTAAGGACAGCACTACTGCTATTATCTACCATCTACCATTTCATGATTTCAACTGACATTGTCATTTCAGCACTACTATTTCAATAGCACTGCAGCCACTACAAGTCTCCTACTATCACTACTACTGACACTACTAGTACTACTTTTACTATTATGTACTACTAATACTACTAATACATGTACTTCTTTTGCTGCTAGCCTGCTACTACTACTACTGTTTTTGCTACGACTAACTACTACTAGTACTTATTAAAGCTACTTTTCTTACTGCTACTCCTACTGTTACGACTATTACTATACTATTAGCACTACTTCTGCAATTACAAATATTGCTACGAAGTACGAATACTACTACTGCTACTATTACCATTTACTAAAACTTCTTATTTTTCTACTACTACTCCTACTACAACTACTACTATTACCGTTACTAAAACTATTTTTCTACTATTACTACTACTACTACTGCAACTACTATTTTCACCATTGCAACCATTTATTACCACTACTACTCCTAATACTAATACTACTACTACTACTGATGCTGCTGTCGATACTACTTCTACTGTTACTACTACTACTCCTACCACTACTACTTCTTCTACTACTACTACTATTACCATTACTAAAACTATTCTTCTACTTCTACTACTACTCCTACTACTACCACTACTACTACTACTACTACAACAAACTACTATGAATTTACTTCTGACCTTCTTGCGATGGAGTTAGCTGCAGCACTAACCATGGCATAAGGAAGCATGTTGGACAAACCGAGGAGAAAAAACCCTACCTGTGGGTAAAATAATCAAAGAAACATGTACTTTAATTAAATAAATGAATACTACTTTTTAAGTTTACATCAGAATATGATGAAAATAGGGTTCGTTGGGTGTGCGCCTTAGAACTTTAAGGGTACAATTTAATAGTCATGATAAATAACCATAATACTTGAGATGGTCTGTGTGTCATGATAAAGTGAAGCAGTGTTTTGGATCACTAGGCAGTCATGCATCCCTGAAGCACACACAGGACAGGTACATATATTTGCAGCAACATTGATTTCTGTAAAACTAGAAAAGTTACTGCCCATGAATTGTAAACGACGTTATTTTCATAGCAAAAACATTCACAAATTGCAAAACTTCAGTGTTGTGTCATTTGTAATTCCATCAGTCCACAGCATGAAACTTTTGTGAGGCTATACAACTCACAAAATTTCCAAATATTAACTCTTTATTTGCTATACATTGAAACCCAAGAATGACACATTAAAGTGCATGCACATTATCCACTGTACATGTGACAAAATTGAACTGTAGCATTCCAGTATTTGTTTCATTAGTTGACCAAAGCTGTTTAAAGCTACTTCATCCCTTTTGCAGCCCAAAATTCAGAAATTGTGCGAGTATCATTATAATTGGAAAACTTGTGTGGATGCGAAAAGGATTATAATTTGCTTTTAAGTAAGTAATAACAATTTGGTAAGTTTATTTTTTCGACTCGAAAAGAATCATGTAATTTTTCCAATTAATTTACTCACATGTACTTGCTTTGATTTCAGAATAGCTCCCTCTGCAACAAAGGCAAGATTTTCATTTCTTACAAAAGAGTTTTGGAACTTGTGACCTTGAATTTTAATAGGCAGTATCTACAGGATGTCTACTAAACCTGTGCAAAGTTTTGCAGAATTTGGTGCAAGTCTGCAAAAGGGATGAAGTACCTTTAAGATTAATACAGGCATGCAAACGTTTCTGGTTTTACAGTGGGGTTCATATTACCGGTACCGGTATATGATGACTTACCCAATTGCGTCTAAAATGGGGGTTTTGGATTGGTTGGTACATCTTGAAACATACATGTACATGTATAGTTTCCAGCTACAGGGTACCAGTACTGTTAGTGCTACCCCATCTGTGAAGAAGAGAAGGACATGCAGGAACAGTCAATGATTTACTAAAGATACAGTGAAACCTGTCTATAAAGACCACTCAAGGGAGACAAGAAAAGCGGTCTTTATGGACAGGTTCCTTTAATACACGTTTCAATGAGAAACACTTTTCAAGGGAAACAAAAATTATGGTCTTTATAGACAGGTGGTCTTTCTATACAGGTGGTTGCTAAAGCAGGTTTCACTGTATTTGCAAATGTACTACAGTCAAACCTGCTATAGCAACCACCCGTATAGAGAGAGAGACCACCTGTCTTTTAAGACCACAATTTTTGTTTCCCTTGAAAACTGTTTCTCATTGAAACATATACCAAAGGCACCTGTACATAAAGACCATCTGCTCATACAGACTGCATTTCTTGTCTCCTGTGAGCGGTCTTTACAGGATTCACGGTAGTACAGGGCAAGTCCACTCAGTCATCAAATGGACTGACTGAATGCCTGAAACAAATAAAGGCATAACCAAGAGAGAAGCATGACAAAAGAGAGAAAGTTTGAGGAAAATCTGATAAAGACTGAACAGTTATGAATGTGTAAAGTATGTTAAAAATGGTTATTGATCAAATGCTAAATGGCAATTCTGTGACATCCCTTTTCAGCACCTCTCCCATTTGTTCGGGAGGGTGTAGGCTAGGCTACTTACAAGTTTGTAACTTTCACTTTTTTGAAAAGTTTATTTACCCACTCACGGAACCATCACAATGTGGGGCTGTGTCAATTTTGGCAGTGGTCATGACCTCTAAGTTGAAGAGGTAAAAATACCAATATAAATAATTATAATAAGCAAAATTTTGAGAAAATATTTCCTTCCACATTTTAGGATGATAGAATGTCTAATTTCATGCCAGTTCTTCAATAGGATCTGTATCATCTTGATCACGTGAAATTTTCAGGCTGTTTTTGGCTGGCGATCTTGCTCCTTTCCGGCACACATGTGTGCTACTGCTACATGTAGATATCACACACTAATATGGGAGGCCATTCTTTGCGGTATGAAGGTACAAAGTGCGAGGTTATCTACAATCACCTTGCATATGTGTGAGTGGTACCGATATTTGAGGCTCTTTCCTATTTTGGAGACTGTCTCTATTTTCTGAGACTTTCGTCAACATTTTGGGTAGCCTATTTGGGAGACAGTCTCCCATTTAGGAGACCAGGGGCCCGTTGCACAAAACTTGCATTTAATTACGACCTGAAAATCAAACGCAAGTCCTTAGTATCACATCATTCGCTGAAAATATAGGTGCGTTTGATTCTCCCGAGTTGCGTTTCAAAACAAGTTTTGTGCAACGGGCCACAGTTTGCTTTGTTTACTTTTGCTCATGAAAAATTACCACTCTTTAACTGTCTACTTTGAAAATTCACCGTCTACTTTTGTTTTCATAACATTTTTCGCTATGATCTACACACAAAACAAATGGGCTTCTGACCTCAGTGAGGCAAAAATTTGGCAGAGAAAAACTGCCTTATTGTTGGTGTTGTTTCTTTTGTCCTTTTGTAAGCTAAGTCTCCAATATGTGAGGCAGTCTCCCAAATAGGAAACAGTCTCCAATATCGGCCGTGCACCTCTACAGTTTACCCACCACCTCGGTAATAATTTCTTCATCAAACAACATTAAAATGGAAATTTACAGAATTTTCAGTACCAAGCAAAACCAAGAAATGGGAGTGGTGATCAAACAGTTGGCTCTACATGTCTAGATCTACATCACATAGGCCTAGGCCTACAATGTGTTTTTTTCAAGTTTTGTTCGATTTATAATGAATATTATTTGTTTTTATCATATTGTTTATCAGAGTTTCTTCAAACTTTCCCTGATCTCTTTTTATCATTTGCCTGCTTTAAAACCAAGTTACAATTACACCTTATCTATTGGTATGTATTTTCATGAATTATGGTTGAATTCCCATCATGCCCATTGAAGTGAAAGGCACACCTGCACTGCAGTCAACCATTGACACAGACGCTCACACTTTAGACTACCGTACATTAACAATAAGTTCTACTCACTTTCTAATTCTAGATCTAGGTAACTGTTAATACTTTATCATGATCATCGTCATCAACATCACCTGATAACATCATCTGATCACTTTCACTTTGTTTCAGGTAGATTTACTTTCAGTTTCACTTTCAGATTTGGACCTAAGTAACTAACAGTAACACTACTGAGTACTAGTACTGACAGTACTAGTACTAGTAGTAGTAATAATACTGAGTACTAGTACTAATATGTACTAGTACTAGGCCCTGGCCTAGCCCCGGGACGCTGCCGACGCTGCCACGAAGTGGCAGCGTCCTGAGTGAAACCAGTACGATTCGGTGGGTCTCACAATTTACCAATGTTCAAATGACCATTGAAAATATGGCCATATAATTTATTTTCTTTCATTCAAGTATCATATATACGCAGCCAATCCGCAGGTCCCCTAAAAGCGCGCTATTTTATTTCCAATTCTGCCTGACTATGAATACATAATGAGCAAGAACAGCCAGGAACATCTCATTTGCAAACTATTGAATAGACTACTTATCATTCACCAATCGTCATGAGTTATACATCAAATAAAAGAAGAGGGATCAGAGATTTGTGACATGCTTTTATTGTGTTCAAAATAAAAGACGAAATTGGTATAAAATGGTGTTCCTTTTATGACAAAAAATGGAAATTAAATGAAATATAAATCTGGCCAAATCTACCATAGTTTTATTGTGAGCCAGGGCAAATTTGACATGAGCGTAAAGGGCATTTTCTGTACTTTCCAAAGATTGAAATAACATTAATGTGCACTTCATGCACCAGGATCCAGCAATATGTAACCAATGTACACACTTTGTCTTTAAAAAAGTCAATTCCAGCATTTTGATTGGTTACCACCACGCAAAATGTTTTCTCACAGCCAGGCAACAGCTATGCGCATGTTTGCGCAAGGATGAAACAACAGGTTGCGCAATGTTTCATTCAACGCGCACTTGGTTACGGATGGCTCGCTTGCCAATCACAGGGCTAAGATTCTATGGTCTTGACCATGGTCTTGACAACGGATGATCTGCGGCTGAATACTGCTGGATCCTGACTCTGTCATAAATTTATGGATGATTTGAATGTAACGATGAAAAAGATGAGATTCCAGCGCTTCCATACATATGTGTCTTGATGGCGGCTCATATACTTTTTATATGTCTTTTAACAACTTGAAATCTTGTGAAAAAAAGGCTTTTGTATGACTATTTCATCAGTTATTTTAAACATTTTATTTTTAAAATTCTGACTAAAACAAAATATCCCTGTGTTGGTAAACTATTCATTTATTTTTGCAGAAAGTCTAATGAGCACAGCATTAATATTTATTGAAGAGCATAACTTTAAAGATGACCATGCGATACAGCCGGCTGGGTGCAGGGAGAAAGTCCATTTCGGGCACTGGAAATAAAATGCGCGATTTTTGCTCATTTGCATACGACCTGCGGTCTGACTGTACGATGCCACTTACCTAAACAGACCTTCCGCAAATCAGATTTTCCTAAAAAATGTGTAGAATCGATAAATGTCACTTTTTACTCTCAATTTTCCAAATCAGTCCCATTCGCCATGTAGTTGAAGCAGAAACGAAAATAGGCAGTTGCGCATGCGTCTATGAATATTTATTACAATGACGCCATAGTTTTCGTCACAGGAATAATGAATATTCATATATCCACCGTGATCCGCCGATCTCTCGAGCCCACTCGTCTAATGAATATTCATAATCCTCCCTTCTTGTCTGTATTATATTGGAGCTGCTGCGCATGCGCATTGCAAGCAAAACACCGACTTACGGAAGTTTTTAGTACAGGCTCTTGGAGATAAATATGCCTTTTTTGTATCATCCTCATTGAAAAGAAAGACGACAGTCAATCGTTAAGTATTGTAAGTACCTAAAATAGCCTAAAATCAACTTTATTACCTTTATTACCTTTATTACCAGATCTACTGGAAAAATGCAGTTACTTCTGCAGCCTAGTTTCCAGGTCTATCTCATTTCTCCATTTACTGTATCCATCTAGCTAAACTACTGTAAACTCTGCCAGTGTGCTGTGCCAGAACTACTGCTCCCATGGGTGAGCATATTGAACTGCAGACCAAAACTTGTCTAACTTTGATTTAAATCTATTCAATGTTGATGCAGTAACTATCTCTAATGGCAGCGAATTCCAGTCATTTACAACTCTAGCACTGAAATTATTCTGTCTAACATCCAGTCTGCTTCTCCTCACATACAATTTGTATCGGTGTCCACGTGTAGACTGAGTGGATGCAAACGTAAAGAACATGTCTTTGTTCAAATCGTCAATGCCATGGATGATTTTGTATGTCTGTATCATGTCCCCTCTCCGCATTCTGTACTGAATGGAAGGTAACTTCATGAGACGAAGCCGTCTACCATAGTCTAAGTGTTTCAAGGATGGTACTAATTTTGTAGCACATCGCTGAACCTTTTCGATGGCTTTCAAGTCACAGACATACAGACTGATTTCATGTTTCATGGCTATCATTTTGACAAACGACCTTGTAATTATGTGACATCCATGCGATCAAAGGACTGCGAATCGCAGCCCGAACACTACGTGTTCGGGCTGCCGCAGTAAGGCCCTGGCCTAGTGGCAATTATTACTAGCAGTGGCAGAACAGAAAGAGTGTAGGCATTGATCTTGTAGTTTTACAGGCGATGTCAAATGTTATAAAATATCTAGATTCTACATAAATTATTGTACCGTATAACTAAGATATTTAGAGGCTTTACTAGTACTAGTTTAGTTAAATTGTGTGAATTCCGGCTTGGCACGCGAGATGTCATACTTATCGCCGGAACTCCGTGCGGGGCTCCAGCGGGGGCCAGGCTGGAGAGGCGAACTCTGACTGACTCACGTGTACCTGGGCTGAGCTGGGCTGAGCTGAGCGAGTCTCGGTGGATGTTTCGGCTTCGCCAGCCACCATTAAAGGCTTTACCGTTCAGTTTGACATCATAATTGCTCCTTGTTTATATCCCCTTTTTTGAATATTTTTTTTAAATCTCTTTGAATACAAAAAACGTGATGAAACTCACCAAGAAGTCTTCAACCCCGGCAAGCGCAATCATTCGACTCCGCACCACTTAACTTTTAATTTTGCATATTGCAGTTGCTATATATAGCTTGCTGGCGTGCAGTGCTGCATGCTGGCGCTGGCGCGCGCGCGCGCTGCAACGCAATTGCAATGCATAGATCATTTTGTAGTATCATAATGAATAAGTTAAAACAATAAAGGACAACGTATTCTAATAACATTTGGGAAGATGAATTTATGTATATATTACTTTTGGAAATTTATTTCCTGTGCCAAAATTTAGTATCCAAAATTCTACTTTCACTTTCACTTCCTATCATTGTTAATATTTTCCCTTTAATCGGTGCCTTTGCCATTGAAATTCCAGCTATTCAATCCAAGTCGATGTATCTATCCACCTGATCATTTCTTTGCACGGGAGGGGGCGGGGACCATTTGCTTTGTAAAGTTCTCTCTCTCAACCTTTACTTTCTGCAAATGAATACTCTACTCCTCTCTCCTTCCTTTTCTTTATCTTCTTTTCAATGATTTTATCAGTTTCCTATTTTTTAGTTTGCTCCTGGGTTTTTTTTTTTGTCGTTTTGTTTTTTGTTTTTTTGTTTTTGTTTTTTGTTTTTTTGTTTTTTGTTTGTTTTGTTTTGTTTTTGTTTTTTTGTTTGTTTTGTTTTGTTTGTTGTTTTTTTTGGTTTGTTTGTTTGTTTGTTTTTTGGTGTTTTTTTTTTTTTTTTTTTTGGGGGGGGGGGGTTATTTAATTAACAAATGTTCATTTTCTATACTTTCCTATTTGTGATGTTTATGACAAGCACTGTCCTTACAATACATGTACCGTAGTTTCCGATGTTGATTTCTATTTGATTTGCAAGCATGACAATTTCCAATCTTGAAAGTAGGCCTACTGTTATTTTTAACAGGACCAAGATATAAAGCAGATTAAATGTTTGTTTGCTTTTGTTTTGTTTATATCTGATTATTGTATTCCTGAATAATTAAAATATAATGAAAATATAAAAATACTTAGAGGGCCCCTGCAACAAAACGCAACCCAAATGCAAGGGGTTTTTTTTTTTGCTGTTGATGTGCATGGATGCATACAACTAATGTTCCGTTATTCAAACATCTAGATATGTTTCATAGATTTTTAAATGTTTTTTGAAATTTTTTTTCCAACCTCCTAAACTACACCCTAAAAAAAGCTCCAGATCTCGTTCTTGCAATGACATCATCTGTCAATCATCAGTCTGCTACAGTCTAACATTCTACAATTAGACAGTGGAATGTAACTTCCCCCAGCTGAGCATATGCTCACAATAGAATTGCATGCTTTCAAACAATACCTCTCATTACCATTCTTTTCCTGCATGGTGATGCTACAGCATGTCTGACATAGCAACTACTATATCAGAACAGATCGATGGTCATATCTGGCATAGTTACATACAGCTGTCTTCCCTTACTAATGATTGACAGATGATGTCACTGCAGGAATGAGATCTGGGCCCCGTTGCATAAAACTTACAATATTAATGGTAACTCTGCTATCAATGTTAACTACCATGTATAACATCACTCAACAGTCAACCAAAATCAAGGTTTCCATGGGAGTTACCATTGATGGCAAAGTTACCATTAATGGTATATTAAGTTTTATGCAACGGGGCCCTGGAGCGTTTTTAGGGTGGAGCTAGCATGTTTGAGAAAATGATTTCAAAAAATATGTTACAATTTATGAAACATATTTAGATGTTTGAATAACAAAATATGAGTTGTCCCTGCACATCAACAGAAATCAACTTGCCTTTGGGTTGCTGCGGACCTATACAATTCACCTTGTATTTATCTCTCCTTCCCTTCCTTTCTCCAAATCTCACTCTCTCTCTCTTTCTGTCTATAAAATAATTGTCTCCCTCTCTCTCTCTCTCTCTTTCTCTCTTATTGTCTCCCCCTCTCTCTTTCTCTCTTTACTCTCTCCAAACCTCTCTCTCATTCTCTCCCCTCTCTCTCTCTCTCTCTCTCTCTTATTCTCTCCCTCTCTCTATACTCTCTCCAACCCCCAACCCCCCGCCCCTCTCTCTCTCTTCTTCTTCTTCTTCTTCCCATACCCTCTCTGTTCTTCTTTCGTCCACATAAACTCACTATAATGATCGAGGACCTAATTGGGACAATGAATTTACCTTGTTATATCAATATTCTCCTTAGGGTAAAAAAAATAAAAAATAAAAAATAAATACTTGGGACCAGCGAAATTACCTCATTATATCAGGAATCTTATTATATTGGAGCTCTTCATAAGGAATTTCCACCGTTTCTGTATTCACTGTCTTCCTGCAGTAACACAACAAAACGATGGTGCATGATTTTCACTTATTATAGGATATCACATAATTTATATATATTTATTAAACAAATTTTTGTATTACCTATAACATATAGTCAATTTGAGACATCCACATTTCTTTAGTGATCAACATTGTGTCAGTCATCAAAGAAAATAAATTACTCATCAAAGTAAAAAAGAGTTTTGTAAGCAATACAAAATTCATCAAAAAATGACACATATTCGTAAATATCCCTACATGCCTGTAGATTACACATCGATTACAATAGGTTATCTTCATTTTTCATAATTTGTCAACATTATCTTTAATAAAACAAGAGCTTTATTTATGGCATGAAACACATGAACGTCAAATATACACTGGATCATGCATGCACTTTGTATCCATGTATAGCTTAAGTCACAAAACCCAAAGGAACAATTACCAGAGGTATAGCGGTTCCATTAAATTGATAGAAAAATCGCGCACCACCGTAGCGATGATGGTACCCTATAGCCATGAATAGCTTTTGGTTCCCCCTTGTCTATACAGGGGTGGTATTCTGAGATTTATTTTATCTTGATTTTAGTGAAAAGATTTCAATTGTCATAACAAATTTTAAATTGCAACATTTCATTGGTGTTTGCGCAGATGAATTCCGCGTACGCTATATAGCCACTTCTTGCGCAGTCATTAAACCAATATTCCCGGGGATTTATGCGGGGTTCCTTGCACTTTTCAGAGTCTCAAATTACATATTATGTAAGCCACATTTACACTAAATTTAAGGTAATACTAGAGGAACTATAATAATTATTTTTTTAAATCCACGTTTTCACGTGTTAACCCTATGACAGATGACTCTGTCAAAAAACAGGCATGATCCTGGGGATTCAATGCGGCATTTATTGACAATAAATGTTCAAGAAATGTTTTTTGAACTATCCATCCTTTTTCTCGTGCAAAAATCAGACTTGAAAAAGATAGAGTAAGATATGAAATACCAAGAAAAAATGAGATATCTTTTCACGTGTAGGGCTTACGGTATATATATGGCGAACGTATTTTCCAAGTCTATTTTTAATACATCAATTTACGCCTAGCCTCTAGAATGTATACGGAAGTAGATGAGAGTAATCTGCCTTGATACTATTGAAAGTCTTTGGTCGTAGTATACCGCGTAGTTAGATTAGCACTTTTTTTATTCTGCGGAACTTTTTGCCATTCTCTTATAGCCTTGGAATAATAATTGATTGAAGAATATCAACCTTTACATGCTTGTATTTTTGTTAGTTGTTTGAGTGCCTTACAAGCTATCCCCAGTTTAATCCTTCTATTAAATTAGTATGTGATATTCGATATGCTTTATTGAATATCCAAAGTTTAGGAATTAGTATAGGCCTAGTGTTTGCATGGATCCCAGGTCATTGTGGTATATTCTGGCCGGAAATGAGGTAGGCCTATAGCTGATCATCTTACCAAACATGCTACTATATAGTACTAATTGATGTAATTCTTCCTTTCAGATTCTAAAGCATATAATGATTGAATGATGCACTGAAAAGAGCCTGACAGGCTCAAATGGTGTAAATAAAAAAAATATCTAGTGATAATTCATGGCTTGTCAGGGAATTATGGAGGGAAACTGGACCCCCATAACCCCCTCCCCCCCCCCCCCCCCCCCCCCCCCCCCACCGAGCGAATTTTGAAGGTCTGGCGAAAAAATTTTCGCACAAGATGATTTATTGAACCAATTTCACATAACACAATTTAAAGCTCTGAAAATGTATAATTAAGACTCGACTAGTTGAATAGACCCCGCATAAATCCCCGGGAATATGTATGCTTTTGACCCTCAAAAGTTTAGCCTGCCATAGGTTTACAAGCGAAAACAAGGAATTTTAGGATGATTATAATTCCCATGAATTTTTATTTGAAAATATATAAAATGTGATTTACATGAAATTTTAAACTCTGAAAAGGTATAATTAAGGCTTGATGAGTCCAGTAAACCCCCCCCCCCCCCCCCCCCCGCCATAAATCCCCGGGAATATGCATGCTTTTGACCAAAAACGTCTCGTCTGCCATAGGTTAACACGCGAAAACAATGAATTTTGGGTGAGTGTAATTCCCTTTGTTTTTTCTTTAAAAATAAAAAAAATGTGATTTACATGAAATTTAAAGCTCTATAATAAGGTGCACATAATTAAGGCTTGATGAGTCCAGTAAAGCCCCCATAAATCCCCGGGAATATGCATGCTTTTTAGCCTTCCAGCTCCCATAGGTTAACACAATCATGAAAACAGGGGTTTTGAAATCATATGAAAAACTATTATTATAGTGCATTTTGCTCAGCGCGCACACTTCGCACCGCGTCCTTTAACACGGGAAAAACTTGCCTCAAGTTTGTGACACTATCCATAAAATCACACGGCTTGTCTCGAATGGGTGGGGTGCGGGAGCGGGATGGGAGCGGGAACGGGCACACCCTTTCGAGACAAGCCCCCCGGTTATCTCGAATGGACGCGTTCCCAGCAAGAAGTTCAATGAACGCGCCACTTCGAGACAACCGGGGGGGCTTTCCTCGAATGGGTGTGTTGAGTAGACTTTTGTAACAGACGTTTTAGAATTTTTTGAAAAATGTACTCTTGCTGGTTTTTTCGTTTTTCTTTTGTCTAAGATGTAGAAAATATTAAAAAAACGGTATCTAAAAATGCTTTTGACAAGGAAATCATTATTTGTGCAAAATAAGTAGGAGAATTGAATAATTATGCATTAAAACACACGGGGAAGAAAGGGCAAGTGGCGTAGCTAGGATTGTTAATTTATTTTTATTTTTTTGGCGTGACCTGTTAAATATTGTGAAATTGTGTTACAGACATGTGCTGACATAAGCCAAGGTGTGTTTATCATCTTTCCAAAGTTAGAAACACCTTTTAATGCCACTATCATTCTATCAATACCCACTATCAAAAGTCAAAACTCATATCAAAAGGTCGTTTGTACCCGGCCCCCAACTCCCCATACAAGGGGTAGGCCTATGCTCGTAACTCCTTTTCAAAAGTGACCGCCTATTCCGGAGAAGTTGGAATTTGTTTTACCCCCCTATCCCGGGAATTTTCTGAGATATTGGACCCCCTATCCAGGCAATTTAGTAAATTAACCCCCCCCCCCCCCACCCCACCTATCCCCGGGGAGGAAACCACCAGAGTCTGCGAAAATTGACCCATATTTACATTTTCCCGGGAATATTTTTTCATCTTCCTCATTCATCTTCCTATTTTCTTACTCACCCACCAATAAGGGGTGGGGCATGGCCATCTTGTGCCCCCCCCCCCCCTGTAAAAAAATACGCCGCAGTGAATTAACATTCTATTCTGGACTGTCTGCCCGACCAGACCTTTGAATTTTAAATGAACATTCCATTATGAATTCATGCAACCTCATACATTCATTTGACAACCCCCGGTTATCAGTGACGGCGCCGGGGGGCATGGGGGGCATTTGCCCCCCAGTCAGAAGCTTTGCCCCCCCCCCCCCCAGTTGCCCCCAATAATTTTTGGAGTGAAAAAAATAAAAGGATGGAAAATTTTGTTTGTCCGCCCTTGCCCCCAACATTTTCTTTTGCCCCCCATTTTCCTCCCCCCCCCCCCCCCCCCACCCCACTTTACAAATCCTGGTGCCGCCACTGCCGGTTATATTTTCTACATCTTAGACAAAAGAAAAAAACGAAAAAACCAGCAAGAGTACATTTTTCAAAAAAAAATTCTAAAACGTCTGTTACAAAAGTCTACTCAACACACCCATTCGAGGAAAGCCCCCCCGGTTGTCTCGAAGTGGCGCGTTCATTGAACTTCTCGCTGGGAACGCGTCCATTCGAGATAACCGGGGGGGCTTGTCTCGAAAGGGTGTGCCCGTTCCCGCTCCCATCCCGCTCCCGCAACCCACCCATTCGAGACAAGCCAAATCACACGATTGCTTGATATTTGACATCATTTCGCCCGGATAAATAATCTTCACACTTTTTCCTATTATGTAGTGTTGATGACCCGTAGATTATTTGTGAGGAAACTACTGCACATTTTGGTTTAAAAAGAGAGTTTAACGTTCAAATCAGACCTTTCCCTATCGCAGTAAGAGCATTTTCCCCTAATTTGACCTTATTGCCTCATTCAATCGAGTGGGAATTCCGCACAAGATGATTTATTGAACCATTTCGCATACCAAATTGTTGCTAATGACATCGTCTAACTAGTGATCTAAACATAATTCTGATTGGTTGACGGGAATTTGGTGCCTTTTTGCTGTTCATTCAGCAATAGTCTCTTATTTGTCGTCACATTATTCACGAACTGACTAACGTCTATTGGATTGTGCCATTCTATCATGGGGTAACTCGATTTGTATACAGTGAAAAATAATTCGTCTAACAACAATAATAGATTGTGAGATGGGTGTATATATACAAGTAAGAGAGAAACTTGAGAGAATATGAAACGAATGAAAATGTCAAGAGTCGTGATGGACTAGATTGTGAAGATGTTCGTTTTGAGGTGGTAACTACAACGCCTCTCAAAGTGGTATAATTGAGGCTCGATGAGTCCTATTATTGACCCCCCATAAATCCCCGGGAATATGCATGCTTTTGACCAAATTTTTTTTTTGCCATACTACACGTGTATTCCAATATTTTGTTATCGATGACCTAATGTGGGAGTGTACCAATCACGTGAGATCGACGACATCCAATGAGATCGTGCGCTAGCAGACAAGAGGACAAAAAGAGGACAAAAAAGAAGAAAGAAAATTAGCGGAACAAAGAGGATTATTACCAAGTCATTTCAGAAAATGGGATAAGTTTATTTACTAGGGATGCTGAGGCAGACGCAATTTCAATGAATAGAGTTAGCCTGGTTCATTGTTGAAATTATCTTTATAGGGTTAATTTTTGAGTATGGGCATAGGAAGGCGGAGGAAAGTGGGGGAGGGAGGGGAGGTTGAACACTGAGGAACGAGATGTCGTTCGGGAAAGGGAGAGAGGGAGAGGGAGGTGGGTGCATGGCAGTTTAAGTATGGAGGTATAGGGATTATCCTTAAGTTATAGGGTTTTTGTTTTGTTTTTTCTTTTTTTCCATTAACTGAATCAGGGTTATTATATTTTTTCGGTTGTGTATACGTTATTGAATTTGTAGGTACTTTACAATTTGTATTATGTGATGTAATATAATTTATATGTTTATATTGCGAATGTTCATAATTGTGATATGCATATTATTTACATGTAAATAAGTATGTTAATTAAGGATGCATATTATATATGTTATGTTATGTTATTTTGTTTGTTTGTTCATTGAATGGAAAATAAAAAAAAATCTTTAAAAACAAAAAAAAAACCATGAGCAGACGTACGTCCGCCCGAAGGCAAAGGGGTATTTTTTGGGCGACACAATCCGGCCCGTGAATTGTAAAAAAGGGGGTGTTTTTTTATCTTTCACCCGGAGATTTCATTAAAAAAGGGAGTGTTTTTCTTTCTCTCTCTCTCTCTCTCTTCGACACCTGAGAAATTAAAAAGGGGGGTTATGAAATATCTTGAAAAAATGATCAAATCCCAGGATCAAATTCCTGCTAGTTTTGATAGCTCATTCAGCCAGGATTATTTCATTTGGAAAAGTAGAAACACTGGCCCCCATCTCTTCCAAGGTATTGTAATGACAGCTTAAACTTGGGAGGGGGTTGGTGTCCGTCCTGAGATATGGGGTGGGATGAGAGCCCACCTGAGATAGGGGATACATTGAGCAGTGTTCTGAATTTAGGGGGGTCTCCAAGGCAGGAAAAGCCCGCGCAAAGCCCGCGATAGGGGTGCTTTCAAAGGGAGGAACAAGCATATGCGTACCCTAAATATTACTGAGTGGGGGGGGGGGGGGGGGGCGGGCCCTCGGACTCACGTCGCTCGATCGCGCATTCACCGGGCTGGGCGGCTAGTCTTGTTGATATGCAGCCACTACTATACTAGCTTACTTGCCGAGAAAAATAGCCAAGTCACGAGGGCCTTGTCAAAAGGCTACGTCGAGACTAGACTGAGATCGATGGTGGAGAAAAGCAGCTGTCAATTTGAGCAGAAATTGCATGTAAGTAGTTGGCAACATCGATAAATGAACATGGGAATGTTATGTACTTAGTCTACCTTCACCTGATTATGTTTAAATAGTTCACTTTGAAACTTTTGCACTTGTTGACTGTAGTTGACGTTAAGGCCTATAGCTCGACTCACAGACCACCGTGACACTCGTACATAAAGCCGTGTTGCGAGACCATGCTTATGATGAATAAACAAATGGCAAGTGGTTCAACCTGCAATTTAATGAACAAACAATAAATGCTAATAAATCATCATGTTTACCAACATGTCATCTCAATAAAGCAAATTGCAGGTATACATTGTTCTATATCAATCCAGTTTAAATTCTCAGGTTTGTGTCTCATAATGTGTGATAAACTATTTCTCAATAAATGCCTGTGCATTAATAAACTATTATTGTCTGTGATATTTCCTTTAGTATACACACTGAGCTATATCCTTAAACCCTGAATAATCCTCAATAATTCCTATACAACAAATTGCATTCATTATAACCCCCTTTGGTTTGGCAATCATAAATCAACAAACTTGCATAGCAATGGCCTTTCCTGTCTGACCTCATTAAATATGCGCACTGTAATCTGTGCATTGAGCATGCATAATCTACAGAGCATTCATTTGACAAGTAAATTTCAACTAAATAATTTCTTTCATAGCAACCAAAACGTCCAGCATAATTGACTGGCTCATAAGTTTTGTATAATAGCAAACTAGCAAACTCTTGGTTTACAATGCAAATCTCTCTATGCCTGTGTAGGTTTATACACACAGCTTTGCGCATTGTTTATGTGAACACTCGTATGCATAAACTACAGTGCGATCGCATGTTAATACACACTCTACGATTCAACTTCAATTGTGCAGTTTATAACCAGAATATTCACCGATAAACTTTAACACATCACCAAATCATTCATCATGTAGATAAACAAAACCTTGAATTTCAATATTATGTCAAATTTGTTTTACTTACAACATTGGGCTCATCAAAATCAAACAAAAGGCAGTGAGTCTGTAAAGTGACTGTTCAAATTTTCATCACATCATGCAGTCCGAAAATCAAAGCCCCCTCAGACGACAAGTTAAAATTTTAGCAAAGTTTTCTCGCTTCTGACGTCATAAAGGAATTAAGCGTAATATAGCCTCAATTCAGTCAATTCAAATTAATTAATATTTCCACAATTTACATCCCGGCCCCTTAAATGGGCAGTCAAAAACTGATCATTTACTAAACCTATTCCTCAAATTGTGGAAACCTTCACAAGACTATACATACATTGTATGCACATGAACCTCAATTCTCAATACATCTTTCTATCATTAAACTATGTAATATACTCAGAGATGAATGACAAATTATCTGATTCAATGCAGAATGTCCTAACATTTTGCTTCCCTTAACTTCATGAAACTACAACTAAACTCATGAACATCACAACCTTCCCTTTCTAAGCAAATAATCTGTGTCCCGGTTTGGAACACAGGAGTCAACACACAATGATATACATGTGCATGTTCTAATCTATCAAATGCAGTAAACTGCATAGATCTTCTGCAATAATACAGTGGAAACTCTGTAAAACAAGGTCCCTGAAACCACCAAATTCACCTTGCTATAGCAGGAATCCCTTTAAACCAGGCCGCAAAACAACATAACGCAAAGGCCAGAAACAGGAAATTACCCTGCTATAACAGACCTCTATAGGTACAGAGCCTCCAATGTAATGCATTTCAAACAATAAATAAACCTGTGAAGTACCTGTGTCAAGTTTAAACAATTCATTCAAATATTTCAATAGAATGAAAACATTCAATGCATCTTCCAGTAATACCACAATTAAACCTTGATATGGTGTCAAGCTTGACACCGCTGTAAACGGTTCAAAATGTATTCTACCCACAATAATTTAACAAATTCTATCTGACCAAATTTCACCAGATATGATCCTTGAAAGAGTTCTGAATTGAACCTTATGTACATTCAGTACAAAGACAAGTGACTACCTATTTTAGAAACACACTCTTCCACTGTAAACTAACAGCAACAATTTGCGTCAATACAAGATTCTGTCAAATTAATTGCATTTTTTTTTTTTTTTTTTATGACCTCTTCACTGGATACTTATGCATGACCTGAATGATCCAAAATACATGTACAATGCAAATTCTCTTCAAAACTCCCAAGTGAGTTGAACAATGTACATATGCATCTGTCATGAATAAATATCCAACATCAATGTTCATAAATATACACATTTTCTGTGAATATGCTTCCATAAAACTGCAAATTTGCAGTTATTCTTTACAACTTGTAAAAAACCAGAATTATATAATAAACTGTGGGTTTTGCAATTTCAAATATCCATTGTTTAGCATTCAAGATAAATATACATCATTTCGTCAAGAGATACTTATGATGAACTTGATACATCTTCATGTATAGTCTCATTTCCTGACTCCATGAATCTTCATGTATGACACTAGTCTTAAATCAGACCTGAAAATGCAACAAAAAATAGTCTCAAATTTCAGACCCTGAATTTATCCATTTAGTCTTTCTCCAGACTTAAATTTTAGTGAAACAATTAGTCTCATCTGCAGACTCCCAAATTCCTATAAGAATAGTCTTGTACTTCAGACCCCAAAATGCAAATGAGATGTAGTCTTCTTATCAGACTCTAATTCAATTTGTGGTTCTATGCCAATTACTGAACCTTGACCACATTTCAACATATTTATCTCTTGGCTATAAACATAATACTGGGTACAAGTTATTGCCATAATATGATCATTTGAGCAACAAAATACTTTGATTGTTCGCTGGTCGCGTTATAACTTCTAAGCGTCCATTTGAAGTATCCATCTCAATTTCTATAACCTGCTGAAAGCGTCCATGGATCTATCGCTCAGCTGACTCTATCAAGCATAGTTTATGAACTGGTCTAACAAGCGTGGTTGATTTGGTCTTCACCTTTGCAGTCCTGACCAAATTATCACTCCCTGGAAATGTCTCTACAATTCTCCCCATTAACCACTGATTTCTTGGTAGGTCTTCCATTATTAGTACAATGTCACCCACAGTTAGATTGCGCACTGGAGTTGACCACTTCTGGCGTCGCTGGAGGGCAGGCAGATACTCGCGAGTCCACCTGCGCCAAAACACATCCGCTAAGTATTGGATTTGACGCCATCTACGTCGACTGTACAAATCGCTCTTACCAAATACATCTGATGGAAAGAAATTGTTCTGTTTCAACAGTAAAAGATGATTTGGTGTTAATGGTTCAGGGTCCCTAACATCATCAGAGACCACCGTGAGAGGACGACCGTTGATCGCTGCTTCTACCAGACACATCAGAGTACACAGACCTTCATCCGAGAGAGCCTGCTGTTTCAGTAGAGCACCCAAGATCTTGCGTACCGTTCTGATCTGTCTCTCCCATGGGCCCCCCATATGAGAGGCAGTTGGAGGGTTGAACTTCCAGTCCACGCCTTTCTGTAGCAGGTGATCTTGGATTTTCTGCTGATTCCAAGACCGGACTCCATCACGCAGCTCACGTTCGGCCCCGACAAAGTTCGTCCCATTATCACTTCTAATGACTTCTGGTTGTCCTCGGCGAGCGATAAACCTCTGTAAAGCGCTAATAAAGGAGTCCGTCTCTAACGAATGCAATATCTCAACATGTACGGCCCTTATTACCAAACAAGTAAAGAGACATCCGTACCTCTTTACTTGAGACCTCCCTTGCTTTATGAAAAAGGGACCGAAACAGTCTACACCAACGTAAGTGAAGGGTGGTTTCTCTCCTTGCACTCTATCACTAGGTAGATCAGCCATCTTCTGCGGGGTGGGGTTGCTGACATCCGCTTACACACCACACAGTCTCTAAGTACCTGGCGTACTGTTACCCTTCCTCCTATTACCCAGTATTGCTGCCTGAGTAATGACAACACATATTCTCTGCCGGAGTGCCCAGACATCTGATGAAGGTGTCTTATGATTAGTCCCACGACATGATGCATCTTGGGAAGGATGATGGGATGTTTAGTCTTTTCCTCTACCGATGCATGCTTAAGGCGCCCACCTACATGGATAAGGCCATCACTGAGCACCTTTGGATCTAGCTTAGAGAGAGAGCTAGATTTCTTCACTCTGGATCCCTGTCCATTACTCTCTCTTTCACCTTTCCTTAACATCTTGAGCTCTTCAGGAAAGCCTTGCCGCTGCACATGTTTCATTATGGCCTGTTCTGATTTCCACAGATCATCTGATTGTAGCGGCTTTGTGACATCAATCGGCAACTTCTGAACCTTACTTCGAAGATAGTCCTTCAATCTGAGTATCCAGGCTACACCACGTTTGAGTTTATACCAAGATGAGAAATAGCATATGAACTCATCTATCACATCCGTCCTATCTGAGTTGCGATCGCAATGAGAAGATAACATCTGAGCAGATACTGGTGGATGCTGCTTGATCTCCCGATCGTTCTCTTCAATGGACTGCTTCACTGTAGGGTCTTGTGGCCAACAGCTCTCTGCTTCTCTCAGAAACTCTGGTCCTTCAGTCCAAACTTTATTAATACACAAAGCTTGTGCTGCTTGTCCGCGTGACAACTCATCAGCTGGGTTGCTCCCTGAGTTGACGTGTCTCCATTGCTCTCGCTCAGACCCTTCATGGATGACAGAAATCCGGTTGGCAACAAAGGTCTTGAATCTTTTCACTTCATTTCTTACATACTGGAGAACGATTGTGCTGTCAGTCCAGTAAACTGACTCTCTAAAGGGCAGGTCCAAATGTCTATGGATCATAGCATCTTGCTTCACTGACAGGGTGGCAGCCATCAATTCTAACCTTGGAATTGTCATCTTCTTCATTGGAGCTAAACGACTCTTAGCCAAGACGATACTGCTGTGGACCTTCCCATCTGCATTTGTCACTCTCAGATAGGACACTGCACCATATCCCTTCTCGGAGGCATCCGAAAAGTGATGAAGTTGATACTCCATTACTTCACCAAAATTGTGCGGCTTCAGGCATCTATTTACAGTGAATTTCTCCATGTTGACCAAGTCATCCTGCCAGTCTTGCCATCTCTGACGTAGGGAGAATGGTAGTGGTTCATCCCATTCAAGTTTCATTGCTGTCATCTCTTGTAGTAACATCTTTGCTATCATCACAAAGGGCCCTGCATATCCATGTGGGTCATACATTGAAGCAACAATACTCAGTACTCCGCGCCTCGTCACTGGCTTGTCCTTTGGGATAATGTTGTATGTGAAGCAATCTTGTTCCACATCCCAGCAGACACCTAGAGCTCTTTCCACTGGCAATGCATCTGTTGCAAAGTCCAATCCAGCCAGCTTCTTAGCTCTGTCTTTCACAGGAATAGACTCCATTACAGCTGGGTTGCTGCTTATCCATTTGCCCAGTCTGAATCCTCCCTTGGCCAGCAAATGTCGTAGGTCATCAGATAGCTTGACTGCATCTCTCTCTTCTGAAACTGACACAAGGCAGTCATCGACGTAGAAATTCTCTTTCACAGTCTGTATTGCTTGCTCCGAAAACTCCTCCCGATTGTCTTCAGCTGTTTTCTTCAGAGCATAACTGCAGCAGCTCGGGCTCCATGTGCCCCCAAATAAATGAGCACACATGCGATACACCTCTGGTTTCTGATCCAAGTCACCTTCAGGCCACCACAGGAATCTCAAGACATCTCTGTCATCAGCTGGGACGCGTACCTGATGGAACATAGATTCCACGTCAGCCATTAGGGCAACTGACTCCTTCCTGAACTTGAGCAAGACACCTTGCAAGCTATTCGTCGTGTCCGGCCCTTGTAACACGACATCGTTCAGCGAGGTTCCCTTGAACTTGGCAGCGCAGTCAAAAACTATTCGAACTTTATCCGGCTTCTTGTCACTGAAGACTGGATGATGTGGAATATACCACTGCATTCCACTTGACGGCTCATTAACCACCTCGGCATATCCTTTGCTAAGAAGGTCTGCCATACCTTCTCTGTATTTCATGTGGAGGTGCTGATCCTTGCGAAGCCTCTTCTTCAACGTTTCTAGTCTCTGCTGGGCCATCACTTGGTTGTTCTCGAGTGGAGGCGGCCTTTCCTTAAATGGGATTGGTAACTGGTAATGTCCTGATTTCATCTCAACATTGTCATCCCACAGCTTAAGAACTCGCTTATCCATCACTGACATCTCATTGACATCAGACATAAGGGCATCAGGGGATTCAAACGACCAGAACTTCTTGACTTGTTCCTCTAGTGATGTATGTCCAGACACAAAGCTTGACGAAATGTGGTCCTGAAAGCCGTCTGTGTCTAGTGGACCATTCAAAGTCCATCCCAGGATTGTCCTCACGGCGTACAGCTCACCTGGCTTGCCTTTTCTCACTTCAATTGGGATTAATGCCTGACCAGAGTCCTGTCCAATTAGAAGATCTATCTTCCCAGCATTGTAGTTTGGAATCTCCAAATCTGACAGGTGAGAGTAACGAAATACATCTTCCCTCTTAGCAAGATGGTTAGGACTGATGTTAATGTCCTTCTTTGTATACACTCGTGGAAGATCCAAACGCTCACCAGTTGTTATGCCTTTGACTTGGAGACTGACCACTTCACACTGCATAGTGCTATTCGCTTTCTCCAGGGTTGACACCTTCAGTGACTGCTTCTTCCCGGAAATCCGAAGTCTGTTCTTCAGGTACTCTGTACAAAAACTGCTGGTAGAACCAGTGTCAAGCAGGGCGAATGTATCCACAACATCGGTACCAGCAGTCACTCTAACAGCTACTATAGGTAGAGCTATTCTCTTGCCTCCGGCCCCTGTGGCACTACTGCTTTCTGCATGAATCTGTGGCTGGGTCTCTTCAGATTTCCTCTGATAATCTCTTGGCCTTTCTCCCTCCTTTCCAAGATGCAGGAATCTGGTGTGTTTTCTGCCGCATCCTTTCACAGTGCAAGTGCGATTAAGATTGCACTTCCCCGATAGGTGGCCTCCTTTCAAACAGTTGAAGCACAGCCCTGCCTTCTTAGCAAACTCGAGCCTGTCTTTAGGGATCATCTCCTTGAAATCGTTGCATCCCATTAAATCATGCTCCTTCCTGCACAAGCGACACTCCCTCTTAGCAAGTTTGGTTTTCTTAGCCTCATCCATTGATGTCGAAAAAGAGTTAGCCTTCTTCGTCGCTTGCTTCTTAGGCTCATCTTTCCTCTGTTCCATCATGGAGCCAAAAACGGGGTCGTTCAGTTCGTCAGCAGCATCAGAGACAAAACGAACCACATCCTTAATGTCAGGAATTCGATTCCTCATCCTAATCTCCTTCACGACCCTCAGCCATCTAGATTTTAGATAGTATGGCAGTTTCTCCACTATCTGCTTCATGTAGTGCTGACCGCTCATTTCGGACATCATGTTCATGGCTTCGAGGGTATGGCTGCATATCTTCAGATCGTCTGAAAACTTCTGTAGGCCTCTCTTGTCGTTTGGCTTTAAGTTTGGACCACTGGTAACCTTAGAGACCCATGCTTCGCTGATCTTAAACTTACAGCCAAAGCGTTCCTGCAGCAATTCTCGAGCCTTGCTGTAACCTGATGATGGCTCCATCAACATGCAACACTGCACCAGTCTCTTCGGATCCCCTTCGCAACTATTGAAGAGTTTAAGTAGTTTTGCACCATCATCAAGCGTCGACCGTCCAATCAGATTGTCAAAAGATCTAATAAACTCAAAATATCTCAGTGGGTCTCCGCTAAACTTGCATACTTCTGCACCGGAGAGACTAATCGCTTCCAGCAGACGACGATTATACAGATGCTGGCTGTCCACTGCATCCTTCTGAAGTTGAGCATCCTTATTTTGAGCAGACTCTTTCTCACCTAGAGCGTCCTTATCTTTAGTGGGTTCGGCTCTCGTGTCTTGACCCAAGTCAACATCCCTTTGTTGGTTGAGGTTGACAACCACATCTCGATTGAGGCCAATTGGTCCCTCAGCTCGTCTTACAGGAGGCTTGTAACTTAGGCTACCACTATCATGGGCTGATCCCGGCAGGCGAGGGTATGGAATAGTATCATCCTGATTCTTTGCCGAAGTATTTTCATAGAGTTCATAGTAGATCTCCTCTTCTGCCTTAGCTATCTCTAGCTTGGTCTGGAGTTCAATGTAGCTTCTCTTCTGCTGCAATCTCAATTGCTCCAACTCTAACTCCTGCTGAAGCTGTAATCCTTTCGCCTCCAACACAAGAGCTGCTCGTTTTGCCATAGCCTTGGCACGTAGACGGGAACTTGAGCTTCGCGATGTCGATGCCTTGCTTCCGCATTGACTTGCGGAATCCTCTGGATTGACCTCCTGGTCAAAATCCCTAACAGCATGGTCCTGCATCACTTCCTGCTCAGCAGGCCTACTGTTATCTGGCTCTCCATCCTTTGCTTGCTCTCCATTACACCGTGAACTGTCATCTGGGTTACCAGCAGCACTCATCTTGGAAAAGGATCATCAATGTGACAGATGATGGGTGACAAACGCAGAGTGTCCTTGAACTCTGTTGTTGAACTGTAGTTGACGTTAAGGCCTATAGCTCGACTCACAGACCACCGTGACACTCATACATAAAGCCGTGTTGCGAGACCATGCTTATGATGAATAAACAAATGGCAAGTGGTTCAACCTGCAATTTAATGAACAAACAATAAATGCTAATAAATCATCATGTTTACCAACATGTCATCTCAATAAAGCAAATTGCAGGTATACATTGTTCTGTATCAATCCAGTTTAAATTCTCAGGTTTGTGTCTCATAATGTGTGATAAACTATTTCTCAATAAATGCCTGTGCATTAATAAACTATTATTGTCTGTGATATTTCCTTTAGTATACACACTGAGCTATATCCTTAAACCCTGAATAATCCTCAATAATTCCTATACAACAAATTGCATTCATTATAACCCCCTTTGGTTTGGCAATCATAAATCAACAAACTTGCATAGCAATGGCCTTTCCTGTCTGACCTCATTAAATATGCGCACTGTAATCTGTGCATTGAGCATGCATAATCTACAGAGCATTCATTTGACAAGTAAATTTCAACTAAATAATTTCTTTCATAGCAACCAAAACGTCCAGCATAATTGACTGGCTCATAAGTTTTGTATAATAGCAAACTAGCAAACTCTTGGTTTACAATGCAAATCTCTCTATGCCTGTGTAGGTTTATACACACTGCCTTGCGCATTGTTTATGTGAACACTCGTATGCATAAACTACAGTGCGATCGCATGTTAATACACACTCTACGATTCAACTTCAATTGTGCAGTTTATAACCAGAATATTCACCGATAAACTTTAACACATCACCAAATCATTCATCATGTAGATAAACAAAACCTTGAATTTCAATATTATGTCAAATTTGTTTTACTTACAACATTGGGCTCATCAAAATCAAACAAAAGGCAGTGAGTCTGTAAAGTGACTGTTCAAATTTTCATCACATCATGCAGTCCGAAAATCAAAGCCCCCTCAGACGACAAGTTAAAATTTTAGCAAAGTTTTCTCGCTTCTGACGTCATAAAGGAATTAAGCGTAATATAGCCTCAATTCAGTCAATTCAAATTAATTAATATTTCCACAATTTACATTGACTATTGAATTCCCATCGGCATCGGCATCGCGCAAACGTAACGCCACGGGCACGACGGAGGCTTACGGTATTCAGCCGGCCAACGTCCGGGGAGTTTCGGGCGCCTACGCCGTTGGCCTGGCTATAGTAAATGTACCTTTAGTTTACGTACGACTGTCGGTGTCATGGGTGTCACTGTCAGTGACAGTGTCATACGCTTGCACAGCCCTTTAACTTAGGAGAGTACGAGAATACAGGTGACGGTGGCCTGGGTCTGGGATGGTATTCAGAGATTTATTTCGCTATATCGTGGTTGAGGAAACCACTCATTCGTTAGCACGCAAAATAAAGTGCAGAGTCTATGGTATGGACGGTGTGTTGGCTCAGTCAGTAGAGCGTCCGCCTCACAATCGGGAGGTCGTGGGTTCGAACCTCGGCCGCGTCATACCAAAAGACGTTAAAAGATGGGAGTTGCTGCTACCTTGTTTGGCGTTCAACAATTGAAAGGATGAAAGGATAGAGCAACGTCGATCTGGTGCACTGCACCTCAACAGTACGACAATACGCCTGACGGTGGACTGTACTGCAACTGAAGAAACAGAAAGAAAATGAGGAAACCAATGCGTGTAACGCAATGAAGCGCTTCTGACTGTGCGGAGTGAATGGTGGTTACCTCAACCACGATAATGCCATTTATTTTATCTTTAGTGAAATAATTTTAATTGTCATAACAACCAAGTAATACCGACCTCTTAACGATGTTTCCAATGACTACGGGAAAGATTCTTCATCAAATGTAATGAAAATTCATCAGACTACTACCCAAATACTGGGGAACAAGATCCAGGTACTGACGAGCGATAATACTTGCGCGTTCTTGTAGAAATGACGTCGCAATAAAGTCTTCTCATTTTACGCATAGAGGGAGAAGTGCGTCTTATTAGCGACCCCTGCACATAAATCAATGGCAATTTATGAAAAGAGATTATTTTAATGAAAATATGAAAAATTAACAATAAATTGATAATACTTACGTGTTTATCTCTATTTTGGCTGTTCTCAACGTTGCTAGGCATTATACGCGTAGTCCCATGCGTTAATTTGCAAGAAGCGCGCTAGATGCCATGATACGCTTAATGGTCGGTATTAGGTGAAGTGATCATACATGGCCAATAATCTTTCACTTTTTTCAGAGACTGTTTCCTATTTTGGAGACTGTCTCTATTGACTATATTGTCAGAGCAGAGAGAGAGTTTTTGTCAACATTTTGTTAATGTTTGGGTAGCCTATTTGGGAGACAGTCTCACATTTAGAAGACCCATTTTCATGGTTTACATTTGTGGCAAAAATGGCTGCGTATGTGGAATTAATCTGCACAAGCACCAAGGCAATGAAATGTTGCAATTTAACTTTTTTTTTTTAAAGATTTGTTATGACAAATAAAATCTTTTCACTAAACTTTAAAGATAAAATAATTCTCATAATACCCGATTTCTTTTGTTGTGCTTCTCAGAGAATTTTGGAGTACCGGTAAAAAGACACCACAAAACCCAAAACTCTGTCTGATGACCTTCTTTTTTTGCTTGTCAGAAAATTTTCAGAATGGTGGTGCCCCGTGCCTTACAAAATCCTGGATGGGGCACTGCTTTCATCACATCCATGACCTTGATCTAATAACCTCTACTTTGAAGTACTAAGTAGCATTACTTGATGATTAAATTTCTTTTTCTTTGGGGGGGGGAGTTTGTATTGCTATTTGCTTTCTCTTTTCACAATCCTTTGCAAAAATAAAAGATCTTTTCCCCTCGCATTAACATCTTGTTTATGCATAATATTTATCTCGCAGCAGGGATCCTGTCAGGGGTATGGAGCCCAAGAAGAGCAAAAAGACCAAGAAAAAGAAGGGAAAGAAGGTCAAGGACAATCAGGGTCATGTTGATGATCTTCAGAAAGATGTAGATCAGATAGCTGAGATCATGGTGTCCAATATTGATAAGATGCTTGAGAGAGGAGACAGGCTTGATGATTTGATGGAAAATGCAGGTAAGTTATCAATTAAAGGGGTACTCCGGTCTGAAAATAATATTAATTGAATGAATAGAGTAAAACTAAACAAGCAAAACACTGAAAATTTCATCGAAATCCGATGAAAAATAACGAAGTTATTGAATTTTTAAGTTTTGCATTAATTTGGGAAACAGTTCTATGCATGTCATCATGAATATGTAATGAGTGGGCTGATGATGTCACGTCCCCACTTTCCTTTTTTTAACTATATTATATGAAATCTTCATTATTTCATTTTTTCATACATGTCTATAAAAAATATCTCCCTTGTAACAAAATAAGTTACAGCAATGATGAACTTACACATTAAATATTAAAGGAATCAGTCCTATTAGTTATAGGCTTGGAGCAGAAAATTTGCATAATTGCAATTTCATATCATAAAATACAAAAGAAAAAGTGGGGATATGACATCATCAGCTCACTCACTGCATATTCATGATGACGTGCATATAACTGTTTTACCAAAATAATGCAAAACTTAAAAATTCCATAACTTCATTATTTTTCATCCGATTTCGATGGAATTTTCAGTGATTTGTTTGTTTAATTTTACTCTATTTATTCAATTCATATTAATTTCAGGCTGGAGTACCCCTTTAATTATTCTTTTTAACCTCTTCGTGACAGGAATCACATTTTGCTCTTCAAACTGGCAACAATAATATTTTTCCTTTTAAGTGCTACCTGTACATGCTTCTAATAAGGTCTCTTTTAAAAAGATATACATGTTTGGGAATTTTGTTCAAAATTTTGATTAAAAAACAATGCTCTTGAACCTCTCAATGTGAATTGCCAATTTAAGGATTTTAAAGCTTATTCTCCTTTTTTAGAATCCCTTGCATCAAACGCAATATGGTCATGCAACAAAAATGGATGCATCGTGTGCAGAAATGTTTGCTTTTTCTACTCATGTACTTGTATCTGGTATATTTTGGAGGGCTTTGAATCAAAAGTTATTGAGCCAAAAAGATTAAAAAGGGACTGTATCCCTTTTGCTAGACAAAAATGTAGCATACTCTGAATACAATGGTACAGAAGAAAATACTGTTTAAGAACTCTCCCAATATAGGAACTGGAAACTGAATTTTCATGGAATAATGGATTATAATGGACTGTTAAAATGAGTTTAAGCAGATTGCCAAATGTTATTTGGCTATGGGATGCCAAGCGTAATAACACTTGTAGCCTGTACCAAAATCAGTGATTGTGTAGTGAAATTAATTGCCCTATTCTTGTCCTCAACATCAATTTTTTTATTGTCAAAGCAAATTGTCAGATTGATTTCATAATGAAATTATTGACTTTGATATAGAAACACAAGTGATTATCTTGGCACATTTTTTGCGGCATTAACAGTTTTTCATTCAATCATATAAATACTACAGGGCCCTGTTTCATAAAATTTGTTTAGCAGCAATTGTTATAAGCTACTGAAATCCTCGAATCTGATTGGCTGAGAGCAAAATTTGTCACAGAAATGGGGCAGTGGTTATTGTCTTTATATTGATAGCAAGTTTTATAAAACGGGGCCCAGAACTTTAATATGATTGTAGTATTTTATACGCATTATTGTTATGGTAAAATGCCAAAGTGTATGAAATTTGAAATTCTAATTTGTCTTTTTGTTTCTACTTTTTGTTCCATGTCAGAGGATCTTGAGACACATGCAAAAGGGTTTCAGGTTGTCACCAAGAAAGTGAAAGTAAATGAGAAATGGAAATACAGAAAAGTGAGTGAGTTTTATACCAGAATGGGTTAAACAACGGAATCCTCCATATTTAACATGAACTCTAACTTTCACAGGTCCGTTTCTCTCATTTCCTGCTCTTATTAAATTCAACATGTTGTCTGGCTGACTTCTTCTGACAGGAACTCGGAGGTCTAGGTTGCAATATCACATACTTCATAAAAACTTGTTGTCGTGGTCTTTTTGTAGTGAATATGATTTTAGAAAGAAACATTGAATCAGTAAGTATTGAGTGATTTCCATTATCTTAAAATTCAATACGAGATCATTCATAGTAGGCCCTACTGGACACAATTTAAAAAAAAAAGGCCCATGTTGGATTTGAGTGCACCATACCCTGTATACATTAAACTTTAGGGGGTCCAGAGAGCAGCATTTGGTGTTCTTGTGTAGCCTACAGGATCCTTGTTAGTTTGAGCTTTCAGCTGTGCTATATGATGTACTCATCATCTGAACAAAAAATATGTTTGTGTTTAAAAGTGAAGCCATTTAGAATGTTAAGTACTATAAAATGTGTACCCAATGAGAATATCTGGAATTTTAAAAAGTCTATTAATGTGACTTCTTTAGCTTAGAATCCCTAGCCCCATCCCCTGTAAAACTGTTGAAATGTTTCCTTGAGTTTGCAGACTAATGTGTACCATCCAAATACTGTATAAGGCTCAATAATTCATTTTTACCTCTCATTTGTGAAATATTCCACATGAGGAGAAAAAACTGGACAGCAGCTTAGAATTGGTAGTATCTTGCTTTTCATGAACTTGAATAAAAGAAATCTGAAGAAATGTTGTTGAAGCCTTGAACATTTAACTATATTATTATTATTATTTGATTTCCTGCAGTCAAAGATATGTCTGGCTGTGATCATCATCTTTATCCTGATAGCCATCGTAGCAATCATTCTATGTAAGTACAAGGGATTCTAGCACAACAACACCCTGGGTTCCCCCCCCCAACACAAATCACACCAAGGACTGCTACCCCTCTCCCACACCAGCCTGAATGACCATTAGAAAACCGGCCACCTTGGCTACTACCTCTTTGAACAACTATCTGTGGACTGTCACACCTATTTGCTTATTAGCTAATTAGATAACTACCACCAGACAATTTAGACCCTTCACTATGACCTCCGAGGAAAACTTCCCCTAGGAAAACTAGCCTGTAGGACAGTAGCTACTCGTTTCTCCTGCTCCCCTCCGACAAGACTTTTATTTTGAAAACTACATGTACCTGTGGTCTACTCCTCCCCCCCTTTAACTGGACAACTACCGCTGGACATTTATTTCCTAAACTTTACTTCCTAGGACAACTCCTCTTCTAGAACTAGTACTCCTGGGGAGCGTTTCATCAAGCGTTTTGTCAGTGATTTTTACTGACAAATTTGCTCTCAGCCAATCAGATGCAAGGATTTCAGTAGCTTATAACGGTTGTCGGTAAAAATCACTGACAAAATGCTTGATGAAACGCTCCCCTGGACGACCAACTCCCTAGGACATCTAACCTATGAGACAATAATAAACCTCCCTTCTTCGAATATCAAGCTGCTAAGGGTAATTTGGATAGTTTTGGATGGGGATAGTTGTTCAGGTGCCCGTTTCATAAAACTTGTTATCAATAACAAGTTGAAATAACTGTTAAAAGCTACTGAAATCCTTGCATCTGATTGGCTGAGAGTAAATTTGTCATAGAAATGTTGCAGTTGTTACTGATAACAAGTTTTTATGAAAAGACACCCTTGGGTTTGTGTCTTGCGTATTGTATTCCAATAGACCGCTTCTGTAATGTATACAAATTTATGCACATATATTTGCTGAGCACCTAATGACGAGCTATTCCATTAACCTGCTTTTTATAAGTGAGCTTCAATGCTTGGATCCAGTTTGCACGTTATTTGTTGCTATGTCCGGCAAGCTTTCAGGTTGTCAAGAACAACCTTTGAAAGGTATGTATAAAATTTGCATACATTACCGAAGCGGTCTATTGAGTATTTCTTGTGAGCTCCACTTGCCATCTGATCTGTCTGGGGAGCGTTTCATCAAGCGTTTTGTCAGTGATTTTTACCGACAACTGTTATAAGCTACTGAAATCCTTGCATCTGATTGGCTGAGAGCAAATTTGTCAGTAAAAATCACTGACAAAACGCTTGATGAAATGCTCCTCTGAAGGCTGCTTTAACCATTGCTACTGGTTTTATTGGATGAAAGCAGGAAAACTGGGAAATCAGTTGATGAAAATTTGAAGAAAAAAAAGATATTAAAATTATCAATGTTTGACAGACATCCCTACCTTGTTTGTAAGCATGAAAACACTTTATTTTATACATGTAAATTTCATATACATACATGTATAACATTGAATCTAGTTTCATATTTTCTTTGCAGAAGAGATCTTTAAAAAAAAAAAAATTCTCCTATATTTTTCCCTCCACAGGGATTTTATTGATATTCAGTCGCAACAAATTAACAAATATATTCAAGGTAAATCACATTTACATGTATAATATAAATACATGTACATAATACAATAATAATTCAAAATACAAATGCTTCTTGAACTGTCATAATTTTTTGTATTTAATGTAGTGATAGTTCAGCCTTGGTAGCCGTGTTGGAATTACCCTTCTCTGCCTTCCTATCCAACTGGATTGCCAAGAACAGCCATGTGGAGAAAGAACAGTACTACACAGAGACTGGTTGCAAAATGTATCAAAGAGATCACCGGTGCAGCTTTCTTTGCCCTTCCATTCGACTGGTAAGAACACTGATCCTGACAGATCTATATCACAGACAGACAGACAGTCAGACAAAAAGGCCCACTTTTGCTGATGTGGGTTATACCTAATCCATGGTTTAAACCATCAATTTACAATGGGGAGCCAAAATGGGTGGAAGGGGGATGGTGGTTTAATAACGAACAGTCAAAATAAAGGCGGGGGGGTAACAGCACATCGCTTTTTTGTTCATCCTTTGTATTTTCAAATACAATGTATAAACCTTTGTCCTAGTCTTATTTTTCTAAAACAAAGAGGGGGGGGGGGGGTTCGTCTTTCTTTTTTTGGCCTTTATGCGAATTGGTGAGTTAGACCATGGTTTTATGTCTAGACCACTTAAATGTGCTGGAGGATCATCCTTTTGCTTTCCACAGACTGTCAGAGAATCGCACAAAAGACTACGGATGAATGGAGAAACAGTAAGACAGACTTTGATTACTCATCTTTCCCTGATTGCACTGCCGAAATGCCAAAAAATAAAACCTTGTATTTAAATTTATGTGGAGATGTGTGTGTGTGTGTGTGTGTGTGGAAAAGGAGAGAGAGAGAGAGAAGGAGAAAGAGAGTGAGAGAGGGATGGTGGAGAAGGAAACACAAGAGGGAGAGATATAGACATGTGTGATAAAAAAGATTGCATAGTACTGGGGAGCGTTTCATCAAATGTTTTGTCAGTGATTTTTACCGACAAATTTGCTCTCTGCCAATCAGATGCAAGGATTTCAGTAGCTTGTAACAGTTGTCGGTGAAAATCACTGACAATACGCTTGATGAAACGCTCTCCTGGTATTGATATGAATATAGAGAAAGAGAGAGAGAGGGAAAGCAAAACTAGTGAAAACTTTATATTTTATCAATCATTAGAAATCTATATTCACATGTATCTTTTATGATAAATGCCTTTAATAATTTTTATGGTATATATATATTGGAAAAAAAAATGCATAGTATTGATATGGAATAAGTGATAGAGGGAAAGAGAGAGAGAGAGAGGGAAAGGAAAACCAGTGAAAACTTTATATTTTATCAATTATTAGAAATCTATATTCACATATGTATCTTTTATGATAAATGCCTTAATTTTTATGGTATTAATATATATTGAAAAAAAATGAATAGTATTGATATGGAATAAGTGATAGAAAGAGAGAGAGAGAGAGAGAGGGAAAGGAAAACCAGTGAAAACTTTATATTTTATCAATTATTAGAAATCTATATTCACATGTATCTTTTATGATAAATGCCTTTAATAATTTTTATGGTATATATATATATTGAAAAAAAAATGCATAGTATTGATGTGGAATAAGTGATAGAGAGAAAGACCCCGTTTACACACAGACTGAACTCGACTTTAGTCGAATTTGAACTCGAGTTCATTTGTGTGTAAACAGGGTAGTCGCAATTAGAACTCGAGTTCAAAACTCAAATTCGAATGACGACCCAGAGCAACTTTTATCGAATTCAAACTCGACTATTATCGAATTTAAATTCGCTATTTGCAGTGTGAACGGACACGTAATTGAAAGTCGACTAGCAAATATCCAGCCAGTGACCCCGTCATACGTCACTTCCGGTATTGCTAAGCAACGCTAAGCGTCGCGTCAGTAAAACAAGCGTCATTCAACAAGTGAACCACAACGAACGACGACACATTCACCGAACTGGCTTGATTCAATCCACCACGCGCTCATCATATCTGCAAATATTCGTTCATAATTTTGTAATTCCGACGTAAAATCATACAAAACCAGATCAAAATGGCTGCGCTTACAATACTCGCTACCGCCATTTTGAACTCACTCGCGGGGTTTTCACAAATTTAACCCGGAAGTTGATTATCACGATATTCCCACCAAGCGATGGCGTAATCAAGTCGAATTCACTTTCCTTCTGAATTCGAGTTCGTCCAACGTTTGGTGTAAACAGCCCACCGAAAAATAATTTATGCTAATCCAAGGTCGCAATTGAATTCGCTGTCGAATTTGAACTCGAGTTCACTCTGTGTAAACGCGGTCAAAGAGAGAGAGGGAAAGCAAAACCAGTGAAAACTTTATATTTTATCAATTATTAGAAATCTGTATTCACATGTATCTTTTATGATAAATGCCATTAATAATTTTTATGGTATATTGAGCTCATGATTTGAATTGTTGCTATTACAAAAATGCTGTTTTAATGTCAGTTTTTTGCTGTTATAAATGTACTTGTAGCTTTCGTATTTTAGGGTTGAAAGTCATTTCCTATTTTTATTTGTACTTAACGGATACAGTGATTCAAATTATTGCTGTGATAAATACATAGAGACCTGTGGCTTTCGGAACCATCTTGCAGTACAGTGGAAACGCACTCTAATGAGGACCTTGGGACCATGAAAATTACCTTGTTATATCAGGATTTATTGTATACGATCTCATTATAGCGAGTTTCCACTGTAATAATAAAGTGGTTCACTTCCACTTGACTCTCAAGCAAAAGGTTGAGGGTTTGACCATGCTCTGCCTGATGTGTACATGTATGTCCTTGGACAAGACATGTATTTACAGTTAACGCTGTCCACCCAGGTGTTAAATGGATACCTGGCAGGATTTATCCTTAAAATGCACTGTGTGCCGATTACAGCTGCTGAAGCTACAGCTAGGGTAATCATATCCAAACCACTTTGAAAGCATGGAGAGAGATGTGAAGTCATGATATACCATTATGTGCTGTAAAAATACAAGAACTGAGTTTATTATTGATATTATGTTATTAGACGATTGCTAGAAATATATCTATAGAATTATCTTGATTCAGCTTTATATCGTTTATATTTGTTATACATGTAGTTTACATCTTTCTGAACAACTCATAATGCTCAAAAATTGTTAACTCATTTTGATGAAAAGTGGATGCAGTAAAGATAGGGAACAGTGTTCCACATGTTATCCTGTATAGGTCGAACCATAGCTACTTTCAGAGTGGCGTATCCAGGAGATACCCCTACCCCTGCAAACTCAGTGTGGAAGATATATAAGAAAAAAAGTGCACAAAACTGATTTTATATACCTTCCTCTTCCACAAATTTTTGATGAAAAATTGCAACGGAAAATATGAGATTTGTTGCTGTTTGTCATAGATTCTGGATTAAGAAGGCACCTGAAAAATGTCAGCACGATACCTTTTTCATTTTTGTAGCAACGTTATACACAACAACATTGTTATTATATACATGTACATAACAGTACTACATTCATGTATAATAGCATTGTTATTATCATATACATATACATTGAACACCCTATTCAATTTTTGGAATGATCTCATTCATCTCTAGATTGGATGTAAGTTATTGAATTAACTTGAATTTTATTGATATGGTTTATTATGACATATATTTTCTTCATTCTTTCATTCTGTAATCTCAGTCTATGAAAGGAAAACTTAATAATGATACAGATATTGTAGTTATAGCACATGTGGTTGATCAAGATTATTGGCCCAATTTTGGCGGTTTTCTTTCTGATATGTGTGCCCTAGAAGAGGTGGATTAAGGAGGGCCCATCTGGCCCATGTCCCCGCTTTAAAAACCCAATCATGCATACCTTAAGTACACAAATGAAAAAAAGAGCCCCACCCCTTAAAATTTATCCCTTAAATTAACATTGAAACATGTACCAATTTGTTCTCCTTGTCAGATATTATTTGGAAAACTAGCTCTGTTTTCCCCTTGCTTCTTAGAGATTTTTTAAAAGAATTTTACCCCCACCCTTTTACAAAGTCTTGCCCCTGTGCTGAAGTGCTGCACCCTCCAGATTTTTTTTTATTAGAAAAATGGAAGTAATCTTTCACAAGTGAAACATTTTACAACACTGCAATTTTTTCTGAAATTGTAGCATTAATCAAATGCAAATATGGAATTATTGACAGACTTTGTTTTTCTATTTGTGAACGAAGATATTTGGAACTGTTTGTTGCCTCTCCAAAATCAAATTAATGTAAATGAAATAAATCAGAAATTTTGTTCGGGTTTTCCCATTATTTCAGATTAGCTGTATTGCCTACATTTGCCTTGTGATCGATAATATAAGATGACAATACTTTGTTGAAAATCCTTGGTACTTGTGTCACTCGTTTACTTTAAAGGAGAATTAACCTCAAAAAATAAAGACGATAGTGTTCAAAGGTGTTATTTATTCCTACTTGTTAGACTATATGGCTTCGCGTCAAAATATGCGAGATCGATACGAATCAAGATTTTCTGAGCAAAATTTATCATCTGCTAGCAATATGTATCGTCTGCTAGCAGCACATGGGGGCTGCCATTTTTTTAGACCAATAAGTAGGAATATATTACACCTTCCAATATAAGTAAATTTGTAATTAGGGGTTAATTCTCCTTTAAATACAGTGGGACTTCGTTTTAACGCTTCATATCGAAACCTTGTTATATCAGGGCTAAAAAATAGTAGAATACAAAGAAGTGGTACCGGTAAAATGACCTTGTTATAATGAGAGATTGTTATAACAGTGTTCTTTATAACGAGGTTCCACTGTAATTTGTTACTTTGTTAGACATGTGCATGTACATGTATTCCGTTCAGTGAACACTTGTCTTATCTTGAAATGATTTTAATGGATCTACATGTATCAACCAAACAGTAAATTTATAGAAGTTAAAGAATAGGTATTGAATAGTGATTGTTTTACATTCTTAAATGGTAATCACCTTGAAATGTTATAAAATTGCCTATAATACGTGTACTATGTATTTCAATTGTGAACTAGAAAATATGTTTGATATCATGTAATATACCAATCACACGGTGCTAATTGTATTGTGTACCTGTATATTAATGCTATATGTACTAGCCTGCAAACTTCGAAAATGAATGTAATTTGAAATAAATTTTTGAAGAAGCAAATATTTGTTTATGTTTCTTGTTTTTTTATGCCTCCGCCCACCGAAGGTGGTGCCGGAGGCATTATGTTTTCGGGTTGTCCGTCCGTCCGTCCTGCTTTCTCGTTCTCGCGATAACTCAAGAACCACATGGTATGAACTTCAAACTTGGTGCTAGTATGTATCACCATAGGAAGACGATCTGATTAGATTTGGGGGTACGTAGGTCAAAGGTCACAGAGGCCAATTTCTGAAATTTCAGGTGTTGGCCTCGTTCTTGCGATAACGCGACCATTTGAGGTATCTGCATGTCATATAGAAATGTAGCCTATATGCACAGCATGGGGAAACAAATTATATATATTATTACAATGAAATATGAACATTAAAATATCTTGAACCTAGTCGAGTCACCAATTTTGAATATCATCATTTTCAGTGACCCCAAATTGGTCTAGTTTTATGCTGTTTTTGTTCAAGAGGCATTTTGACTGCAGAAATCATTTTGACATTATTCCGTTGACTCCCATCATATTTTGGAATCGCAATATTACTATCCTTTGTTGATAGTTGCGTCCAGGGGTGTCAATCCATGTTCACGATTGGGAGGGGGGGGGGGGGGGGATGACCGGCGAGGGAGCGAAGCCAGTGGCGTATCTAGGGATTATATCGCCCGGGCCAAAAATGAAGTTATTTTATACATTGCTAAACGGTTTTCTATTCACTCACTTCTACAATCGGGAGCAGTCTTCTATTTCTTGTCACTTTTTTATTTTTTTATTTTTATTTATTTAGTTATTTAGTTTTTAAAATCTTTTTTGTTGTGTACCAATCATTGTTGATGACATGTAAATGTTATGATTTTTGTCTTTTGATTTAATAAAACATACAATTAAAAAAAAAATAACGAGAACCATAACTAGGCTTGAGAAAGAGTCAAGAAATTCAGCAAGGCTACCTAAAGTTGAGAACCTTTGCAAATTAAATGCTGTTTTATATACTTTATCCTATGGGGTGCAATATTTAGCAGGAGTCATGAAACTTACTTGATATAGCGAGCAAAGCAATTACATCCTTATTTTTTCAAATTTTGAACCCTTTAAGCTATTTAAGAACTATATAGGCCTACTGGGTGCGCGAAATTACAAGATCCTGGAGGAAAATCATGCGAGGGAGCAAAGCACCGAGCTTTGGAAAATTTTCGCATTTCAAACCTTCAAAAACTAGATTTCTAGTGCACTTACAATTCGGATTTGGGGGCGCATAATCCGTAAGGATTATGAGTTTTCTTCATTCCCCCCCCCCCTTTTTACTTTCTCTCCTTTGCGTTTTTTGCGCCCCTCCAAGTGACGCCCTGGCCACGCGCCCACTGCCTGCCCCCTATATACGCAAAGCGACAGAGCGGGGGAGGGGGTGTACCCCTCCCACACCAGGCACTTTTTCAAAAATCTGTGTATAAAACTTGCATTTCAGAGCATCCCAAAATGTTTTTGAAAAGAAGGAATGCACGATCTACGCCAATGGACGGAAGCCCTCAATTGAGAATAACAATGCAAGCGAACGAATTTTTTTTTAGTGGCTGAATAGGTGCCCCCCTGTCTACGTGCAGTGACCAGTGGATATTGGAGAAGAACAACTTGAAACCTTTTATCACTTCAAGTATATAATATACAGTAGCCTATTATGTAGGGGAAACTATCACATAGGATGCAAAATCTGTTCAGGAAATCAAGAATTGTAGCTGCAACATCGGCACTTGCAGGTCTGAAGCCAGTCTGGAATCATAAAAACATAAGTATAACAATGAGAATTAAATTGAGCCTGTTGAGAGCACTAGTAACATCAGTATTTTTGTACGGATGTGATACGTGGACAATGAATGTATAGAGATGGAAAATTAGCCAATACCTTGGAGAGGAAGTATAAGGAAAATGATGCAAAACTCGGGAAATGAAACCTTCCAAACAATGAAATATAAAAGGTATATTACACGATGAGACACTAACATTATTTTGCCGAGCGCAAAATAATTCTCTAATTTCCCCTGTTTCAATAACCGTGGAGAAGACCTGTTTTAAGAGGGTTAAGAAAATAATGAAATGTATACTATTAAGCTGTGTTAACCTCCCCCAATCCGAAAAAACGGGATCGACGCCCCGTGGTCATTGGGTATTGGTCATGTAACTAGAGTGGAAGAATAGATTGGCAAACATCTTGCAAGGAGAAGGAACCAATGGCAGATGACTGAAGTTCATAGATTATTTTTTTTAATTATTATTAATTATTATAACTATTATTCATGATGTACAATGGTTGTATATAGTCCTATATAGTTATCATCATTTAAACTGCTGCGAAGCCGTCTCCATGAAAATTAACGTGCTGTATCTTTGACAGGGAACCAGTGGCGCATATCCATATTTTGAAATTCGTGGGGTGGGGGAGTGGGGCACCACATGCCCCCCACCTTTTTGAAGATACCAACGCTGATTTTTTTTTTCTTTCTTTTTTTCTTCAGAATATTGTGCCCCCGCCCTCACAAAATCCTGGATCCGCCACTGATGTAGCGCTTAAGTCTACTTGAACATTATTGTTATATGAAACTTTTTAGTCAAACATTGAAACAAAGAAATGACATTCTCCTCGCCTAAAAACAAAAAAAAAATAATCTCCTTGGCGGGGAATTGAACCCCGGTCTTCCGCGTGACAGGCGGAGATACTTACCACTATACTACCAAGGAATATGCAGTTCAGTGGTCTGTATAAGATATAATCGTTAATGTCAGATTCGTCTTTCCAGTGAATAGGGGGTGCTTGCCTATTTTATTGAAGGTATACTTTAATTTTCTATCTTATTAACATTTATGCTTCGACGTAATTTATTCATCGATTGATATTAAAATCAACATCATCATAAATTTTAAGTGATGTCACTTTATACATAGCTCTGTATAGCCAATTATTGCTTACAGCCTACTTAAAACAAAAACACATATTACCTTTTTTGGGTTCCCCCGGTATGCTTTCACTCGTAACATTTTTCTGAGCATGCGCACGTACTCTTTCATATATCTTGCGACGACTTCTCAGGTTTGATTTGAGGGACATTTGAGGTAAGGTTTGGTTGTTTTCTACGAAATTGATCGTCAATTCCCAAATTAACATTTGAATTAATCTGTCTTGCCAATTTTGGGTGACATATATACATAAATTCCGCAATTGTAAATATTTAATGTCTAGTAAATTGAAGCGAATTGCATTGTAGGAAATGAATCCCACAATGCTAGAAACGTAACGTTTTATTCTCGCGGCCCGTACATCCGTATACCGTGGAGAGTGTGCGAAGTGAGGGAGTAGGTCCGCTGATAATCCTCGTTCAGGGGCCATTCATTCAGTTTCCTATCCCGTTGCATCGTGGGCTTACCCAGAAATCATAGCCAAATTTCCCGACATTCCTCTTTTATTTCTGCTATTTAAGTACTTTTTATAGTCTGCTTGTAAATTGAATTGATGTAATTTCTGTCCGAATTCCTTTTCGAGAGTTAATAAGACCCTCTAGAACTCTAAAAAAAAATGAGGATTGCTGATAGAAATCGATGTCGCACTTACAAGAACACGACCTGAAGCCCTGCAAGAGTGCTGCTGCGGAACATTTGTACGTTCACAGGGCCGCTGAAAGTAGCTGGGACTTCCATGGCTTCTCTGCCGTGTGCATCGGCCTGGAATACCACGTCCATGACCATGACATTAGTATACACAGACGTTGTAAATCCGGCATGTCTGGACAGGTTGTTAATCCGGACAGGTCATTTTTAAACAGTAAATCGAACAACTTTTCATGCAAATTGTCACAAATCTTTCACAGGATAGGTTTAAAATTATGTGAATTGCAAATATTCACTGGTTTTAGCACTTTTTATAGCAGCATGTTTAGTGTTACTTAAAAATACTTGATGCATGTTTTTTGTAAAATCTGATGGCAAAATTGACAGGCTAATTTTGTTACGTGTCCGGAAATGCAACCCCCCATGCTATGACTATGACTTTGCCCAAGACAAGTTTAGGCTAATATTAGTAATCAGCCACCTTTAACCATTTTAGATGGCAATTAGACTCCTAAGGTCATTCCTTTGCCAAAAATGTAACTGCATTGCAAAGAAAACGCCTAACCATGCTAACTGTGCAATTCTAGTATTAAACGCGCAACGAACACAAACTTTCCATCTTTATCATAGCGATAGGTATTCATGCAAAAAACAAGTAAAAATATTGAAAAAAAGGTCTTATTTCATACTTTTATTCACAAGCCTCAAAATGTTGTTCACGTCAAAACCCCAAAGGCCAAACTGCGTGTAAAATGAATGAGTGCGCTGATATGGGCACCATTGTTTTTTCAATGTTGAAATGACACAGCCACCGTTTCTTGTGTAAATGGCATTGTTCTTGCTCTAATTTTGATGGGAATTTTTGCAAACTTACTCCTTAGAATATCAGGAATAATATAAAATTAAGCTTTAGTTAGAGGAATATTAAAGAAATTTGTGTGAATTTCAGGTCAAAACATTAGGTGCGCAGACATTAGGTGCGCAGACATAGGGCTCCCCATCATACATCATCTAAATCCACCCTGCAGTTAAAGTTCAGTTTAAATTAAAAGCAGATACAGAGAAACGGTAGTTTATTAGAAAAAGTTTGAGCAAAATAAAAAAATATGTTTTTTTTTTAAGTTGTAAACAAACACAAATTGGCAACTCTGTGACTCATATGTTCTACACAAAACCTGTATGAAACAAAATGTATTCCCTCATCAACAACTCAGAAAATCAAAATTTTCTGTACTGGGGAAATGGGAGAAGAGCTCGCAAGATACAACAGCGTTGCCGATTTGTGTTTGATTAATTACAACTTCAAAAATTCATAACTTCTTGTAAACTTCTTAGCTGATTTTGCTTAATCTTATCGATCTGATTCTTTAATTGTTGTGCATCTTAGTTTGAAAACCAACTATGGCAACTTTACATTGGGCTGGCCCAATCTGGCTATTTTTAAAATTTTGGCATGAACACTTTTATTTTAAATCAAAATTTAAAAAAAATGTTTTTACATTCGGCTTCCAATGAATATTGGCAAAAATAGTCTTAATTGACAAAAGTAAATGAGATTAACAGCAAAAACAATTGTCAAATATCTTGACAAAAGTTTGACTATGGAGATTGCAGACTGTCTCTCAAAGGTAAAGAGTCTCCCATATTGACCGTGCACCTCTAATGATTTTTAAAAATCAATCGGATTTTCATCACTTTCTTTTTCAAATGGGGGAATAAAGGGGAAAAAAGGAAATTAGAACTAGTGAGTTGGCAATGAAAATTTGGGATGTTAACTGTGTGTTCTAAAACATTGTAATATTTTTTGCTCCTCTTATCATGAAAAGATCTGTGTGATGTCCAGTGTGGTAGGCCTATTCTGAAAACTATTTCATATTTTTCTGTTTTAGGGAAGGAATTCTAATTGTCGGCATACATGCTATATTTAATTGGAACTTCACCTTTTCATATATTTTATGTAAACTTGGAATATCTCATTAGTTAAAGAAGTTATTATAGTTTATATTTTGAATACCGGTATGTGGATGTGTGGTGGTGCAGTGGTTCACTCATTTGACTCTCAATCTGCTGGTTGAGGGTTCAAATCCTAGCCCGGCACTAATGCCCTTTGGCAAGACATTAATCCACCCAGGTGAAAATGGGTACCAGATATGGATGCCAGAATGCTACCTATTGGCTGCTCAGTTATGACAGAGGTAATAATGTTTGAGTGCCAGGAGTGTCATGACAGACATGAGTGCTTTACGAGAAACCATTACTACATGTATTATTATTCTTTAATTATTATTATTTAATTATTATTATTTATTATTATTATACTGGATTTATTATTATTATTGTTATTACTATTATTAGTATTATGATTACAAGCTTATCTCCTACAATGCGGATTATTGTCACAATCGAAATTTGACGCGTAGGCGAACGTGAACAATAGGCTGAGATAAAAGGATTCCCCTTAACGTTGCATGTAGAGTTATTATTGTGATTATAATTATTATTATTATTATTATATACTGTAGGATTAGGTTCCATCTTCATGCCTTATCACAGAATTTGTCTCATCTAATTAAATTCTCCTTTTCAGAACTTCGTTTCTAGCTGTCGAGAGTAGTATCTTATCAGAAGACTATAAATGGAGGGTGAACTTGATATTGACAAGGAGCATGTGGGGTCAGAGGTCAGCCCAAACCAGGAAGTGATTGGCATGCTACTGTCACAGGCATCAGATGGAGAAGATAGTCAACTCCAGATCCAACCTGATACTGTAAGTCTGTTTTTGTTTAACCCACAGCAATTTTGTAAATGTTACAGGCCACTCCTACCACCTATTCCCAGGTTCCCTGTCCTTAAATTAATCAGACAGAACATCAAAAGAATAACTCTTTCACACCGGATATAAGTATCAAAACACCATGTTGAAACTCTCTTAGACAACCCCAAAAAACATCTTGTCACTCGGACCTTGGCATGAAATCATATTTGTTGATATTTACAATATTTACATCCCATAACATAAGGTTTCGTCAGATGTTTTGAATATCTGATTAAAGATGCAAAGGTCATGGGTTCGAACCCCAGAATGGCACTGGTGTCCTTTGGTAAGACATAAATCTACATTTGCCACTCTCCACCCAGGTGTTAAACGGTTACCGGTAAGGAGGAATTCCTTAATACTGTAAGCACCAAAATTGGTAGCCGAGTTTGAGCCAGGGTAATATTGGAGCACCGTGAGCACATTGCACGGACAGGTCCCCCCCCTCCGAGTGCTCTAGTTTCTATTATTATCATGAAATGAATCACATTTGCCATATCATAATGTCACTGATCAATCTTTCATAGTTTACAGGCAAACCAAAAATAAATGAATTAATGTGAAAGTAATTTACAGAATGCACAAAAAATGGGGGGGGGGGGGCAATTTGTACACAAAAATAGCTTTGCCAATTTACACATTTTATCTCTTATTTTTTTCATTTAAATTGTTCTTATTCATGACCTCTAGCCCGAGGATGAGGTACATGTAGGAGGAGGAGTGGGAGCTGGAGGGGGAGAAGGAGCCGAGGACAATGAAGGAGTGGATCCAGGAGGATCCATCCTGGAGGGGACGAAGCTGAGTCTGGTAGACGATGGCTCCAGCCTCCAGGCAGTACAACTTACAGATGGCACCACGGCCATCATCCAACAAAAAGGTGTGTATCGAAACCATTCACGGCAGGGTTGGCACGGTTTCATTTAACTTGAATGCGATTTAAATCTCAATTTGAATCGCCTTGATTTAAAAAAAGTATATACATGTATATATTTATTCAAACATATTTATACAGGAAAACAAAATCAGTTGTAGGACTGTTTTACATCTTGGTCCTGGTATTAAAAAATATAAATATCGACATTGAAGTTTAAAAAAATAGGTACATTTACAACAGGAATCAAGGGTAAAACAAAAGTATGAGAAATATAACGAATAAAAATGTAATGGAAGCATTTATTCATTTTGAAGATGACAAACTTATTTAACCTTCATTAAAAACCTATATTGATATAAAATACACTTAATAAAGGAAAAGGGAAGTAAAAATGATATTGTGCTCCTACTGATTACTTTAATAGGCAAGGAATGGTGAATACAAGTAGTTGGAAATAATTCATTGCACATGAAGAAAAAAAAAGAAGAAATATTTTAAAGATTTTAGGTTTACTTTCTTATATTTACATTTAAATCTATTGAGTGATATTGTATTTTGAAGATCATTAGGTAGTTCCCCCCCCCCCATTATCAAGTCTTTTCAGATTTGCTGATAATCGAACATGCCTAGATTTTTTTTCAGGGACATTGAGTTAAACCAACTGCTATCTCCGATCAGGACATTCAGGACTATTATCAATCAGCTCTCCTTCTTTCAATTGGAAACACCAATATTTTTCTTTTGCCACAATTATACTGATTAAAGCCATGTATCTGGACAAAAATAAAATGGATAGAAAAGTAAGGAAATTATTTGTTTGCATGGAAAAACAGTGATTTTGAACTTTTTTACTATCTTGCCATTTTAATGCTTATTTTCCTATGGAAAAATGCATCCTAGATTCCACCCTTATATATGATTTTAAAAAATGACAAAAGTCGACTCTGTAGCTAACTGCTATACCATGAATAATCCTAATCATCATCATTACACAGTGATATTTATGCAATGTTTCTATTTATAAATAGATTTCCTCTCATGTTTAATAAAGGGCTGCCTATTTCTTGTGTTTGTTTGGTTCATAGGAGATGGGAGCATTTTGGAAGGTCAGGCTGTCCAGTTAGAAGACGGTACCACCGCATTTATTCAAAATCTTAGTGGGAAAGGTAAGGGTGTGCCTACGCCATCTCGCACTAGTGTAAAACCAGAATCTTTCACGCGCATTTAATGTTCGTGAATAACGCGAGTGGTTCGCAAAGGTTTCATGCAGCTAAATTATGGAATTACAACCGATCCAAGCACTGATTTTTTTGCTGTTCACGAAAGTTTCTTGCTGTGAAATTGGCTGTGGTTTGCAACTCACGAAAATTTCATGTCGCAAACGTTTCTGGTTTCACAGTACTTTCCTCCATCTCCACTTTTAATATATTTCACTTTGTTTCCATCCTTTGAGCTCACTTTGTAAAGTATTTATACTCTCCATCTCTCTCTCTCTCTTTCTCTCTCTCTGGGTGCCATGTTTGTTCACTTTGTTCTCTCACAACTCTCTGTTTCTCACCTTCTCCATGAGCTCCATCAGGGCCCTGTTTCATAAAACTTGTTATCAATAACAAGTCACAATGACTGTTATAAGCTACTAAAATCAGAGCATTTATGAAACGGGGGCCCTGGTCTTTCACTCCTCTCTCCTCATGCCATCTTTACAGATTAATACTTCTAACCTCCAAATTCTAGTATTGCATCTAATATTTGAGATTATAAAACGGGTTCAAGAATGTAGCCATCCTGATTAGTGCAAAAGAAAAGTGATAACATACGGCAAAAAGGCTCTAAACCACGGATGAGCTGCGCGTACGCGTACGCGTACCTCTGGTGCGTGCAAACTTAAAACGCAATGAAATCGCGTAGTTTAATTGTTATTTTAGCGCAGGGACTACATGCGCGCACTGAAACGCGCATGACTTTTGTTGGCTGCGCTTCTGTGATGTCATCCAGGAAAGCAAATGGCAGCCTCTATGACTGTGCGACTCTTGGCGTTTCTATGGGGTTCGTAACCATTTTTATAGACTTCATAATCATATTGCCGACCCGTTTTATAAAACTATTAATACATGGTTGTGAGTTCGTGCGTCAGTGCGATCTGGCAACAAGCAGGTTTTTATCGTTGTGTCAAACACACTCTGCTTGCGCCTCGTGCGTATAGTACACCACGATAAAAACCTTTGTGCTGCCAGATCGCACCAACGCACTCCCAACCATGTATTAATAGTATACTAAAATAAACTCTTTTCTCACTTTGAAATGCAAAAACCATTCAGGAATTTTGACATTCAATACCATGGAACACTTTTTTGTTGTTGGGGGGCTGGGGCTGAGACAAGATGGGCAAAGACAACAGGAACAATGATATAAAAAATGCCTCTTGAGATTTTAACTGTGAGAAATCTTTGTAAACTTGTTTGCACATGAGGGCTCATTGACAAGGGGGGTTGATTAAGACAGAAAAAATGTGAGGGGCTCTAGGCGGTCCGTGATTTCCTGTTACTTTCCCCGACAGTTTTTGTTGAGGAGGTTTCTCGCGTCGTATGGGGATGAGGCTTTGAATGTAAAGGCTGCAAGACCACTGTTTTAACAAATTGATTCATTTTTGTCTCATCTTCCAGCTGGTTTTGAAGAAGGTCAAGCTGTTCAGCTTGAGGATGGATCCACAGCTTATATCATCAGGACAAATGCAAAAGGTTTCGCTCATTGCTTTCATTCCCTCAGAATTAAACCCATAGAGCAGGGATTCTTAAAGGGCACCAATCACCCAAAAAAATATTTTGCTCTGTATGTTAAATGTTCCATGTTGCTATACTATATAAATATGGCTTTCAAATATTACTTCTATTATTTCCTTTATGTCCTTCATACTCCTTAATTGTTGACTTATAGCATGCCAGGTAAAATTCTCTGAGGTTGATTTTATATTTTCTAACTGTACACAAAAAATTTTACACGTTAATTACGTTAATTACTTAATAACTGGGCGTTGTGGCGTGCGCCTGTAATCCAGCTAACAGTGGAAGTTATAAACTGATTCAGCGGACCCAGGTTCGAGACTAAGTCACGTCTTTCGGATGGTTATATCATGGGATACTGGGGGGAGGGGGGTTGTTTCATAAAGCTGTTCGTAAAGTTACGCATGACTTTATGAATGACTTAAATATGACAAGCCAAATGGGATGCTCAATTATTTTTAACTGCATCAAAAAAGTTGAACTGTGCAGATGTAAATTAACATTCTTATTATAAACAAACATTTTTAATGCAAAGTATATTTCTTGCCATAATTTAATTGAGATTATTGGAAATGCAGTCACTCTTTGTTAAAACATCAGGAAAAACTTTGGGTATCCTATCTAGCACTTCATATTCAAGTCGTTCGTAAAGTCATGCGTAACTTTATGATCAGCTTTATGAAACACCCCCTGGTTGCTTATTTCATGCTGATCCCCTTTATTTTTTCAAGCAAAGTTGTCCAAGCAAACCTGAGAATTTTCATCATGTTCTCAGTGAGACTTATTTTTTCTCTGTTCTTAATGCCCTTTCTATCTCCAATTGAACAGTTGATGGAGAGAGCATGCAGGCTGTACAGCTTGAAGATGGTACGACAGCTCTTATACAGACACACGTCACTGACTTTGATCAGTCACATAGTAAGTTGTGGTTCTAAGACACCTTGCAATCAATTTTTTTGTCATATTCCCTTAAATATTATACATTTATACAGTCAAACCTGCTTTAGCGACCACCTGTATAGAAGGACCATAATTTTTGTTTCCCTTGAAAACTGTTTCTCATTGAAATATGTATTAAAGGAACTTGTACATAAAGACCACTGCTTTTCTCGTCTCCCTTGAGCGGTCTTTATATACAGGTTTCACTGTAGTATCTTTAACAAAATCTGTCATGTAATAAGATAATATGAAAATACAGTGAGAAGTGTACTAAAGAAAATATAAATCTAATGGATATCAAGAGCATGGTGACAAATTAAAAACATTAAAGAACTTTATTAAGAAAATTTAGCGAGAAACGTGATGGGAACTATAAGAACATATAGAGTTTCATTAGGAAATATAAGAAAATATGAAACAGAAATATAAATGTAATATATAAGACGAGAGATACATGTAGAAAATCTAATTAGAAAGATTGAAAATAATATGGGAATGAAATTGGAGATATGATAAAATACTCTGAAATTGGATTATGAGACTTCGTATTTGACACGTTTTTCTTTTCTCTTGGGGTGAATTTTCCAGGTGCCTTTGGAACAGAGGATCCGATGGACGCACACACTCTGAATGTGTTAGATCAATATGCTGCTCAGGTAGTGTTCTCTTTCATATGTTTCCTCCTTCTTCATGTTTTGTCCATCTCTCTTTTTGTCTTTCACTGCTTTGCTGCTGACACTCGGAGGTTCAGGGCCCTGTTTCATAAAACTTGTCATCAATGACAAGTTGCAATAACTGTTATAAGCTACTGAAATCCTTGCATCTGATTGGCTGAGAGCAAATTTGTTGGTAAAAATCACCAACATGACACTTGATGAAATGCCCCCCAGATCAATATGCTGCTCAGGTAGAGGTCTGGCATACTAATCTTCCTTAAAGATGAAGTTCTGGTCATGAGATTGAAGTGTGAAACAAACTGTCTCACAGCAATTGGGAAAGGTTGATTATCTAGCACATTATAATTGGTGTATGCTGTAAGGTTTAGGAATCACCAAAATGATAAGAAATTGACTAAAATCCTGCTGAGAGTCTCATGCACTGCACACAGAAATGTGTATATGGGACTCCACACAAATGTTCGGCTTCAACATTTCAACTGTTTCTTGTCATATTTTGAATGTGAGGGCATTTGAAGAGCAATGCTTTTTAGGGGACATTTCTGCTATCATCTTCCAAACTGACATAAAAAGAATGAGAAAGCTCACAAATTATTTCTTACCTTTCCCAGAACTCAACCTTCTCTAAGTTCTGTCCATCCCTCAAATTTTCTTTCACTGCATTCCTTCCAACACTCTCTCAATGTGTTAGATCAATATGCTGCCCAGGTAGTGTTCTCTTTCATATGTTTCCTCCTTCTTCACATTTTGTCAATCTCTCATTTTGTCTTTCACTAAATGCCTTCTAATACTCCATCATTGTGTTACTTTAAAGTGCTACTGCTGAGGTAGAGGTCTTTTGTGTATTCTTCCTCTTCGCTTTCCACTATCTTGGATATTTCTTTCGTTATTCGATAACTAATTATGAACGATAATTAGTAATTGGCCAGATGCTGTCTTTAGTTAAAAACCCTAGTTTTATGTCTTATTCCATTTTGAAATGCTTCTAAATGTCATCTTAGGAGAAATCAATAACATATATTCAGAGAATTCACCCTCCCCCCCCCCTATTTCCTCCATTGTTGGATTTTTGATATATTGATGGTTTCTGAGCTGATGGGTCACAAAATTATTCTTTTCCACTTTGCAGAACTCTAGTGAACAAGGAGGTGCCCTACAGCTTACTACTGGGGATCATGATTTTACTTCGGTAAGGATCTTCTTTTTGCATAATCTAAATCATTAACACTTCTTTGTTATTGTATCCCCCGGCAGTATGCCGGAGGATACTTTGGATTCAGCAGCGTTTCGCCGCCGCCGCCGCCGCCGCCGCCGCCGCCGCGTCACATTCTTGTGTGCGCTCTAGCGGTCACATTTCTCGACGAATTTCTTTCAGACTTCCTGTGGACGTGTATCTTGGTAAAATCTGGACCCCTATAGTTTCTGGTGATGCTGCCCCAGTGTTCCGTCTTTTATAGGGTAAAAGGCCATATTTTTGGGGATAGTTTGTGTGCGCTCTAGCGGTCACATTTCTCAACGGATTTTGTTCAAATTTTGTATGAAGGTGTCTCTTGGTAAAATCTGGAACCCTATAGATTTTGGTGATGCTGCCCCCAGTGTTCCGTCTTTTATAGGGTCAAAGGTCATATTTTGATAGATGTCTTGTGTGTAATCTTGTGTGCGCTCTGGCGGTCACATTTCTCAACGGATTTCGTTCAAATTTTGCATGAAGGTGTCTCTTGGTGTAATTTAAAAACCTATAGTGTTTGGTGATGCTGCCACCAGTGTTCCGTCTTTTATAGGGTCAAAGTTCATACTTCAGGGCATGGCGTGAGTGCACTCTGCAGGCCACATTTCTCAACGGATTTTGTTCAAATTTTGTATGGAGATGTATCTTGGTATAATCTACACATGTTTAATTTTTGGTGATGCTGCCCTCATTGTTCCGTCCTTTATAGGGTCAAAGGTCATTTTTCCATTTCTTGCACTCTTACTTCTGCATTTCTCGACGGATTTCGTTCAAATTTTGCATGAAGGTGTCCCTTGGTGTAATCTTAAAATCTGTACTTTTTGGTGATGCTGCCACCAGTGTCCCGTCTTTTATAGGGTCAAAGGTCATATTTCAAGGGATGGCGTGAGTTCACTCTGCAGGCCACATTTCTTGATGGATTTCTTTCAAATTTTGTATGGACATGTATCTTGGTATAATCTACACATCTTTACTGTTTGGTGATGCTGCCCTCATTGTTCCGTCTTTTATAGGGTCAAAGCTCATTTGTCCCTTTTGTGCACTCTTACTTCTGCATTTCTTGACGGATTTCATTCAAAGTTTGTATGGAGATGTATCTTGGTATAATCTACACATATTTAATTTTTGGTGATGCTGCCCTCATTGTTCCGTCCTTTATATAGGGTCAAAGGTCATTTTTCCATTTCTTTCACTCTTACTTCTGCATTTCTTGACGGATTTCGTTCAAATTTTGCATGAAGGTGTCTCTTGGTGTAATCTAAAAACCTATAGTTTTTGGTGATGCTGCCACCAGTGTTCCGTCTTTTATAGGGTCAAAGGTCATACTTCAGGGCATGGCGTGAGTGCACTCTGCAGGCCACATTTCTTGATGGATTTCTTTCAAATTTTGTATGGAGATGTATCTTGGTACAATCTACACATCTTTACTGTTTGGTGATGCTGCCCTCATTGTTCCGTCCTTTATAGGGTCAAAGCTCATTTGTCCCTTTTGTGCACTCTTACTTCTGCATTTCTTGACGGATTTCATTCAAATTTTGTATGGAGATGTATCTTGGTATAATCTACACATATTTAATTTTTGGTGATGCTGCCCTCATTGTTCCGTCCTTTATAGGGTCAAAGGTCATTTTTCCATTTCTTGCACTCTTACTTCTGCATTTCTTGATGGATTTCATTCAAATTTTGCATGAAGGTGTCTATAGTTTTTGGTGATGCTGCCACCAGTGTTCCGTCTTTTATAGGGTCAAAGGTCATACTTCAGGGCATGGCGTGAGTGCACTCTGCAGGCCACATTTCTTGATGGATTTCTTTCAAATTTTTTATGGAGATGTATCTTGGTATATCTCTCAACACATTTCTTTCAAATTTTATATGAAGATGTGTCTTAGTGAAACCTACACATCTAATTTCTACACCATCCTTTTGTTTGAGGGAGGGGATGGGGGAGGGTCTTTGTCCCTCCTTCAAATTGCTGCCAGTGCCGGGGGATACATTTAGCATTGCGCGGCCCCAGCAATGCACATTTGTTATTAATTATTAAAATCAATAAATTTAGGAATCTTTCATGGAAGTGATTGCTAAGAAATACACCTTACCCAGTAGCATTGGCACACTTATTTGGGTTTTAAAGTGGACTCTTTCCTTAGAGATAAAGTTGAGTTCTGGTCATGCGATTGCATTGTGAAAGGACTGTACTGTCTCAAACGAAGCAGTTGGGAAAGGTTGATTTGATTAATGATTTGCTTTTATTTGATTTGATTTGATCATGTCTGCATAAGAATTGGTGTATACTGTGAGGTTTTTGGAATCATCAAAATAATTAGAAATTAACCCATTCTCGTTGAAAAGCACATGCACTGCACACAGAAATGGGTATACAGGACTGCACACAAGTGTGGCATGAAAGTTAGGCCAGAACACTTCAGCTGTTTCCTTGTCATATTTCGAATATGAGAGCATTTGAAAAGCAATCTTTTCCGGGGGACATTTCTACTATGATGTTCTTCCCTTCCCATACCATAGATGGTTCAAACTTCCCCAATGTTGATATTGAAAAAGGGTTGATAAAGGGTGGAGATAGATGACAAATAATCTTTTGATCAGGATGAACAATATACAAAGGCATTATGCCTGAAAACTTGTATCACCAAAGTTTTTCTTTTGCTACATGTTTGTGAACTTGGTGGCATTCGAAGAGTGTATCGGTCTGCTGGATAGGTCGATGTGGATATAGTGGTACAGGATTCGAGTCTGTGCCACTGCACTAGACATTAATCTACATTTGCCACTCATGACCCAGGTGTAGTAAGTGAGTGCCTGGTAGGATTATTCTGTGAAATGCACTCTGGCTTAGTAAGAGTGCCAGCGCTAAAGCCAGGGAAATAAAAACCAAAGTTCTTTTGAAGCACATGTAACTGTTATTTAATGTGATATGCACTTGACAAGAACAGAATACGGCTAAACGGGCTGAATATAGGAACAAAAATTTGAAAAGCTTCCTGACAAATATTTTTGTGCCTAGTATTGCAGAAGACCCTTTTCACTGTTTCATTGATAATGAATAAAAGGAATAAAAAGGGTCGAAGTCACCTCTGGGGATAAAAAAATATGTCAAAACACTCTTCCAATTTTTTTTCCTATTCACCCCGTTTTACGGTACTATAATTGTCAAGTTTATTGACTTTGTTTATTTCTTTTGTTGAACGTTGTTTTTTTTTTCAGCCTATGCGAGTTACAGTGGGTTCTGTTGGGACGACAATGCAAACCAAAGTTGAAGTGATGTCTAGTAAAACCTTCCAGTGTCCACACGAAGGCTGCGGAAGAATGTATACTGCCTCACATCATTTAAAGGTACTAAAATAATATTACTACTAATAATAATGATAAATGATATAATATAACATAATCATAATCATAATTTTGATAAATAATATAATGATAATGATAATAATCATATGGTTTTATTTACCCAAAGTAGCCTCATTTGCATTAATACTGCTCTTCCAGAGTGCCCTGCAATCATGTCATTACTGCAAACTCTGATAAACATTGCTCATGTAGTACAGTCAGACCAGTCTTTAATGACCATTCAAAGGGTACAGATCTCAAGCTAGGTTATCTTTCAAACATTGTGTAAAAGTTGTGCATCCACTCCACCGTTAGTATGGTCATGACATATCAAGTTGCATTGATATGAGGTTATATCTTCTCCTTTGGTTTGTAGATTAACAATACTTTTTGTACAGTTTTTTACAGTATGAAAGAAATTATCACTATACTCATGATAAGCTTGTATGAAATATATTATTCAGCTGAAAGATTTTTTTTCATGAATATCCATTTGTTAATGATCTGTATTTATTTTCTCCCCATGTTCTGTGTCCCAGTAGAGGTGTTGTAGTCTAGTAGTTTAAACGCTTGACTGGAGATTCGAAGGTCATGGGTGCGATCCCCGGCACAGCACTTTTGTCCTTGAGCAAGGCATTTTATTATCTATATTGCGAATTTTTTTGCATGTAAATGAATGGTGTTTGGCATATTGGATTACCAAAGTTTGTGTTTGTGTGTTTCCTTTAAAAAAAAATCAAGAAATGAAAAATAGACATTTGTAAACAAATTTTTAGGCATTTTACTCCCAGTGTTAAAGTGATTAGGTAACTTTGTGGAGGCTTGATAAAATCTAAGCTGTCTGGCCTTACATGCTATCAGTGTATGTAATATGATGTAAAAATGAAGCCCATGGGGAAAGGAGCACTTGAAAATCACCATGTGCTTCACAAAAGTAAACATATATGCAAATGACCGGAAATGCCAGACTCATTTTCCCCATTAACTCAGTGTTAGACTAAAAGCGTATGGCCATAGGCTTTCGTAAATCAGAGTATTTAGTCACAGATATCTTAATAATAGCATTATATATTTGAAAACCTTTCTATGCCTGGCTATTTATTTATACTTCTGAACATCATTATACAAGACAGATATCAAAATTCAACAATTTATTAAATCAAGCTTCCACAAAGTTACCCAATGCCTTTAAAGATGGTATGCTCGATCTGTAATGAAAAAAAAAAAAAAAAAAAAAAAATAGACATGTATATAATATGTTCTGTGTCACCTTTCTTCTTATCCCATTAATCTTTCATTTCCTTTCCCTCCTCGATCTCCATAATCATTAGGTCCATGAACGTTCTCATAGTGGCGTCAAACCCTACCGGTGTGAACACCCCGGCTGTGAGAAGGCCTTTGCTACAGGTTACGGCCTGAAGAGTCACACCCGCGTTCACACTGGTGAGAAGCCTTACCAGTGCATCCAGGAGGGCTGTCACAAAGCGTTCAAAACGTCAGGAGATCTACAGAAGCACACAAGAACACACACAGGTATACTACTTTCTTTTCTCAGAACTACATGTAGATGTGAATACTAAATTAACTTGATTGTTTTTGCCTCAAATGTTGAAACGTGTATCAGACTGCAGTGTGCACATTGTAGAGTAAAGGGATGTCAAATTTTATGGAGCAAGGTTTATGACATTTCTTCAAATGTTTTAAAGAATTAAATTCTTCTTTTGATGTTCTTTTCATGCACCTAGGCCATGCCTTTGAGCGTATCGATAAGTTATTCAGAATAAAGCAATACCTTTTCCTGTTGTATTTGTACCTATGAGTCAAAAAATCTCGCCCATGAGTTCTGCAAATAAGTGGTAAATTGCTGAATATAGAATAACACTGTCTTACAGTTTGAAAGCAGATTTACAAGTCGCATCTCTTGGGTTGGGGTCATCTTGGAAAGAAGTATGGACAATATTAGTTGCACATACTTGTAGAAACCTCTCTCTTATTCTATACTCGAACAGTGGAATACATGTATATTATGATGAAAGACAACTGTGAAAACTTGTTTCCCATCTTCTCTTTGCTATCTCCTACAGGAGAACGGCCATTCAAGTGTCCGTTTGAAGGCTGCGAGAAGGCGTTTACAACGTCTAACATCCGCAAGGTTCACATACGTACCCATACGGGCGAGAGACCGTACATCTGTCCCAACGAGGGATGCGGGAGAGCGTTTGCTAGTGCCACCAATTACAAGAACCACATGAGAATACATACAGGTAACATTCAGGACAAAAATATTTTTAGGGCTAAATATTTTTTATACCCCCGCCAAACGAAGTTTGAAGGGGGTATATAGGAATCAGTCAACGGTCGGTCGGTCGGTCCGTTGCAAATCTTGCGGATCGAACTACTTAGTTTTTGACCGAAAGTCATGAAATTTTGTACACACATTGGTCTTGGTGGGAAGATGTGTAAGACATATTTTTCGGATGAGTCGGAATCTGCGTTGCCATGGTAACGGCATATTTATGGCAGAAAATCAAGGAAACACCTTGCGGATTGAACTACTTCCTCAGTTTTTGACCGAAAGTCATGAAATTTGGTACACACATTGGTCTTGGTGGGAAGATGTGTACAACATATTTTTTTGATGTGTCGGAAGCTGCGTTGCCATGGAAACGGCATATCTATGGCAGTAAATCGGAAAAATCTTGCGGATCGAACTACTTCCTCAGTTTTCGACCAAAAGTCAAGAAATTTGGTACACACATTGGTCTTGGTGGGAAGATGTGCAAGACATATTTTTTGGATGTGTCGGAAGCTGCGTTGCCATGGAAACGGCATATCTATGGCAGTAAATCAGGGAAAAATCTTGCGGATCGAACTACTTCCTCAGTTTTCGACCAAAAGTCAAGAAAGGCTGTTGTCACGGGGCGGGGGTATTAATCATCATCTTCAGTGATATTTCTAGTTTTAATTGGCACGCTGGTAATGCTAAATTTTTCTTTAAAAAGCAGAAATGTATCTCAAGAGTACAGTGGGACAGAATATTGATTTTTTTAAATTGCCAATTTGTATGGAAGAAAAAAAGTGACTTAATATTGTAACATGTTAACATTTTAACAGTGGGTTTTTTTTAATGCTTATTTTCTTCATTACAATTCCTGGCTTTCTTGGGGGGGAGGGGGGGGGGGTGATGGGTGCCTCTGAATCAAAAGTGCCTACATGTAACTCCAATTCTTTTTCTGAATGGATAAAGAAAGTCTTATTTAAGACACCATGTCATCTTTAAGGAAAATTGAAATGTTGTAATGGTGTGTATTTTCAGGAGAGAAGCCATACGTCTGCACGGTTGCTGGTTGTGGCAAGCGCTTCACCGAGTACTCCAGCCTCTACAAGCACCATGTGGTCCACACCCACTCCAAGCCATACATGTGTTCATCGTGCGGTAAGAACTACCGCCAGATCTCCACGCTAGCCATGCACAAGAGACAGACGCACGGGGAGGATCCTCTTATGGAGGGACTGGAGATAGCCATTGCGCAAGGTAGGTTCAACAAACTCTTTGGTTTTAGAGACAGATGGCAGTGAGTTAATATCGATGAAAGAAATCCCCCTATCTTCACTTTCCTCCCAGGTTTAGCTTATAACCACTACCAGCACTTTCTTCAATAACCTGAGGCAGTATAGAGTTTTCTTAAGGTCTATGTGAGTCATCTTTTCTTCCTCAAATTGGCACCATTTGTTTTTATATTCCACTCCTACATGAACAATGTTTAAAAAAAAAAAAAATTAAAATGTATATGAAATGTATGAAATTTATAAGTATGAATGAAAATTACTAAATTTAATCAAAAAATGCTAGTTTGTGCATGAAAATTGTGAATTTTACACAACATTAACCATTCAAAGACTTTAATGATTATATACATTTAAATTGTTCTTATTCAAGAACAGCACAGTTACTGCTGTAAAAAATGGACTCAAATTTTCCAGTGATTTTCTGCTCTTTCTGTTCATGTATAATTCTGCATCAAAAGGTAATTAAATAATGAGAGTAAATAAGGCTAAATGAGACCATATCTATTCTTATCATCATCTTGGTTTCTTGTCATCATTTTGGTTTCTTATCATCTTGGTTTCTTATCATCATCTTGGTTTCTTATCATCATCTTGGTTTCTTATCATCATCTTGGTTTCTTGTGTACAGGAGACAGGCCAGACATCGTCTCCATACTTGGAGCTCCTCCTGCAAAGAAGGCCAAGTCAGAATATCACATAGGCTCCATGAACTTTAACTCGCAGGCTGCAGATGCTGCTAATGAAACCAGTACTCAGATTCTTTCAGACACTCTTAATTCAACAGGAATGGTAAGGATGATGATGATGGTGATGATGATTGGGACTATGATGATGGTAATGTTGGTGGTGGTGATGATAATAATGATTGTTGCAATGAAATAGTGATGGTGGTGATGATTGTTGTGATGACAGTGGTGGATTTTTTTTTTTTTAAAGAAAAGTATGCATTGTGCTCCCCCTTTTTTGTATTTGCTTGTCAGAGAATTATGGAGGGAAACTGGTCCCCCCCCCCTCACCCCACTGAGCGAATTTTGGAGGGCAAGGGGAATTTCATTTTCGTCACGTCCCCCCCCCCCCCACTGAGCGACTTTTGGAGTGCTGACGAGACAAAAAAATATGGGTCTCCCTGTTTTCTAATGATAATGATCCAACGTGGAAGTTGATGGTGATAATGATGATGACGATTAGGCCTTTAATGGCGATGATAATGATGCAGCGTTGAAGATGTTGCAGCGTTGAAGATGTTGCTTTATTGGTAAAGAATCATATGATGGGAGATGTGATGAGAGTAGTGAAGATGATTGTAGTCACGGTGATGTAAATGATGAAGATGATGAACCTGATGTGATGTTGCTTGTTGTAATCTCTTTTCCTCCATACTGAGATGGTAAAATGTGTGCATAACATTTAAGTAGACATGTATAGTACACCGTTTCTTAATCAAGTCTATCCTTTCATCTCAGAACCAACCCAAGACCATCATCCTACGAGACGCCAACGGACAAACGCGTCATGTGACCATGGTCTCGGCCCTCAACCGCGATGCTGCCCTCGCTGCCATGAAGGCTGCCGTCGGTAACCACGCCATGCTCCAGGTCGTCTCCGATGGGTCCCTAGCCAATCTCTCGGATATGGTAAAATAAATTTGATTGCATAGGATCAAATGTGATGACCTTAGATTTCAACCCTCGCTGTGCCATGAGGTTCAGAAAAGAACTTCCCTTTTGAAACGTGTATTGTGCTTGGCTGACCTCGAGCCACTCCAAATTTGACAAAATAAGTAAATGAAATTTAATAGTGATGTCAGAAACTTTGGTGTGAACTTTCTGTAGCATCCGTTCAAATTCACTTGTATGGGATGTGTTTGGATGTACATGTTCGTGTCCTACAGTCCATTTCATACAGCAATGAGTAGCAACACAACTATGTGGTTTGAATTACTAAGGATTTCAAGTGGCCATTGGAAGATTCAAGCTAGTTTTAATGCTGTTTCTTAAACTGTCTTGGAAAGAAAAAAATGTATTTTTCATTTCCAGATCTTAACTTTTAAACTTTTTAAACTTATTTTTTTCTTAATTTCTTATTGTAGCAACTTCAAGAAGTCATGGCGGTTGGAGCATTAGGAGAGGAAGAAGATGAAGAGGGAGGGAAGCAAGAGGATGGAACAGCTGCAACCCACCTCTCTGAAGAAAACACAGAAGCAGAACTGGTCAACCTTCATTCATGATGATAAGCAGAGGAGGGGGGAGGGAGGGAAGCGGGAGATTGGCACAGCTGCAACCCGGCTCTCTGAAGAAAACATAAGCAGAACTGAACAAACTTCATACATACATGTTCATGTAATGAATGATAAAGGGGGCGATACAGTACATGTAATTGCTACTCTCTATGCTACCAACTTTGCCTGAACCATTTAATGAGTCACAAATTGTATTTCGTCTATTGAGAGCCAAAAGCAGAGCTGCCAACCTCTAGCCAAGCTTTTCTGTACTCGACAAGCTGAAAAATCATATTTTGCCAATGAAATTCGTAATTTTTTGCAAGTCACCAAATACCAAATTTTTAAACGGCAACTGCCACCAAAATTGTTAAAGTGAGATCCTAATAATCTTTATTTATCATGATCTAGATCTTGAAACATAAAAAAGACAGCTAAAAACTCACATTCCCTATTCATCCTTTCGATTCCACTATGGTGCGGCTCCACATACTGCCGCCTTGCACCAAGCAGCAGCTGCACCTAGCGCCTCCGTGTGTAAGAGCAGCTGCACTGCTTAAGCGAAGTTTGCGTGTGTGGTGAAAGTACAAGTGTGTACGTTCGCAGTCTCCTTTCTGTACACACTTTAAGTACATACACAGTGCAGAGTTCCGGGAACAGCGAAAATAATACAATATGAGTGTGAAAGTTTGAGTGATAACAAATACATGTGCGCAACGTGCATAATCAGCTCAGAATCCGTACTTTTGGGATGCATTTTCGTATTTTCGTATTCCCTTCAGATTTTTCGTAACGGTTGGCAGCTCTGC